>OZ038499.1:10130066-10255066 GCA_964036315.1 Acanthosepion esculentum | reverse complement strand
GATTTTTACATACAAATTTTGTCCTAAAATTAAAGGCTGATTTATTTATTGAGTTATCAGAGGTTTTGTTTGTTCTCATTTTGTAGTGCAAAGTAATGACCAGTTTAAAAACTCAACCTATAATTCTTCAGGTAAGTAGTTTATTCAATGTTTATGATTAGATGGCATTAGGAGAGTTTAATTTTAAGTAACATTAACTAAGAATGGACATCTAAACAAATGGTTAGAATGTTGGCATTCTCACCATGAGATTTTGAATCTCACTATGGTTGATTAATCAAAGAGGTGACTTCTTAGTAATATCGTCCTGGAAAAATGGTCCCCATGTGATTTTTGCACGGTCAAAGCAATCAAATTAGGTAACTATCAAATCAAGACATTTCTTGAGAATAACCATATTTTATACAACATGGGATAGTTAAAATATGTAAATTAAGATTTTAAAGTCCTTTGCATCAATTCAGTTATGTTAGTCGCTTTGATGTGTGGCTGCCAAAATTCTACAGGACTCTATCCCCGTGTGCAGTTTGCTACTTAAATCTGTATGTTCTTTTTATTTTTCGAAACAAATCTAGAAAAATGCAAACTACTCAAGGCCTTGGGGGTAAGGAAAATGAATCACCACTGATATACCAGTCTTTATTCAAACTGTATATATGGTGGAATTGGAGAAAGTCCTAAACTTTCTTTCAGAAGAACAAAATAACTGATTAGAGCTAGTACTGTTCTCATTTACACAAATTAAAGCCAGCAATCAATAAAAAAAACATCTGGAATTAGTTAAGAAAAATGATCTTATGAAAATAGTAAAATATTTCACCAGGATAATGTTTCTTTAGTAACCAGGAAAAAATTGTTTCAAACTAGCTTAGTAAGATACCAGTTCCCAATTCTGAACCATCCAAAGCAGCATTTTGGGGGGGAAAAAGAACAACTGAACAATTGATGTAATGGAATAACCCGTCACCCCCATGAATGATTACACCATAGGTAGTAAGTACCTATAAAGTCAACTGTCTACGAGAGACTTCAGGAAGAGTGAGAGAGAGAAGACGCAAGCACGTCCGCCCTTCCAATTAGTGGCACTCACTACTAGATTGACCTGTGTGTATAACTGTACTATATTTCATATTGTACTTGTTGTGTACAATAAACCTTTCTTCTATTATCCACCTGGTGTTAAGTATTTATTCCCTTAGCACGGAATATAACAACAATATATATCTGTATATTAGCAATATAGCTGAAGTTTCCATAAGCTTATCACAATTAGGCTTATTTATTCACTAATGTCTGGCTCTTATTTTCCAGTTGAAGTGCTTTGTCCCAACCGTGATGCCAAGAATCAGACCCTGGATGGTACAGCATACTTTATCCCATTTAGTGAAAAATTAGAAGAATTCAATCATATTTGGCAGTTAACAAGAACGGTACCACTTTTCCTGTTATTAATCTTGTTTCCGCTGATAAACTTCAAATCGCCGACATTTTTTACCAAATTCAACTCATTAGGTAAGTTTGCTAAATCCCAACTATATTTCTATTAGACACTTTCAAACAAAATCTTTTTTTATCATTCATAAGAAGAGAAATTGGAGAAAATTCTGTTGCAAGAATAGTGCTACATTCTATAGAACTGGCAATATATGCTATAATTTTTCTTATGGGTATTTGGGAGCTGGGAGGGGAAGGCATTGGAAAGTTCTCAGCCTGACACACTTTTCATAATCTGAACATACATCTTGGTTAGATTAAGAACTTTTCAGTCCCCCCCTTATAAATATCAATAATAAAGGTGTTACTTATAGTAGAAACGACAAAACTGGGGTCACACGTCCAATCTTCACTTCTCGCTAGCCAAAATGTGCGTTCGTCCCACGTTTCAGTAGACACTGGTAAATATACAGCTCACTCTATCGGTAGGTTGAGGCTAGCGTCCAGCTTCCAGATAAAAATAAACAGTCGTAACTTAATATGAACCTCTATACTAGTGCACGTCACCACGGTCCCGACCGCACTGCCAGCCAATGTCCCAGACTGTTTTTATTGACCGAAAACACGGCCAACGCACCAATCATTGCCGTTGGCCTCGCTCTCAATCAGAGTCCCCAGCTCGTCCAATCAGCATGCAGACCGCCACTAGACAAATCGTGCCAAGCAGCATAAAATAACAAATGTCGGAGAATGTACTTTTCTTTTACAAAACAGCAGCCCGACAAGCAAAACATCTTGGGCACTTTGACTCCGGTAAGTGCGAATATTTCTCGTCACAAAAGGATAATTCATAAATTAGACACAATAAAAGATTAATAAAAATAACTAATAATAAAATAGAACAATTGTAACAATAGACTGTAATAAAAGTTATGTGACGGGTTGAAGATTCGTTCTTACCGTAGATCTTATTAGGCACAATAAGAGATTAACAACAATAACTAATAATAAAATAGAACAATTATAACAATAGACTGTAATAAAAGTTATGTGACGGATAGAAGATTCGTTCTTACCGTAGATCTTATTAGGCACAATAAGAGATTAACAAGAATAACTAATAATAAAATAGAACAATTATAACAATAGACTGTAATAAAAGTTATGTGACGGATTGAAGATTCGTTCCTACCGTAGATCTTATTAGGCACAATAAGAGATTAACAAGAATAACTAATAATAAAATAGAACAATTATAACAATAGACTGTAATAAAAGTTATGTGACGGATAGAAGATTCGTTCTTACCGTAGATCTTATTAGGCACAATAAGAGATTAACAACAATAACTAATAATAAAATAGAACAATTATAACAATAGACTGTAATAAAAGTTATGTGACGGATAGAAGATTCGTTCCTACCGTAGATCTTATTAGGCACAATAAGAGATTAACAACAATAACTAATAATAAAATAGAACAATTATAACAATAGACTGTAATAAAAGTTATGTGACGGATAGAAGATTCGTTCTTACCGTAGATCTTATTAGGCACAATAAGAGATTAACAAGAATAACTAAT
The DNA here is from genome assembly GCA_964036315.1 of Acanthosepion esculentum. Taxonomy (NCBI): domain Eukaryota; kingdom Metazoa; phylum Mollusca; class Cephalopoda; order Sepiida; family Sepiidae; genus Acanthosepion; species Acanthosepion esculentum. The sequence continues at coordinate 10,252,046 of OZ038499.1, read as the reverse complement.
AATAAAATAGAACAATTATAACAATAGACTGTAATAGAAGTTATGTGACGGATAGAAGATTCGTTCTTACCGTAGATCTTATTAGGCACAATAAGAGATTAACAAGAATAACTAATAATAAAATAGAACAATTATAACAATAGACTGTAATAAAAGTTATGTGACGGATTGAAGATTCGTTCTTACCGTAGATCTTATTAGGCACAATAAGAGATTAACAAGAATAACTAATAATAAAATAGAACAATTATAACAATAGACTGTAATAGAAGTTATGTGACGGATAGAAGATTCGTTCTTACCGTAGATCTTATTAGGCACAATAAGAGATTAACAAGAATAACTAATAATAAAATAGAACAATTATAACAATAGACTGTAATAAAAGTTATGTGACGGATTGAAGATTCGTTCCTACCGTAGATCTTATTAGGCACAATAAGAGATTAACAAGAATAACTAATAATAAAATAGAACAATTATAACAATAGACTGTAATAAAAGTTATGTGACGGATAGAAGATTCGTTCTTACCGTAGATCTTATTAGGCACAATAAGAGATTAACAAGAATAACTAGTAATAAAATAGAACAATTATAACAATAGACTGTAATAAAAGTTATGTGACGGATAGAAGATTCGTTCTTACCGTAGATCTTATTAGGCACAATAAGAGATTAACAACAATAACTAATAATAAAATAGAACAATTATAACAATAGACTGTAATAAAAGTTATGTGACGGATAGAAGATTCATTCTTACCGTAGATCTTATTAGGCACAATAAGAGATTAACAACAATAACTAATAATAAAATAGAACAATTATAACAATAGACTGTAATAAAAGTTATGTGACGGATTGAAGATTCGTTCTTACCGTAGATCTTATTAGGCACAATAAGAGATTAACAAGAATAACTAATAATAAAATAGAACAATTATAACAATAGACTGTAATAAAAGTTATGTGACGGATAGAAAATTCATTCTTACCATCAATCTTAGCACACAAATTTTTTCTTTGCTTATTAAGTGAAGAATATTGACCTTGATGAATGAGTAGCTATGGTCAAATCTAAAACAAGTAACAAATGTCCAACTAAAAGAATTAACAAAGTTTACGATAAAAAGAAAAGGGAACAGGGCAAAAAAATGAAATAATACCTAGCAAGCAAGTAAAGAATATATGCCAGGTGAATTAACAAGAAGACAAAATGTTCACAAACTAAAAATTAGTGTTGACATGCAAAAGCAAGGTCGGACAAGCAGTGGTCTGTCATCTAGACAAGGCAGATCTGGACAGAGGCTATTTACCTCACCTTCCCACAAGGTGGGATGTGGCACAAGGCCGTTTTTTTATGTGGGGTAAATCCAGGGGCAAAAATTACCCGTAGGCCCCACATACAGAGGGTTGGCCTTATCCACCTCCCCAGACGCGACTCTGTCCGAAGGCAGAGAGTTCGATAAGTCAGCCCAAGCCACCTGAAACAGCAGATCTGAACTGAGTCATGTCAAACTGCAAACCGGCCTATCTTATTGGCTAAGAAAAATATCCCAGCATTTGTGGACGTCTGCCTGTAAAAAGGGAGGGGTGAAATGTTTTGCAGTCATTCTCACTTGGAAACTGAAATCAATAGATCCTTTCATTTAAAGGAAACACTTTAGAGGGGTTTTTTTTTTTTTTGCTTAAGTGAAACCACTATACATAGGGTTTCTTTATCTGTTGTTTGTCAGTTTTAATTAATGTCTATTTATTCGATTCATATACCAGAAAAGCGCAGTTCTGAGTTTTCTCATAAAACAGTTATTCTTAAAGTGTGTGCTGTGGCTTCCTGTGATGCTCTCAAGGTCTGTTGCAGGATATTTAGATATTTTAACCTTCAATATGCCCTTCCAGTGTTAAATTCTCCAAGCTGTCTTTCCTCATTTTCAGTGCAATGAATTACAATTACCAGGATTAATTAATAAATATCTTCAAATATTTCTGCTGAATTCCTAAAGATTTTCTTTTTCCCTTTTTTTCTTTTTTCAGCTTCTGTATCCGTTATGTATTTGATTATATTTACGATTGTGAAATCTGTTAAATGGGGTGTCAACATTCAATTCTCCAACTCCACCGGTTCATTTTATTCACCAAGTAAGTAGACTTGAGCATTTTTATTCTGACAGCCGACCATAAATGATCTAGGGTGGAGGGATATAGCATGAGAGGGACACACTTAACCTCTTCATAACTGACAGATTGCATAAACACCTACCACAGCAAAGCAGTGAACTCAGAGACCTATTTGTTTGTCTAGTGCATCCTCACTGAGTGACCTTTTACTGTAGTTTTTATCAGAGTGTTGCAGAAAGCAAAGTTCAGAAAATAGAGGTTTGCAAAATCTGTAGGATACAATTAGCGCCACCCTGTCAGCTCTCCTCCTCCCCCCTCGTAACAAATGCACATATTCATAATGCAATCGTGGTGCTCACAATTGGGTGTTGAAGGATAATAATTTGTATGCTTGCATCAATAACAGACAGTAGCTGAATGCAAAGTTGGAGGGTGGTTCAATTGACATGGTAAGCCAGTATTCTCTTCTTCATGGCAAAATTAAATTCTATTTTGGTAATGTTGTGCTACCCAAAATTCTGGGGATTTAAGTTCGGAAATGCTCCCACCCCCAAAAAATATGATCAAATAATGTTTGGTTTTCGTTTTTCGTTTTTGTGTATGTGGACTGATTTTGAAATATGTGTGAATTCCAGTCGAATCCATTACATTCACTTCCATGCTAATACCCTTGGGAAAGGTATGAATCCTCCTCTCCTCCGCCAAGCTATGGGTAAATGCCAGGACAGACTGCGTTCTATAGCATTGAATGGCAGCTGGTTTACCGCAGAAAGAAATGGCAGGCTACTGCAGGAAAAAATCTGCCTCGTCAGTCATGTATCTTTCAGTACATGACACCTAAGCATGTATCATACATGGCACATAACTGAATTGTGTTACGTATGTCTGGCAAGATATGGGGGAACACTGGGCAGGGTTGTTCAATTTAAAATGAAAGATTTAAATCAGTTTGATTTAAATTGAACAACCCTGCCCAGTGTTCCCCCGTATCTTGCCAGACATACGTAACACACATATCTTAAAATCACTCCCCAAAAAAACCTCATCATTTGATCATATTTTTTGGAGGGTGGGGACATTTAGAACTTAAATCCCCAGAGTTTTGGTTAGCACAACATAACCAAAATGAACTTTAATTTTCCTCTGAAGAAGAAAATACCAGCTTGTCATGTCAATTGAAACACCCTCCAAATTATTTTAAAATGACGATTTAAATCAAATTATTATTTTTAAATCACTGATTTAAATCAATTTTACAAAAAATCTTTACCATAAATTGTGTCATACAAGTCAGCCTCAAAATTTTTAGCTCAAAATTCTGCATTAGTCCTATGCCTATCATATAGATCGACCCCCCCCACCACCACCACCACCAAACATACAGTAGTCTACTAGTTACGAAAAACTTAAGCCTACCAGTTAGGCTACAGTATGCATATGGTCACACTACTTAAATGTATATTGAGACCCTAAAAGTAATATGTTTCTACAAGGTAACCAAAAAAATTCTGTCCGTTTTTAAAGGAAAAAAGAAAACGCTTCGCAGTATGTGTAACTTATATTTAGTCTTCGAAGTAATCGCCATCGGCATCCAGCACCTTCTGCAAACGTGTCTCCAGCTGTTCAATGCCCTTGCGGTAGAACTCGGGGGTTTGACGCAAAGAAGTCTGTGAGGGCTTTGCGCAAGTCTGCTTCATTGGTGAAGGATTTCCCACGAAGATGATTATCCAGGGAGTGGAAGAGGTGGTAATCGGATGGCGTAAGGTCAGATGAATAAGGTGGATGGCACAAAGTCTCCCACCCAAGTTGCTGTATGGTATCCCTGACCACTCGTGTGACATGCGGCCTGGCATTGTCATGGAGGAAAAGCACACCTTTGCGATTCACCAGTGCTGGTTCCTTCTGGCGCAATGCCTGTTGCACACGTTTCAATTGCTGCGAGTATAGGTCTCCAGTGACCGTTTGGCCCGTTGGTAGCAGTTCATAATGAACCACTTGATGACCTGTCCACCAGACACAAAGCATAATCTTGCGTGGGTGCATAGGCAGTCTTGCAGTGTGAGGGACAGCATCTTGAGGAGACAACCAATGTCTGGAACGCTTGGGAGTTTCATACCGAACCCACTTTTCATCACTGGTAAGCACTCGATTGAATAAGGATGCGGTACGGTGGCGAGAAAGCAGCGATATGCAGGCTGCCACTCGTTGTTCCTTGTGGACCTCCAACAGCGTTTGCGGAACCCACTTGCTCAGTTTGTACGTCTTACCTAGGCGGTGCAGGTGAAGTCTAACTGTTTCATCGGAAACGTTGAACTGTCTTTCAAGTTCACTACACGTTAGACTACTGTTCTCTTCAATGGCCGCCTTCAGGACTCCGTCATTCAAGGCCTGTGGTTGTCCACTGCGACGCTCATCATGGAGAGACAAATCTCCCGACTTGAATTTCCAAAACCAAGGCCTTGCAGTACGTTCATCCACAGCACTATCCCCAAACGCTTGACATATGCGGCGACTTGATGCAGCTGCTGATAAGCCCACTTTGAAGTCGTAAAGCAAACAGCCCCGAACAAGATCTCTAGACACTTCCATCCTTCTCACAGCTGTCCGGCTTATAACTGATGGCCGGGCATGGTGCGCGTGTTTTTTATAACGTCTGATGTTCCTACTTCCGGCTGTCCGAATTTGAAAACAATTGCTACACGCATTTTGTATATATTTCAACATCATTCAATGACTAATCAAAAAACAGACAGAACTTTTTTGGTTACCTTGTATATATGAAGTATAGCAAACAACCTACAACACAAATACTGGTAGGTACCGTATATTGTATTGGTATAACTTAGTGAACGTTTAAAATTCATCAGGTCTACTGATAAACACATTAAAATCAATATCAACTTGTTTGAATGACTGCCTGAGTTAAACAGAGTTTTGGTCAGTATTTACATTTAGTATATCTGTTGGGGGTGGGCGATGTCTGCTGTAGACACAAGAATCAGGTTTGCGTCATGTGTGGTTGATCCATCCACATTTCCGTTTCTTGATGTCAGTCTAGATTGGCACTTGTCTGGTCCTTTCCCACAGTTGTCGGAGAAAACTTCCAGCCACCTGATGTTGGGGATCTTCCTGAGACATACTCTGGCCTCCAAATCAACATTAGGAAGACAGAGGTCATGTGGGTGAACAACAGACAAGACTCAGTGCGACTGCACCAAGAAGACATCAAGGAAGTCGATAACTTTGTCTACCTGGGAAGCGTCATCTGTAAAGATGGGGGGGGAGCTGATGAAGACATCAAGTGCTGAATCAACAAAAGCAATTTACTGTATTTAAAGCAAAAGATTTAGAAATAAAACACAATTTTTTTAATTTTTTTTTTAAGCATTTCACCCCAAGCAAGGCAGGAAGCCACTAGCACGCAAGGGGTTACAGAGGATTTGGAGTGAGAGCAGATAGGAGTGATAGAGGAGAAGGTTAGTGGATAGATCAAGGCAAGGGGTTACAGAGGATTTGTGGCGAGAGCAGATAGGAGTGATAGAGGAAAGGATGTGGAGAAGGATAGTGGATAGATCAAGGCAAGGGTTACAGTAGATTTGGAGCGAGAGCAGATAGGAGTAATAGAGGAAGGGATGTGGAGAAGAATAGTGGATAGATCAAGGCAAGAGGTTACAGAAGATTTGGAGCGAGAGCAGATAGGAGTGATAGAGGAAAGGATAGTGGATAGATCAAGGCAACTGGAGATGTCGATTGACATTACATTTGAATAGTTGGAGATTATAGCTATCAGGGAATGGGAAGGGAGTTCCACAGGCAAGATGTGCGAGACATGAAGCTATTGAAGTAGAAGAGACGGCTACATTTAACAGTGAAAGGGTGAGAGCGGGATGTCAGCCTCGTAGGACGCTTGAATTCATGAAGTCTGGGAACCAGCGAAAGTAGCTCATCGGAGCAGTTACCATGAAAGTATTTGTAAAAAAAAACAGAGAGAGGCGACGGCACATCTGTGTTAGAGCAACTTCAGACGAGATGCCAGATCAGGGCCAGTTACATTGCATATCCGTCTTTGGATCTTATCAAGAACCCTGAGGCAAACAGAAGGGGCTCCAGACCATATATGGCAGCAATATTCCATGCAAGGGCAAATGGATATTAAACATATTGAATTATATATTAATCAACTGAATAATTTTTATTTTTACTATAAAATAAAATTGTAACCATTAACAAATGTTAAACTTCAACATGAGCAGTGTTTGCATTCATGGATTTCAATAGAAAGACCAGTTTTATCTGTACCAAGACGGTTTCTCAGTTTGGAATGCACCAGTCCATAGGACAAGAAAACTCGTTCAAAGCCAGAAGATGAGGCCACAGTTGACAGGAGTTGATTAACTGCAGAAAGTATATCATTGCTCAACACACTTGCATGTGAATCCCACTATTCAACAGCAGAGAACATCTTGCTTATGGAGTTTGCCAGTTTAATGCCTGGGACAGAGAAGACCTCACTTGTAATTTCATAATAAATATGGGATATTTCTCAGTCGTATATTCCATTGCAAAATATAACATCCTTGTTTAATGATTTTCCTTGAAGATAAGGATGAACTATGCTGGGAAGAAGGTGGGCTTTGCTGATGACTTGGGGGTTAACTTTTTTTTACACCATTTCTATCATGTCTGTTTATTCAGGAGATTTTTCAAAATTCTAGAACAATTCTTTCCCAATATCTACGACTTCAGCAATGATGAATGTGTCCCTCTGTAATTAGTCAGAATCTAAAAGTAGTAATTGAATTTATTTACAAATATTTAAAATCAATAAACATTAAGCTAAAAAGTGAAAAACATATTTTCAAGATGATTAAAGTCTTTGATTATTAAAATTAATTATCTATGCTTGCTTTTTTGTTTTGTTTGCAAAATACTTTTATTGTACAGTGTACAGTAAAAAATTAAATAAAATTATTATGTAGGAAACTTAATATTAAATTTAAATTATCCCCTTTCAAAAAGATGTTTAAAAATTGTGTTTTCAAAATCAGTTGCTTCATATATATTGTTCAGTGTGACATTCATATTAAAAAATTATTAGTTATTTAATAAACATAAATAAAAAACTAAAAGAATTTTTTTTCGTCATTTGGAAAAAAGTGTCTATCACAAATCTTTCATGGGAAGAAAATTTCACATCAGAACAATTTTTCAATCATTTACTTTGGGAAATTTTATAAGATTATATTTTGAATGCTTGGCATAATTTAGTCAAGTTTTATCCTAACTGAAACTTGTGCCACAAGTTAAAAACAAAACAAAAAAGAACAAACTTATAAAATTGTACTGGAAAGTATATGATGGGGAAATTATGTGTGTGTTTTTTTTTCCTGGTGAGCAGATTTATGGTATTCAGCTACTCAGAGATTTATTTATGCAATAAAGAAAATGAGAAACAGTAATGCATGGAACAAAATAAATTTCATTAAATTTTTAAAGTAAAAAATATATTACAAGATTATGTACAAATCAATTATACATAGTTTACTATCACCATGTCAAGTCATTTTAAAATGCTATAAGAAAAAGATAGTTGTATGACTTTATCTGGAAAAAAAACTCAACAATAACAAGACTGTAAGTTGAATGTAGACATGCCCAAAACCTTTAAAAAAGTAACTGTCGATTTTTTTTATCGACTAAATTGGGAAAAAGTCAGCCAGATATGACCAAAATTAATTTGACAACCCTAAATTATCTGACTGTCCCGTTTAATCTCAAGCGATTCGTATCAGCTTTGCTCTTTCTTTTGTTTTTTTGTTTTTTTTTATGTGCAAAAAGGAAAAAATATTAAAAAATATGATTTAATTAAATATTAAAAAAAAAAAATCAACAGCCCTGACACTGGGTACATTTACATGGAGAACTGAAAGACAGAAGTCAGTATTTGTATTTTTTAACTTGATTATTAATTTTCAAAAAAGAATGTGTAACTTAAAAACATCAGCGAAATTTACTCTGAATTTTACACACAATCTCCCCCCCCCCCCCAGTTAAACAGATTGAGCTATCTGTTTAAATTAACTGAAACTTTGAGTTGTACCCCACACATGCAAATGAAGGGGACACAAGTTCTAATCCTGTTGGAGAGCACATCTTTACTTCAATAAGAGTTCTCTAATAATTTTTTATTGTTAGAGAACTCTTATTGAAGAAAAATAATTTGCATATAGATATTTTTTTTATCACTTAAACGGTATTTTTAGTGGATACCCATATTTGAGTAGATACTCTGTCTATTTATTAAACAGTATATATTAGAATGATGAAAAAAATATACTGTTTAATAAATAGAGAGAGTATCTACTGAAATATGGGTATCCACTAAAAATACTGTTTAAGTGATAAAAAAATATCTATATGCAAATATAATGATCATTATATAATAATAATAATATACAAATATAATGATAATAATATATGATGATCATTATATAATAATAATAATATACAAATATAATGATAATAATATATGATGATCATTATATAATAATAATAATATACAAATATAATGATAATAATATATGATGATCATTATATAATAATAATAATAAACATTATAATATATGATGATAATAATATACAAATATAATGATCATTATATAATAATAGTATACAAATATAATGATAATAATATACAAATATAATGATCATTATATAATAATAATTAATAATATACAAATATAATGATAATATTATATGATGATAATAATATACAAATATAATGATCATTATATAATAATAATTAATAATATACAAATATAATGATAATATTATATGATGATAATAATATACAAATATAATGATCATTATATAATAATAATTAATAATATACAAATATAATGATAATATTATATGATGATAATAATATACAAATATAATGATCATTATATAATAATAATTAATAATATACAAATATAATGATAATATTATATGATGATAATAATATACAAATATAATGATCATATAATAATAATTAATAATATACAAATATAATGATAATATTATATGATGATAATAATATACAAATATAATGATCATTATATAATAATAATTAATAATATACAAATATAATGATCATTATATAATAATAATTAATAATATACAAATATGATATTATATGATGATAATATACAAATATAATGATCATTATATAATAATAATTAATAATATACAAATATAATGATCATTATATAATAATAATTAATAATATACAAATATAATGATATTATATGATGATAATATACAAATATAATGATCATTATATAATAATAATTAATAATATACAAATATAATGATATTATATGATGATAATATACAAATATAATGATCATTATATAATAATAATTAATAATATACAAATATAATGATATTATATGATGATAATATACAAATATAATGATCATTATATAATAATAATTAATAATATACAAATATAATGATATTATATAAATATGATCATTATATAATAATTAATAATATACAAATATAATGATATTATATAAATATGATCATTATATAATAATTAATAATATACAAATATAATGATAATAATATTATATGATAATAATATACAAATATAATGATCATTATATAATAACTGAAATAAAAGAAAAAAATAATTGCAAATATATTACTTTTAAGCAATATTTATTTATTTTTTTTTTTTTCAATTTATTTTGTATGTTTATTTTTTTTTTCATCTGATATATACACACATGCACATATAGGATTGTTAGTATTTAATGTCAAACCAAAAGAAATGGTTCTCTGTGAAGCCAGCCACTCCATCCATTGAAGTGGTTTCACAAAAACAAGTTTAGTCTCTATAAAATTTCAAAATTTCCTTAAATGTTTATGCCAATCTCAAACAAAAATTTCCTTGAATGTTTATCTAGTCTTAGTCAAAAAATTTCAATTTGTATGTTTTTATCTTGTGCATCCAAGTCGTTAGTTAATTAGAAATAAAGAAAAATTCTGCTTCAGTTAATATTGGGTTCTCCAGAAAGTTCATGCCAATTTATAGTCGTTCATGTTCCAAGACATCAAATTTAGTAACAGATATAATATGCTTACATTTCCAATTATAGCACATTTCAAACTATCTCTTCAGAAAGTTTAAAATTACTTAATTCATGTTAATTTTATATCCCTATGAAAATGGAAGAGTATAAGGTGCATTTCAGACACTTGATGCTTCTTTTTTTTTTCTTTTTTTTTTTTTTTACTGTAAAGGCAAAAATACCTCCCAAGCAACAAAAAATATATGTGCTGTGTACAGTGAAAGTGCTTTAGCTGACAGAACTCTACGGAAGTGATTCGCTAAGTTTAGAGTTGGTGATTGTAGACTTATTGATGAAAGAGGCTCAGGCAGAACCTCCACCCCAACTGCAGATGACAACCAAATCAAGACATTGATTGAGAATAACTCTCAATACACAATGCAGGAATTGGCAAAAACACTAAATTCATCAAAATCCACCATCCACAAGCACTTAGTGAAACTTGGGTACCCAAATCGCTATGATGTTTGGGTACCACATGATCTGAGTGAAAAGAATATTTTGGTTTGCATTTCATCTGTGATTTGCTGCATAAATGCACCCTTTCTGAATCAAGTTGTGATGGATCATGAGAAATGGATCATTTACAACAATGTTCAGCAATAAAGATCCTGGGGTAAATGACATGGGGGGAACTTAGCCACCTCAAAAGCAGGTCTTCATCCTAAGAAAATCATCCTGTGTATCTGGTGGGATTAGAAAGGAATCCTGTACTCTGAGCTGCTGCCAAGCAACCAATCAATTTATTCTGAAAAGTACTGCTCGCAACTGGACGAGTTAAAGGCAGCTATTAAAAAAAAAACACTCAGAATTGATGAACAGGAAAGGTGTTTTCCAGCAGGATAATGCCAGACCTCACATTTCTTTGGCAACCAGGCAAAAATTGTTGCAGCTTCACTGAGATGTGCTACCCGACCTGCCATATTTACCAAACATTGCTTCTTCGGATTTTCATTTATTCAGGTCCATGCAAAATAATCTCAATGGTAAAAATTTTAACTCTTTGGATGGCATAAAAAACCCAAACTAATGAGATTTTTTTTGCCAAGAAATCACCAAAATTCTAGGAAAATGGAATCTTTAAGTTGAAGGGAAAATGGAGAAAGATTGTGCAACAAAATGGTTGTTATTTCGTTGAATAAATATTAATGGCATAATAATGGTTTTATGTTTTAATTGCCCTTAAAAATCATCATGAACTTTCTGGATAACTCAATAGTTTAAATTTGTTTAATATTCACATTAAAACTCTGAACTCTTTGACTAAAATGAATTATACTTAAATTTACAAATAAAATCTTCTTAAAAATATTGAGTTGCTTTTAAAATTTTATCATCAGATTGCTTTAGACCAGTATTTCTAAAAAAACGTTCTCATATATTGCCATTAATTTTTTTTTGTATTTTTTCTAATGCAAAGTTTCTTATTTTTCTTCTTTTCTTTTTTTTTTTTTTCACAAGACTTTAACCAGACATTCCCATCCTTAACAGGAATTGCTTCTTTGGCTTACTTCATCCATAATTGCATCATTGCTATTGTCCAGAACCAAGAAAAACCAGAAAATAATGTACGTCACCATTATTTATCTCTTCTGAATTTCTTGTACAACCATTTTCAGTATCTGTCTATATTTCTGAGATGAGGTATTATGTACACTATTTATATTGTAATAAATATGGCAACAAAGATGAGGTGATAATCCGAGCAAAGTAAATAGTGTACAACCATTTTCATTGTGATGTTGTGCCAAGAAAAGTAAAAAAAAAAAAAAAAAAAAAAAAAAATTTGGGGGCAATTTAGATGAAATTTTTAACAATTTCATATTTTAAATAGATCGGTCACTTTTGCAAGGTACAACTGGTACTCTAAACAGTCGTACCTTTTTGCTAGAAACTATTTCAGCCTCCCAATAGGCATAATCTTGGAGGGGAAATTTGAAATCAAATTCATCCCTGAGTGTGATGGCTCAGCGTTTGGACCATCCATGCTTGAATGGGTCAAATGAGAAGTGATCGACCTTTTCAAAGTGGATCTATAGATGTGTATATAAACAGATCAGTTGATAAATTAATTTTATCCATTCTCTGATGCTGCAGTCATCATAACATACCCAAAGATGAATTATGAGATTTGCACAAATAACTGGCAACCTTAGACTGCTAAACCATCCTTGCTACATTGAAAACCAACATATTTTCCTTCACCATGTGATCAAGCAGTAGCTACTATTTTGGGATATATAACTCATATATATATATATATATTTTCTCACTATCTCTATCTTTCTTATGCACCAGAACTTTTATACTTGAACCCTTGAAACTTCAATGTTCACCTTATCTTTCTTTATTATTATATCCTGTTATGTAAAGATTTATTTTATATTTATCAACAATCTGTGCATTTTCTTTTAATCATTACACAAGGCAAATAAACCCAAACCAAATATATGGCGGGAACAGTTATTATCATAAAATAAACCATCCTTCCATAACGGATAACCTCCTAATTTCTATAAGATACACTGAGCAGTTTAGAATGATCACTTGGTCTTTGAAACTTGAAATATGAAACAGGATAAATGTTTACACTTGGAATATGAGAGAATGAAAGTTTCAAGTTGGAATACAAAAGTAAATGAAGATTTAAACTTGGAATATGAAAGAATAAACGTATACACTTGGAGTATGACAGAAAATAATGGTTCAAACATAGAATTTAAAAGAGAATGAAGGTTTAAACCTCGAATACAAAATAGGATGAAAGTTTAGACTTTGAATTCAAAAGAGAATCAGCGCTGAGTTTGAATTTTGAAAGAATGATTCCAATCTCTCTTAATCTTTACTATTTTTGTTCTTTCAGGCACGAGACCTGGGTATAGCATTCTTCCTTGTGTGCATTACGTATCTTATCATTGGAGTAGGGCTGTACATTACTTTTCCAGATAAAAAATCATGCATCTGTGATGTAAGTTGAAAAAATATTTTGTGTATATGTATATATATATATATATATATATATATAGGAGTTTTTTTTTTTTTTTTTTTTTTTTTTTAGCGTATCACCCCAAGCAAGGCTGGAGGCCACTATCACGCAAGGGGTTACAGAAGGGTTGGAGGAAAAGCAGATAGGAGTGGTAAAGGAGAGGATGTGGAGGAAGAGAAAGACAGTGGGTCGATCAAGGCAAGAGGATTACAGAAGATTTGGAGCGAGAGCAGATAGGAATAAAAAATGAAAGGATGTGGAGAAGGGAAGTGGATAGATCAAGGCAACTGGAGATGTCGATTGACGCTACACTTAAACCGTTGGAGATTGTATTTGTCAGGGAAACAGTAATAGGGAAGGGAGTTCCATAGGCGAGATGTGCAAGACATGAAGCTATTGGAGTAGAAGAGACGTCTACATCTAACAGTTTCCACAGTGTAGGGGTGGGAGCGGGATGCCAGCCTCATGGGACGTTTAAATTCACAAGGCCTAGGGACAAGCGAAAGCAGCTCCTCGGAGCAATTACCGTGAAAGTACTTGTAAAAAAGGCCGAGCGAGGCAACATCGCGTCTGCGAGAGAGCGACTGCAGACAAGATGACAGATCAGAGTTGGGATCAAATATGAATCAGAATCCAACAGAATGATAAGATAAAGAACAAATAGGAAACATTTATCAATCTAACATGTTTCACTTTTATTTGATTTTATTCTCTGATGAAGCTTTAATAAAAGGGAAACATGTAAGATTAGTAAGGCTTCCATTATTTTTAGCCTTTTTTTTTTTTTAAGGCTAAAAATAATGGAAGCCTTACTAATAAAAACAAACAAACCAACACATAGACATAATATCTTGACCGTGTTTTGAAACAAAAAAAATGAATCATTTTATAAAACATACATATAACAAACTATTTCTAATTCTAACGGTTGAAATATAATCCTTGAAAATGGCTAAAGCTGAAAGCGCTCGGATAAAAAGAACATTCGGACAGTTTTTATGTAATTTATCCTCTGAAAAGAAAAACGTTATTAGATCGCACGAGAAATTATATAAAAAACTAAATAAAAGCACCTTGTCAGTCGTTTTTAATGAAATGTGCATATATATATATATATATATATATATATAGTCAATATGGAAATATTATAATACTGCATTTTGATAGTCTGAAATGTAAATGGGCTGACAAACCAGGGAGATGTAATGTTTTGTCAAAAAAAAAAAAGTCTATACCAGATATGAAGAACATACTCACTTGTCCATTATGAATGTAACTGCCAAGCAGTACACAAACTCACTCAATGCTATCTCTCTGCTGAATGTGTAACCACGTCGGAGAGTGTCAGTTTATGCATGCACAATAAGACCACCTCCAACTGTTTGCCAATTTACATTAAGTTCACATATCCAGTTCTCAAGATGACTGAACATTTTCAGGACAAGCACCAGATGCAAAATCAGGATTTTTTTTATTTTTTTTTTTTATTTTTATCACCAGACTATTATGTTTCAGTTTATACGTAATGATTAGTAAATGGAAGATTTGATGTAGATGTGTAAGAAATCCTACCTGTGATATCAAGGTGTTCCATTAGCTGCTTATTATTTGATAATGATTGAAAGTTCAACACAAAACATCATGTACAGTCTAGTTCCCAAAACGTAATATCGAAATTAACTCTGTGTTTTACAACAGAAATTGTGCCACAATTGGTTACCCTGGATTAGTTAGGACACCCACATGGTCAAATGAACTGTAAATGACTTTATTTGGGTCTGGAGTGACTAGTACTTTTATGACAACCATGCTTCCAGTAAAATCAAGATGTGAAAGTTTAAAAGCACCTTCCCACTGTCCATACATAGGGGAAAAAAATAAATGTGTAAACAGATGCATAAAACTTTCAGGAGCAAGTGACACATGGTTGGAAATTAGGAAATTCCAGTCATTTGGTTTGGACTGCATTCTAGATAGAGCAGTCATGGTTAGAATAAGAGGAGATGTAAAATTGCGTGGCATTCTCACTGATCAAAGGGAAGACTTGGTTTGTTAGTTTGTCATGAGAAAAAGCAGTGAAAATATATCAACTGTTACTTACCTACCTCCAGATAGTGCCAGGTGAACTGATTCATGAATTTATCAAAACCAACAGGCTTCTTGCTAAGGTGATATCTCAAGTGGGTCATATTTAAGATGTTTCTCTCCATGTGATATCTCACCTGTGTTTTTGCTGACCCTACACCAGGCCTTTCCCAGTTTTGTTCACACTGACACAAGTAGGAATTGACCCACAGTGTGGTGCAAAAGCTGACCAAGTAAGTGGAAAACTGCCTGAGAAAACCAGTTCATAACATTACTATTGGAAACTATAATGTCACTTATTAGTATTTAAAACACAGTGCCAGTCCTGGATATGATGATAAACTACATCTTGCAATAGGAGATTGGAGATTTTGAGGAGCCTGGAACCACCTCTTAATTGCTGTTGTTCCCAGGTCCACCTTGACCCGGGGTGGTAGCACCTGTTAAGGTCCCAGCTATGGGCAAATCATGAACACTCAAAAACAAAACACTATGAAAATACATTTTTATAATAAAAATACCAGAAAAAAAATTCCCACAATCAGTACCTTTTTATATTAGAATGAACCCCAATGCCTATTTATAGCAAAATGATGAACAATACATTTCATCTGTGGCTGAAGGTATGCAATTGCATTTAAAATATTTAGATTTTGGCATTAAATAACCCATAGAGGTGTTGATATGCCACTAAACAAAATCAACCAACCAAACCAATGTTTTCTCTCTTATTTAATTTGTTCACTGGTATGCAGTGAAGATAATTTTGGCACCCTACCCCTGCAAGACGGAGACCTCCATTGGGGGTAAATCATTTTGACTTCTTTCTGTTCTGTATCTTGCATTTCTTCTGCTGGAATATAATTTCTGTTAAGTCTAACAAAAGAACTTTCTACAAGAGACACATGCTGACTATAAAAGAACTTTCTACAAGAGACACATGCTGACTATAAAAGAACTTTGCCGCTACATTCACTGCACACATCTCTTGCTTTACATTTCATAACAACATTTGAATCCAGCAAAGAACAACTAAATATTTGTATTAGTCATGTGCCTTAGTAACTTTGAATTTTGCTATAACTGACTGTGCTACCAGCAACATCTATGTTTTTCTTATTGAAATGTTTTCAAATATCTACTTTTGAAATAATCTATGCATTACCGCAAAAAGGAATTTTGTTTAATGCTTATTGTATATCTTCTCTTCTGCTATCTTTCTTGTTAAAAGACATTGCGTCACTGTAAGACATCAACTAAGTTTAAATGAATGTTATCTTTGAGTTGATCCATTTCTCATATTGTCTTTCTTAAATGTCTTTTAGTCAAAACCACTATAGCGTACATTCCTACATTATAAAGGCTAGCTAAGCCTTTCTGCTGATACCTGCTCAGGTACATTGTGTTACCTCAACACTCACAGAGCTCACCTGTGGTTTAAACTGTGATTAAACTGAATGGGTTTTAATTACCATTTCTGGCATGAAGAAAGCCAGAATGCTGAAATCTTCGGTCACAATCACTTGTGACAGCACAATCATAGACAGCTTCAAAATAGTTTTGCCTGCCCAGTTTCATTCAAGGCTTGGGTCAACTCCTGGTATTATTTTCAGGCACTTTCCAAAGGAGATGCAAGCTGAAATCCTCCTCCCCAGGCCAATAAATTCAAAAAGTGACCTGTGACATTCAAATTTTTCTTACCAGAATCTATCTTATACATTTATAAGTTGACCATTCATCCATGCATTGAATACTGCTGCCACATCTGGTCTGTTTTTTCTGCTATGTATTTAGAGATTCTTGATAAAATCCAAAGAATCTGCAATGTTATTAGTCCTGACCTGGCATCTCGACTTCAGTTATTTTCCCAACACCATAAAGCTTCCCTGTACCTTTTCTATAAATATTTTCATGGTAATGAGTTCTGATGAGCTTTACTTTTTGGTACCTTGATTTTTGTTTTATAAATTCAAGCACAGTACTAGATTGGCAGTTAGGTCTCATCATTTTACAATTGAAATGGCTAGATGTAGCTGTAAGTCCTGTACTAACAGTTTCTTCTATCAAACTTCTCTTTTTGCTTGTGAAATTCTCTTCTCTTGCTTTCTCGTCAAATTTGATCTTCAAAAATTTAAATGCAATGTCAATCATTATCTTCTGTCTTTTTAATTCTTGTTCTTTTATTGTTCTTTCTCCTTATTAAGTTTTCTTTTTCTCATTTGTTTCTGTCTTATTCTGTTTTATTGCCTTGCTTGGAGTGAAATGATTTTTAAAATAATGCTAGGAAATAAAATAAAGATTTTTTTTTTTTTTTCCCCTTCCACAGAATATTCTAGATAATCTACCTCTCGACGATATATGGGCCGTGATTGCACGATTATTCATCTTTCTTCAGCTTGGAGCTATTTTTCCTCTTCTCATCTACGTATACAGGATACAACTTCTTCATGTCACATTTAAAGTCATCTGGCCAGGGTAAGATTTTCTTTGATTTTTTTTCCACTCTTCTCATTATATAAAATCTAGTAAATATCTACAGATTATTCTCAGAAGTCCTCACATTGCCTGTCAACCATGAGTTACCTTCTGGTTGACAGTTTTTATTATGACATCGGCTATGAGTTATCACGTGCTTGGCATTTTCTAATACATTTTCATCTGCTTAACACCAACAACGAGTTTATTTGTATTGTAAAAAAAAAACTAACGAACTATTTTAATCTGGAAAAGTTGATTAGCAAACGTTCATAGGTAAGGATATTTTGATAGTTTCCCCACATAAAACTTAATGTTGCCTTTGACACTTGTAAATTAAGTACACTATAGGCCAAACGTTTCGGGTTATCCTCAGGATTTTGAAGAATCACTGAAAACTTGAAGGTTGCCCACCTTTTTCAAAATTAAAAAAAGTTGCTTTAAGCCAGAGGGACTTTCTCTTCCGGAAGGGTTTTCTCATATATTCAATAGTAATATCAAAATTGACGCATTACAGAATAAAGTTTCCTTAAAAATTTTAGCTCTTTTTGCTTAATCCACCTTGCTGGCTAATGGTAGTCTTAAGGCCGGTGGATTTTAAAATATTTGATGCCATGCACTAATGGGTCATATACTTTCAGCAACCCAAATTACTAGTTGTCAGTTAAATCAAAGAAGATAAGAAACTTACTAATTATTAAAAACTGTCCCCAAACATTTGGACTATAGGGTATTTATATAGGCTGATATACAGCCATCTTATATATATAATAAGATCAATAAGTATAAATATTAATATGTACTTATTAAATTAATTTTGACCTGAAATTTTCACTGTATAATGATGAATTTATATGATTAATATTCATTATGCAAATGCACTGAAATGGAAGAAAATCAAATTATTCCTTTGTGTGTATATATATATATATATATATATATATATATATATATATATATATATATGCCCAAAATTTGAATCCACACTCTTGATTTTCAAGAAAAGCTTAAACTTGAAGGTTGCTTGCCTTTTTCAAAACTAATTTTCTAGCTGACTTCAGGCCAGAAGCACTTTCTTTTCCTGAAGGGTTTTCTCCTATATAAAATAGTAATATCAAAATTAACGCATTACAGAAAAAAGTTTCCTTAAAAATTTTAGTTCTTTTTGCCTAATCTACCTTGCTGGCTAATGGTAATTTTAGACAAACCCTAATCAAAAATATTGATAGATGTATTTTTCAAAACTAATTTACTAGGTTGCTTCAAGCCAGAGGGACTTTCTCTTCCGGAAGGGTTTTCTCATATATTCAATAGTAATATCAAAATTAACGCATTACAGAATAAAGTTTCCTTAAACATTTTAATTCTTTTTGCCTAATCTACCTTGCTGGCTAATAGTAATCTGAGGGCTGGCAGATTTTAAATTTTAGGCAACACCCAATCTAAAATATTGATGGATGTATGCCTTTTTCAAAATGAATTTACTAGCTCACATCTGACCAGAGGGAGTTTCTAAGATAAAAAAAAATAATATATTCTCTTTTAAATGAATTAAAATATATTTATTGTCAGTACATAATCTAAAGGCCAAAATCTTGGAGCCACCCTCTAGATTCTGAAGAATCACTTAAAACTTGAAGTTTGCAGGCCTTTTTCAAAGCTAATTTACTAGCTTGCTTCAGGCCAGAGAGACTTTCTCTTTCTGAGAAGATATATTCAATAGTAATATCAAAATTAACACATTACAGAATAAAGTTTTAAAATTAAAATAGGTAAATAACCAATGTTAATATAAAATTGTCCCCAGTCATCAACTTAAGTAAGTTGAATAATGTTCACTTAAGTGTCTGGTAATCTTTCCAGTGGAGTCCCCCACAAAAGCTTCTATAATATTTTTAAAGGATAAATAAGTCAATGTTGTCTAATTTATTAGCAAACTAGAAAAATTCAACAAGTTGGCAAATCCACCTTTTCTACTAAGATAAAGTTATTTGAATGTGCACACCAATTCTTGTCAGAATTCATTTCATAGTAGATTACAAGAATTTGATAGATGATGTATATGAATCTAAAAGAAAGAAGGCTAAGGACTGACGTTGCCAGAGGCCAATATACTGAAGATAAATGTCAGTGGAGACTATGCTGATGACACAGGTATTCAGACTTAGGATAAGAATGATCTTGAACCAAAAAAAAAAATCGACATTCTTTACAAAGTGTTCCAAGAAGTAGGACTTAAGATAATCCTTTCCAAAACAGAAACTATGACCTGGAATTTGAATGAGCAATAAATAAGATGTTAAGTTGTTACTAGACATGAGTAGTGGAACAAGAACCTTCTATCCATGTAGATTAAATAAAGTGTTCAGTACAGAAATCCTTGTAGGTTACCTATATTAATATGTATCCTCATGCCAGAAACTCAGACAGAAAATTCATCTTGAACAAAAAAAAATACCTTCTTTACCAAGTATTCTAAGAAGCAGAACAAGATAAACCTTTCCAAAATAGAAAGTTTGATCTGGAATTGGAATGTTAGTAATGATGAGGAGGCACAGTGGGGACATGGGTAGTGGCTCGGATTGAGGAATCGGAAAGCCGAGTTCAAATTCCAGTCGAATCCATTATATTCACTTACATGCTAATACCATTGGGAAAGGTATGAATCTTCTTCTTCTCCCCCCCAGTTATGGGTAAATAGCAGGACAGACCGGGTTCTATAGCCTTGGATGGCAACTGGTCTACCACAGAAAGAAATGGCAACCAACTGGGGAAAAAATCTGCCTCGTATTGAAAGATACATGATCGCCTAAGCATGTTATAGCAAAGAAAACGGCGACTTACCTCGTCAAACCAAGCGACAGCGTGTCGCGTGTATTCTACGACGGAAAATGTGGCGAAAAAGAAAATTACTTATCAAACAAAAGGGCACGTATTCTGCATGACATGCTGAAGACGGAATATTTAAAAAACAAAAAAAACAAGTCTGTCGCAAGTTTCGCAATAAAAGTATTTTGATATGCAAAATACTGAACATCCTCTCCCAGCTGTCGACGAATAGAAAAAAATGTTTGGCCGATAAAAGCAGTTGGTGTTCTAGAATCTGTGAATTTTTGGCAATTTTGGCTACCGCGTTCCTCGGAGAGTGAGTTATTTTTCTGACTGGTGGCGTGCATTTTGATTAGTGAGATAGTACCTGCAAATCGAGTTTTCAGAATTTCTTTCTGCCCCCCAATGTTCCAGTTGGAACTTAGTGATTTATTCTCTGTGACGTGGAAATAATCTGCGACAAATATTTCCTTTG
Organism: Acanthosepion esculentum; assembly: GCA_964036315.1. Lineage (NCBI taxonomy): Eukaryota > Metazoa > Mollusca > Cephalopoda > Sepiida > Sepiidae > Acanthosepion > Acanthosepion esculentum. The sequence goes on along the minus strand of OZ038499.1, from coordinate 10,230,955 downwards.
CAATCCCAGTTTACTTACACACGTATCACGCATGGCACATAAAGGACTGACTGAGCCATGATAGCACGTATCCTGAATTTAGAATACAGAAATAATAAATTTAATAAAACATCAGTTATATCAGTTATGGCAAATTTAGTAGAGGAGATAAGAAAGTTGAACAGAAAATAGGCTTTGCTATGCGTAGTTTCAGCTAAAACTATAAAATGCTACAAAACCAAAGCATTAACCGAAGAAATTGAGTCAATTTCTTGTATAATCTCATCGAACTCATTTAGAAATGTCTAAACTATCATCTGTATACGACTGCATTTGCTGGTCAATGATTAAAATCGGCTTCAAGCAAATGAAACCCCTAGGACTTGAAGAAAACAATCCTTCATCAGATCCTATTGATTGGCACTACACAATCATAAAGAGCTTTACTAAATGGGCTAAAACCACATCTCTTGAAAACTTCCGCGCCAACAACTACCTCGAAAAAGAGTTTGTTTTTGTATGTGATCTGCCAAAGAAAGATTACCAAAAGTAAATAGCAAAAATCTGCTACTTTAAGTTCAGTGTAACCCGGATATAAGAGTTGTCGGGACCAGAGAAGAAGTCTCTTGTATCCAGGTTTCTCTTATATACGGGTTTGGTCTATTATATATATACATTAACACAGGCTCTAATTTGGGACCGGGGAAACTCTCTCTTATATCCGGGTTACACTGTATCAGAATTTATGCTAATGTTCTTTCTTTGTCTGAATGGTGTGGCCAATCAGAAAATTCTCTTAGTAAATAAAAGCCGTTGTTTTTCGCTTACGAGGGTAGGATTTTTCTGAGCTTTGTGGACCCCAGTGAACAAAATAAAGGCTTCAGTTCGACATACCAACCACCTGAAGAAGGCTGGAGCGTACAACAGCCGAAACGTTGTAATAAATATGGCGACAAAGATGAGGACAATAGTCCGAATATTGTAAATAGTGTACAAACCTAGGTCTCATAACCTATTAGTGTCATAGGGGCACCACACATACTGCAGATATAGAAGAACAGTTGAGCGAAATTCTGGGTCCCATAACTCATTAGTGAACACGTGTACTGCAGCTGTAGAAGAAGTGTTGGACACAAACCTGGGTCTCATAACGTATTAGTGTCCTAGGGGCACCACACCTACTGCAGATATTGAAGAAGAGATGAGCACAATCCTGGGTTTCATAACCTATTAGTGTCCTAAGGACACCGCATCTATTGCAGCTCTAGAAGAAGTGGACACAATCCTGGGTTTCATAACCCATTAGTGTCCTAAGGACACCACATCTATTGCATCTCTAGAAGAAGTGGACACAATCCTGGGTTTCATAACCCATTAGTGTCCTAAGGACACCACATCTATTGCAGCTCTAGAAGAAGTGGGCACAATCCTGGGTTTCATAACCCATTAGTGTCCTAAGGACACCACATCTATTGCAGCTCTAGAAGAAGTGGACACAATCCTTGGTTTCATAACCCATTAGTGTCCTAAGGACACCACATCAATTGCAGCTCTAGAAGAAGTGGACACAATTTTGGGTTTCATAACCCATTAGTGCCCTAAGGACACCACATCTATTGCAGCTCTAGAAGAAGTGGGCACAATCCTGGGTTTCATAACCCATTAGTGTCCTAAGGACACCACATCTATTGCAGCTCTAGAAGAAGTGGGCACAATCCTGGGTTTCATAACCCATTAGTGTCCTAAGGACACCACATCTATTGCAGCTCTAGAAGAAGTGGGCACAATCCTGGGTTTCATAACCCATTAGTGTCCTAAGGACACCACATCTATTGCATCTCTAGAAGAAGTGGACACAATCCTGGGTTTCATAACGCATTAGTGTCCTAAGGACACCACATCTATTGCATCTCTAGAAGAAGTGGACACAATTTTGGGTTTCATAACCCATTAGTGTCCTAAGGACACCACATCTATTGCATCTCTAGAAGAAGTGGACACAATCCTGGGTTTCATAACCCATTAGTGTCCTAAGGACACCACATCTATTGCAGCTCTAGAAGAAGTGGACACAATTTTGGGTTTCATAACCCATTAGTGTCCTAAGGACACCACATCTATTGCAGCTCTAGAAGAAGTGGACACAATCCTGGGTTTCATAACCCATTAGTGTCCTAAGGACACCACATCTATGGCAGCTCTAGAAGAAGTGGACACAATTTTGGGTTTCATAACCCATTAGTGTCCTAAGGACACCACATCTATTGCATCTCTAGAAGAAGTGGACACAATCCTGGGTTTCATAACCCATTAGTGTCCTAAGGACACCACATCTATTGCAGCTCTAGAAGAAGTGGACACAATTTTGGGTTTCATAACCCATTAGTGTCCTAAGGACACCACATCTATTGCAGCTCTAGAAGAAGTGGACACAATCCTGGGTTTCATAACCCATTAGTGTCCTAAGGACACCACATCTATTGCAGCTCTAGAAGAAGTGGACACAATTTTGGGTTTCATAACCCATTAGTGTCCTAAGGACACCACATCTATTGCAGCTCTAGAAGAAGTGGGCACAATCCTGGGTTTCATAACCCATTAGTGTCCTAAGGACACCACATCTATTGCAGCTCTAGAAGAAGTGGGCACAATCCTGGGTTTCATAACCCATTAGTGTCCTAAGGACACCACATCTATTGCAGCTCTAGAAGAAGTGGGCACAATCCTGGGTTTCATAACCCATTAGTGTCCTAAGGACACCACATCTATTGCAGCTCTAGAAGAAGTGGACACAATCCTTGGTTTCATAACCCATTAGTGTCCTAAGGACACCACATCAATTGCAGCTCTAGAAGAAGTGGACACAATTTTGGGTTTCATAACCCATTAGTGCCCTAAGGACACCACATCTATTGCAGCTCTAGAAGAAGTGGGCACAATCCTGGGTTTCATAACCCATTAGTGTCCTAAGGACACCACATCTATTGCAGCTCTAGAAGAAGTGGGCACAATCCTGGGTTTCATAACCCATTAGTGTCCTAAGGACACCACATCTATTGCAGCTCTAGAAGAAGTGGGCACAATCCTGGGTTTCATAACCCATTAGTGTCCTAAGGACACCACATCTATTGCATCTCTAGAAGAAGTGGACACAATCCTGGGTTTCATAACGCATTAGTGTCCTAAGGACACCACATCTATTGCATCTCTAGAAGAAGTGGACACAATTTTGGGTTTCATAACCCATTAGTGTCCTAAGGACACCACATCTATTGCATCTCTAGAAGAAGTGGACACAATCCTGGGTTTCATAACCCATTAGTGTCCTAAGGACACCACATCTATTGCAGCTCTAGAAGAAGTGGACACAATTTTGGGTTTCATAACCCATTAGTGTCCTAAGGACACCACATCTATTGCAGCTCTAGAAGAAGTGGACACAATCCTGGGTTTCATAACCCATTAGTGTCCTAAGGACACCACATCTATTGCAGCTCTAGAAGAAGTGGACACAATTTTGGGTTTCATAACCCATTAGTGTCCTAAGGACACCACATCTATTGCATCTCTAGAAGAAGTGGACACAATCCTGGGTTTCATAACCCATTAGTGTCCTAAGGACACCACATCTATTGCAGCTCTAGAAGAAGTGGACACAATTTTGGGTTTCATAACCCATTAGTGTCCTAAGGACACCACATCTATTGCAGCTCTAGAAGAAGTGGACACAATCCTGGGTTTCATAACCCATTAGTGTCCTAAGGACACCACATCTATTGCAGCTCTAGAAGAAGTGGACACAATTTTGGGTTTCATAACCCATTAGTGTCCTAAGGACACCACATCTATTGCAGCTCTAGAAGAAGTGGGCACAATCCTGGGTTTCATAACCCATTAGTGTCCTAAGGACACCACATCTATTGCAGCTCTAGAAGAAGTGGGCACAATCCTGGGTTTCATAACCCATTAGTGTCCTAAGGACACCACATCTATTGCATCTCTAGAAGAAGTGGACACAATCCTGGGTTTCATAACCTATTAGTGTCCTAAGGACACCACATCTATTGCAGCTCTAGAAGAAGTGGACACAATCCTGGGTTTCATAACCCATTAGTGTCCTAAGGACACCACATCTATTGCAGCTCTAGAAGAAGTGGGCACAATCCTGGGTTTCATAACCCATTAGTGTCCTAAGGACACCACATCTATTGCAGCTCTAGAAGAAGTGGGCACAATCCTGGGTTTCATAACCCATTAGTGTCCTAAGGACACCACATCTATTGCAGCTCTAGAAGAAGTGGGCACAATCCTGGGTTTCATAACCCATTAGTGTCCTAAGGACACCACATCTATTGCAGCTCTAGAAGAAGTGGGCACAATCCTGGGTTTCATAACCCATTAGTGTCCTAAGGACACCACATCTATTGCATCTCTAGAAGAAGTGGACACAATCCTGGGTTTCATAACCCATTAGTGTCATAGTCGCACCACATATTGCAGCTGTAGAAGTGTCTTGGGCAACCTAACCTGACAAAGCCCAACCCTCTCTAAGCTGGATTGAATTCAGTTTTCCTTCTAGACTGGTCGCCAGCTAAGGCTGTAATGCCCAGTTTGTCCTGCTATTTAACCCATAGCTGGGGGGAAGAAATGGATTCATACCTTTTCTTTGACTATTTGCATGAAATTTGTAGCAAATGAGGTACGACAGTTTGGAGAACAAGTTGTACCCTGTCTTCTTTTCAATCACAGTTGGTGAGACTCTGCAAAACTCTACCCACAAAGCACGCCCACTCGGCTCGTCGGCTTCTGCTGCCCCTCCCATGTTCTCTAACATGCTCATTTTATTGAGTGGTTGAGGCTCGGAAATTTTCATAAGCCACAAATTCTTAGAGCTGTGAGGTTGTTGTCCTTAAATTGTAGCTTTTGGATCAGCCATGTCTTCATTCACGTATCTTGCATACCAGACACGTACGGTCATGTTTTGTTCCAAGAGGAAAATGGTTTTTGCTTCGACATAAATGAATGTAACAAACTCAACTGGAATTTGAACTCGGCTCTCTGATTTCTCATTCCACATTGCTTATCCATTGCACCACCTTTGCATCCACCAGTTAGCAGTTACAATATTTAATTTTGATTCTGTAGTTTTTTTTTCTCTCTTTCAGATTGCATATTGTTATTCTGCTAAATTTATTCACCTGTGGCCTCTGCATTGTTTTCGCTTGCTTCTTGCCTTACATTGGAAAAGTGATAGGGTAAGTAAACAACCTCTTCTTTAACTCTTAGCATCTTGCACTTTCAGATCAGACTGAATTAAGATCAGAATTTATATTCTTCTAACAAGGTTTACAAAAATGTAAGATTGTATTGGGTTGGTGTATAATTATTGGGCGTTTTTTAAACAATATATTTATTATGTAAAAAGAAACATAACAATTCAACAATAACATTTTTAAATGAGTATGATTATCGACACACATTTGTATACCCTGAAAATTAAATAATATTTTTATTAAAAAAAAGTAAACAAAACAGTTTTTATTAACAAAAACGCCTGATAATTATGCACCAACCCAATATTAGGGTGATTCAAAAGTTTTTGGTATTTGTTGACAAAACCTTTTATTTGTATATATTCATAGCATCATTACTCAGCACTCAAAGTATTTTCTATGCCTTTCTCTGACCTTATGCCATCTTTCATTCAATTTGTGTAAAAGAATGATTTTAGTTTTGATTTGAAGAATTCTGTGAGGATTTTTGTTTTATATCTAATTTGTTGAAACTAATACTCGACTGACAAGAAATGTTGCATGGAACTTATGAAAGAACTTTCCAGTTCCTTTTGCTGCCTTATATTTGATCAGTGTTGCCATAGAATAAAATCACCAATCAGCTGCCTTGTCTATATTTCTGTGATGAGATATTATAATTATTTACATTGTTCGGACTGTTGTCCTCATCTTTGCCATATTCACAACGTTTCAGCTGTTGTACACTCCGGCCTTCTTCAGGTGATTGGAATTTCAAGCTGAACCCTTTATTTCATCCACCAGAGTAAGATTGTTCTAGTTCCACATGTCATGCCTCTTCTGGATGTCCCAGTTATCACTCTTTAACTCAACTCTCCAAGTTTTTGTTCACCGCAGCAGTAGCGAGGTATTGAACTTACAACTCTTTGGGTCAAGTGAATTGGATCCAACCAATGCTTTTATCCACTGGCCTGTTTTATTGGCTAGAAAGAAATCCCAGCATGCATTTGTGTGCTTTGGCATATAAATTGGTGAGGGGAAAGCGTTTTGTAGTCATTCCAAAACTGGATTGTACATATGAAATTTTTACACCAGGGGTTTTACTAGGACCCCCTGTGAATATGTATTGTGATATATGTCAAAGTGTTGGAGCATAGAAAAGCCAAAACATTGTAAATATGGCAATAAAAATTAGGACAATAGTCTGAACAATGTAAATGCCTTGTTTATCTCTTTTAATGTGTCATTCAAACAAGCCAATTGCTCTATAGTAGTTGAACCATTCATAATAATGACTTCCTTTTGAATCCTGCAAAATACTGAAATGAACTTTATCTCTGTAAATAGTGTTAAAGGTTCACTAAGATGTAACTATGATTTTCTTCGTTTTGATTTAATATTTTTGTAATAAATCCCTTTTTTATTACCAGTGACTGGCTTGTCTAAAAATGATATTTCTCTGATGTTTAACCATTGTCTACCGTGTTTCTGTAATCTCTGATATCATGATAACCATTAATAATTAAAGCTATTTCAATATCAATCTGCTCTTACTGTTTAGACCAATATACAGTTGACCAGCAGCTGTTGCAAATTCTCCTTGTTACCAGAGCAGACATTTTGCTTCATTTTTACCAATCTAATGGATGTACAAATAGTGTAACTGTTATCAGGGTGGAAAGTGGAATTGACATGCTGGGTTCAAATTCTGGCCGAGTCAGTTGCATTCACTTTCATACTAATGTTGTTGGAAAAACATGAATCCATATCTTCTCCTTCCAGCTATGGGTTAAACAGCAAAGTAGACTAGATTCTCTGGCAACCAGTCGAAGAGAAGGAAAACTTTAAATTTCAAGACAACAGAACACTGCTCCACTATCTTTTCCAAGGCATGCCAATGCCAACACAGATAATGATGATGATGATAATAAAAAAATCAAAATTTGTTGAGAGAGCTGTGCTTGCTTATGTCCTGAAGGGACATGGCATTAATAAAATACCAAACTCAAAGTAACTAAATTAAGAGTAAGTTGCGGTGTAATATAAATCATAAGTTGTAGTAATAGTTTCCTTAATTTATTTCCTGCACCAGCAAATATTGTATTTTGTCACAAATTTCATTTATTACCTTCAAGAATGGATTATTGGAATGAAAAGTGGATTGGGTGTGGCAAGGCATAGTCTGTTGTATTCACTTTTTATTAATGATCTTCTTCCCCATATGGATTAAATAGTAGGGAAGACTGGTCTGATTAGCCTTGGTAGACTACTAGTCCACGAGGAGGACAACTAAATTCAAAACTATAGAAAGGTAATGGGAAAACCAATCCACTGTCTGTCTTTCCCAAGAAGAAATGATACTTCTCTTATAATAAAGAAAAGGAATCTCAGGGATGCTGAGAGGTGTGTCCCCTGTATCCCTGACACACAAAAATTTTAAAAGACGCATTAACTTTCCCATTTATGTGTCCCTGAGATTCAACTAAAGTTTCCTATGAAAAGTGATACATTGCACATATGCTTTCAAATACTTTTTACTATTTCTTCCTCTCTTTCTTTCATTACTCTTTCCTTCTATCATTGGGCAGTGGGATGTGTGGGTGGCATGAAATAGACATCAGTGTCACCTTACCAGAAACTTTTTCTTTTTTTTTCTTTTTTTTTTTTTCTTGTTTATTTGGCATGTCTGAACTCATTAAAGTTTGTCGACCATTGCTTTTGTTATAAATTTATTAATTCAATTGACAAAAAAAAACTTTTGTTCTGTCAATTTAAAAACCTTGTTCTGTCATAATTCTCATAAAAAATATAGTTTCTTAATTAAACAGTGATTAAGTATCAACACTGTTTTTGTTTTGAATTTATAAATTTAATTTTTAAAAAAAAGGTGTCGTTCTGTCAATTTAAGTAAATCGATATGATTCAAGATAATGGTAAAAAAAAAATTTAGTCTGTAGCCCTGCAGTTAACACAAACTTTAGTGGGGACCCATTGAATTTCTCAAGGATGCACCCAAATCACCATCTGTGGGTCCTGGAAAACTGACTACATTAAAAACCTATCAGCATCGCTGGAATCATGGGGAGACCCACAAACACTTATGTCTTAAAGGAGCAGAGCAGATGGGTTTGATCCATACATGAAGTATCAATTAATGATTTCTTGGCCCCCTGGTCAGTTAAGATAGACTTGCATTCAAATGTATACAGGAATTGTGGATATGTGTGCATAGCGTAGAAGTGGTTATCAGAATGGAAAAATGGAATTAATATGTTGAGTTCAAATTCTAGCTGAGGTCATTGCATTCACTTTCACAAGAATACCCTTGCAATGGTATAAATTAATTTCTTCTGCCACAGGATATCAGTGTGAACTTCCTAGCTTTGGTTGGCTGCCAGTCTAAGAGAACTTCAAATCTGAATCCAATATCAGTTGGTCATGGGATAGCAACTATACCCTATAAAACCTACTTGTAACAGAAACCATAGCAGCACCTTACAGAGTAAGACTACAGCCCTATGCTTTACAGTGGCGTATACAGTGTTAACAACACCATATACAGGCATTACATACAATATCAAGACTGTCAGAAAGCTTCTAAAAACTTTGAATTATAAAATCTATGCAAGAAGTGCCTTAACATGGTGTAATGGCTAACGAGGCTGGTTATAATGAGTTGTTAGCTTAATTGCCCCCATATGACACATGGCCAAGTGATTATAGCATTAGCATTCTGGCCATAAAACCCGGGTTCAAATCGTTTGAATTAATTCATGCCAAGCAAGTCAATAATGCCACTAAGACTGAATAGGTTGCTGGAAGTGACAGAGAAGCAAAAGACTTTAAGAGAAGGAACCGGAAGTCCAAAACTAAACAGGAAACTTATACTCCTGTTCAAAAGACTAGGGAGGAGTGTGAACCGGACGATAGGCGAACCTATCGACTCTTGAATCTCAATATAGTCAGGAGACCTCATGATAATACCGGCCTGGGGAGATGGCTCGAGTGAGTGGCACCATTGGAAAGTGCCTGTAAAACATAATACAAGTTGACTAAAGCTTCATCAGTGAACCCAAGTCGACAAAACTGATCAGGAGCCATCAATAGTTTTGCTAACCTGAAGTCACAAGTCATCGTGACCATCTTGGTCTTGTTCAACTTCTAATTTACCCCAAATTATACACACTCTCTGAGAAACTGTAACTAAGGTCTGCTTAGAATAGTTGCAATATAAACCACATGTCAGCTCGGTGTGTTTTAAAGAAACATGAATGTGCCTGAATAAGTTTCTACAAGAGATTTACTTGTCGTCCGAGCAGACAGGCATACACTTGGAAATGAGAAATCAACCATTACATTACTTACTTAGGCCATGTGGTAAAAAAGTTTCAATTGTTTATTACCTCTCCCCAGTCTTTTGAACAGGAGTAGAGGTTTATTCCTTGTTCCCTGTTTAGTATTGTGTTTCTGGTTCTTTATAAAGTCTTTTCATTCTCTTTCATTCTCAGTAACTTCTTGTATCTCAGTGGCATTATTGCCTTGCTTGGAGTGAATTGATTACAAAAAATAGTAAATCCCTAAGCATACCTACTATGACTATCAAGCAGACAAATTTAATAGTTTTGTGAGAATTTAGTTCTCATTAATTATTGACCTTGTGCCAGTTTTAATAAACATAACTTCTATATAAGACTCAATAGTATTTCCTTCCATCTTGTTTTTTTTATGCTTTATTTTTACAGGTATGTTGGTGCTTTCTGTGGTTTTTCCTATGCCTTGGCCCTTCCACTGACTGTCTACCTCCTGTCAAGTTATGAGAAAGGGACCTTGACAGGACCTATCTTCACCATCCATGTGATACTCATGATGCTAGGACTGGCCAATTTTATTGCTCAGTTCTTTGTTTAAAGTAATTTTCCAGATTTCTTCATCTTTCTGGCCATCATCCTCTTTACTGTCTCTTCGTCTTTCTGCTGGCAATGATCAGATTTAGACAACCCTTGACTTTTGTGCTGTATACCAAAAGTAATCATTTGCATCTCCAAATAGGGCCAAATTCTCATTTTGGCTCTGTCCGTGCTAAATAACGGTGCCTCTGTTTTTTGTCAGTCAGTGATTGATATAATAATTGACATGACTTCCATACCAGAGGTCAGCAACTTTTCTGGGTTTGCACACCTGATTTCCTATTAAGAAAAAAAACAATGGTTGAACTGCCATAAGAAAGCTTAAAATATTGGAATTATCCATTTAAATACATAAAATTTTATTTTGTATTCAATGAGTGAATAATGCATGTAAGGAAATCATTTGTGCTTAAACAAGGATATCAATTTGGGATCAAAAAAAACTCATTTTAATTTCAATTTCTTTCAATCAGTGCAATAAGGTATAAAGAATCTTTTAAAACAAAAAGGATGAAGCGGATACATTGAATAGAAGTAAATTGTTTTTGATTTAAAAAAAAAAAAAAAAAAGCTACATTTGATGCAATCATTTAATGAATCAATGTGCATAGAAGTGTTTAGTTTCTAACAGAACAAATACTTGGAGCATGTCTAATTTCCTTGCTTGAAACATCAGAATGGTTGTACAAAAAACAAAATTTGTGAAGCTATATGGTGCCTCACTATAGTTTTCAATCTTTCTTTTATTAGTCCAATCAAAATTCTTCCATTTTTCTATATAGTAGAGATAACCCCAAACAAAAAGTTTTCAGAACTTTTGATGAAACAGTGTATAGATTAAGTAACGTTTTTATCATGATCTGAAATCTGAGTTGTCTCCCTTACAATTCAGGGGAAACAACTCGTGCTTCTTTCTGTCATACAAGTTAAATACTTCACAAAATATTTCTGATAATACAAAATGTGCCTTTCCTTCCGCCCGCTCAGACATCGAATAAGGCTACTCATTCATGCTTGTCTACTGTATGCTTTACGGTTCATGTATACTCGATATATTATATTGTGGTTATAATCTTTTGAAATTTAATTTACGACTTATTTTTAATTTTTAGGTTAAAATATGATTCAACAAGGAATACTAAAATTGTTAACAAATGTGGTTTTTTTTTGGTTTTTTGTTTTTTAAATTGCTTTCATCTTGGCCAATCCTGGCTTATTTTATTTTTTCATTTTTTTTATCATCCATCAGATTTTTCAGATTAAAATCATTTAATTACATTACCAACATTCAGACTAATATCCACATCTTTGTTGTTATTATCACAATATTTCGACCATTTTGCCCTTTGGCTTTCTTCAGGTGTCTGTCGATCTGGTTAACATTCAGGGAATTTTTAACTGAACTTTATATATAATTTATGGGGGAGTGATTGTTCTCATTCCACTGTCCATGTCTAAGGATATTAGTATTTTTCAGTTGTTAACCCTAAGTCTGAATCTGTCTTACCTGGTCCAGGGATTGAACTCACAATGATTCTGCCACAAAGTTCATGAGGATTAAAGTATTGATAAAAATAGACTATTGTCCCATGGATTGACAAACATATGAAGAAAGCCATAGGGTGCAACAACCAAAACATTGTGATAATAACAACAAAGATGAGGACAATAGTCCAACTGTAAATAATGATATGCCTTCATCTCAGAAATTCAAGCAGGAGACCATTTAATGGCTACAGATTAAATTTATGGAAATATTGTGCCAAGACCTATTACATAAATTCTTGAAAATTTGTAATCTTTTTTCTTTTGTTTTTTTTTTGGGGGGGGGGGTTCTGATAACATTAGCCCAGTAATAATTTCTGAATCACTATTGATGCTTTTCTATTTGAGTGCAGTTTATTATTGGTAACTGAATTGCACATCTTCTTCATCCAGATTATTTTTCGAATGTGCATGCCGTTAGACATAATACATACTATTTAATAAATAAAAATGTATCATCTAATTCAAATATGAAGTGTCCACCATAATGATTTTTGAAGTAATGAAAGTGTTGGACTAAAACTAAATCCGTTAATTCTTTAGAAAATTAAAACCACAAAGGCCAAGTAACTCTGTAAAAGTCGGGTATCGATTTGACATTGTATCAATATTATAAACAGAATCCAACTTCTAAATCAATATTTTTCAATTCTGATAAGTGTCATGGCCTAATGATCTATAGAATGCTAATCTACAAAAATTATTTCCCTCAAGAATGATCCAGATTTTTTTACAACTGGACCAGTCTACTTAAGTAGTTCCAGAGATATACTTGAATGCAATCAGAACATTCTGATCAGCTAACGATCACATTTATGTGAAACTTTAACAGTTTTGAACTAAACCTTTTTGTTTGTATATTTGTGTATGTATATGGTATCACATCACTGATTAGTGGTTTGCACTGCCTTAGTTGATTTAGACATTAAGCACTATCTATAATTGCTCTAATGATTTGCTCAAAATCTAAATTAGATGAAGAGTATAAAAACAATTGCCAAAACTTTAGCTAATAATAGGTACTGATTGGATGTAATTAAGTCGGTTATTCATAAAAAAATCTTTAATTTCCCTAAACTTAAACCGAGTATGGCTACTAAGTGACCTATTTATTTGCGTTTGCCTTGGTTGGGGACAATAAGTGGAAAATTTGCCAAAAACAGATTAGCTCTGCAGTTGAAAATTGTTATTTTTCGGCTAACGTATGTGTTGTCTTTTCTACCAGATCTGCATGGATGCCTACTCGAAAGGATGTTCTAACCATCATATGAACAATGTGATTTACAAGTTCAGATGTAGTTGCAGAGCTGACGACTTTGGTAGAACTACCGTACGGTTAGACATGAGAGTGCATCAGTATGTACCTAAGAAAATTAGAAATGACATATTCTAGTTGGGTGACATGGTCAACAACACATATGGTTCTCCCATCACAGAGCATCTTATAAATAGTCCAACTTGTGCCACCAATTTCAACACAAGCTCTTTCACCATTCTGAGTCGTGCTCACTCATTCTTACATGTAAAGGCATTAGAAACACTCTGTTAAGGCTAGATGTTATTTCCATCTGATTGTTCCGCCTTTAGTACATTACATTTCTTCTGTAGTTTATATTGTGATATTTATTCCCTCGATTTCAGCTCTGTTGAGTGAGAGCGGAATCACTCGGCTGTTTTTTTTTTTGTTTTTGTTTTTGTTTTTTAATCATAAAGGGTAAAATTTGTCTTACCTTTTTTATTTCCATAATAAAGTTCTGTACTCCTAAGAAAATTATGATATATATTCAAACATTATTTTCGTGGACACTTTTATATAATCATTACATTTGGCCTTAGATATAAACAAGATTTGTTGTGGCTGGCATTGAAACTATAAAATTTTATGCAAAGAATTTTACACCCATATTTGATTGACAATTGATTCTGATAAGAATTGGTGGGTGGGTGGGGTGCTTCCACACTTAAAAGGAAAGAAAATAGTTTCAGATTAAATGAAAAATCATCAGTAAATTTTATACATGATAATTATTCCATACAAGTAACACACACACACACACACACACACACACACACATTAGTGAATATACATAATATCCAACATCGATAACACTTCTCATGCAGTTAATGCAATCTTCAGGTGTGGATTCTGACCGTTATCCGTCATGTTCTCATTATAGTAATTCAAAATTGGGTTTACAAACTTGACTATTTAAAATATAGAATTAACTATTAATAATTTATATCATTCAAATACATAAGTTTGAAAGTCGGAGAATTAAAAATAATAAAAAATAAATAAAAAAATTTTATTTTAATTATTTGAATTTGGATTCGAAAGTAAATAATATATCAAGAAGGGTAAAAGTCTCGATTTTTTTTTTTTTTTTTTTTTTTAGCATAAAAAATCCAAGTTATGTCTATTAACATAAACTATAATGCAGATGATAAATATAATATAAAGCTTTTTATTTTTCAAATGCACTCATACATACATATATATATATATATATATATATAGTAATGATAAAATAAGGTAATCTGAATGGAATTTCCAGGAGGATAAAGATCCAGGGAGAGCTCTATGTCAAAAAACAAAGCAAAATTATTATTATGTTTGTTCTATTTCTTCTTCTTAAGACCAAACGATTAGGTACTAGTATTTCTACTGTTACCGGTATAACATTATACATTGTCAGAACATTAGCATAATATATTTTCACAGACAATAAATACAATATTAATTGTTATTGTCTGAGATTTTGGTGTAATTTAAGAGGATAATACAAAAGTTATGGATGATTTAGTGATTTACTGCAAAACCCATGACGGCTAAAATGATCAGAACGGTTGAAAAAATAACAAAATAATGAAATGTGAAAATTATAGAATATAAAACAACTTTGATAAAAACTTATACCTACTTTTCTGATGAAAACAATGCCGTTCTGAACATTTTGGCCGCAACTATATATATATATATATATATATATATATATATATACACATACATACAATTTTCAAATTTTTTCTTATAAAACTGCTTAATAGCAGTAAGTTATAATTTCCAGATAGGCCATAAATATATTATTACTGTTTTAAATTTCTTTCTATTGTATAAACAAGAAATTTACAGAATTTTTAACTAATTTTTTCAATTATTTCTTTTCAATCTCCATTTTGAATTATATATTTGGTTTGGCTAGCAAAAAAAACAAGTAATATTGCCCCCCAAAAATTATTTTTAAGTCCGATCACCAATGTGACAAGTTTTGAAAAGCCCTGACAGTAAAACAATTGATGCTCATCATTTCAAATACAGTTACTTAGATTTAAATCATTTTTAGAAAACTTGATTTGATTTGAGAAATACTTTTTTTTTCTTTAACATCAATGCAAAAAATACTGTACACATCTTTTCTCCTCCCATAATTCATGTTTTCTTATTCTCCATTAAAGACAACTGAACGAACAAAACTGACAAAGAAAACGGGTAATTGACATAAATGCTGGCTCCCATGAATGCACCCAAACCAATGCCCCAGTTTTTTTCTAGAAAATTTTAACTATGTATCACACTCGGTTGGCAATCATAACAGTGACTATCATTTGCTCCCAAAAACCGTTAAATTGAGTCTTCTCTACTTCTACTACAAATGGTTCATTACACTGAAAAAAAAAAAAAAAAAAAAAAAATTAGAAAATTAAAGGGAGATAACTTTTACATCTGAAAAGCGCTTTTTAAAATTATTTATTTAAAAATGTTTGTTTTTGATAATAAATAATTTTTCTCCGTAAATTTATCACTGAGTTCTTCATTCACGAAATAATGTTGTTTAATATTTTGTTTTTTGCTTTCTTGGAATTATTAAAAATGAATAAAAAAAATAAAACGAAAAAAAACATCCATTTTAAATATTAGTCTTACCAAAAATACATAAATAAATTAAATATTTTTGAAAAAAAAGTTTTCTATATTAATTCATCGTATGCTTTTTATTTATTTTAATATTTATATTTTAATCGTTCTTTATTTAGATTTTATTTTTGTTGCCTGAAAAAAGACGATTTTTTGATTTTAACATTAAATATTTTTCTTAGACAAACCTTTTTTGTTAGTCATTCATTATCATAAATAGAACAGCTTGGAGGAGGCACGGTGGTGTAATGGATAGCGGCTCGGATTGCGGAATCGGAGAGCCGAGTTCAAATTCCAGTTGAATCCATTACATTCACTTATGTGCTAATACCCTTGGGAAAGGTATGAATCTTCTTCTTCTCCCCCCAGCTATGGGTAAATAGCAGGACAGACTGGGTTCTATAGCCTTGGATAGCAACTGGTCTACTGCAGAAAGAAATGGCAACCTGCTGCGAGGAAAAAATCTGCCTCATCAAAAGACACATGATCGCCTAAGCGTGTATCACACATGGCACGTAACTAAACTGATGTGGTGCAATGGTTAACAAGCTTGTCTTGCTAAAACAATTTACAACTGTATAGTGAGTTTGATCCTTACAAGGTGCCCCATATTTTCATCCTTGTGCCACATCTATGCTACACCTAGGAAATCACCATTCATTATCATAAATAAGCAACAATCAAATTAACAAGTTTAAAATTTAACAAAAGTACCATTCTGATATAATAGTAGTCCCTCTTTTATTTTCTGTGTTTGCATTTTTTGATCAAGTGAAGTGTCAATTTAACAGTTTTGGAAAAGTCGGTTTTCAAACAAATAACTTTCTCTGTCATAAACCTGGCATGCCACACCCAATTAAGATCAATATATAAATGGCTCTATTTTTTTAGAAAAACGCCTTACAAAAAATATACAAAAAGCAAAAAAGCAAAAAGATCTAACAAACTATTTAAGAAAGCAACAAGGCCAAAAGAGATTCCTTATATTCTGCTTAAAGACAGATTTAAAAAAAGTCACAGGTTGGAATTTCTGAAAGTTCCTTTTGAAATCTTTGAATGGTATTTACAGAAATTAATAATAATAATAATAATAATAAAAGACAGCCAGCTTCCACACACTATTTCAGCAGATCCATTCTTTAACCTTCTTCAAGTATACAAAATACTACTTTTCTAATTGTGAAATGAGTAATTATCTACAAGAATTGTTTGGACGATTGATCTAATTCTTTTTGTTTTGACTACAATTTTTTGACCAATCTATTTAAAATCATCTTCAAGTGTACAATTCATAAGATAGGGACCCTTTTTCTTTTCTTTTTATAATTATCATTGACATAAGAGGGTGCCAGAAAAATAGTCAGAGACAATACAATTCACCATCACCCATGTAACTCGGAGAATTTTAATTTACAAAAGAGCATGCCTTCCAAAATCTTCCCTGCAAAGCAAAAAGAACCACACTAGACTCATTTACGCAATAAGCCAAACAAATCAAGTAATGTTAATGACACTTCTCAAATAAAAAAAAAAACAGTTATATTTACAGAATATATATTAGTGATGTTTAACAAGCTTTGTTAATGAGTTTATTTGCCAGGTGTTGCCTAAACCGGTGCCAGAAATAGGTCGCCTCTTGTAGAGCAATGTTTAGCTGGCAAGTCTCTTGTGTTCTTCCTAATAGTTTTGATTCTCAACAGATATCAATATAATTGTAACCTTGATATCCGAAAATTCCTTTTTGCTTTTTTTATGTCTTTCCATTTATTTCTTGCAAAGACAATTTGTTTTAAAATGTTTTGTTGAATCTGGGATCAAGTATTTTAATAAATACTCTTTTTATATTTTAAAAAAAAAAAAAAAAAAAAAAATGTTTGTTTTTTTTTCTTTAAGTAAAATAAAGTTGAAACAAAAATGGAATAATTATCCTGTAATATTTGTGAAGCTTTTGTAACAGTATCAATGTTAGCTGTCTTTTCAATGTTTTTTTTTTTTTTGCCCAGTTACTACATTTTCATTTTTTAACAAAGCAATGAAAAAACAATATATTTCACATTCATCATTGTACTTTTTTCTCTTTTTACAAAACTATTTTTTTTACAGATTTTAATATATAAAGCAAGAATTTCACTCTTAAATTTGATTGTCACAAAAATTACTTACATACATGATTGTATATATATATATATATATATATATATATTCATACATGTTTCATTAAATAATATAGACAAGTGTTGTCTATTTATTTTATGTAAATTCTTTTCATATCGTCTGATAAGCTTAATAACATTATCATTAAACGAAGAAAGAAAATCACAATATTGATACATATTTTTTTAATCCTATCTAAGCTTTCGGCTTACATAAGCCATTATCAAAGATGACAATTACACAATGAAAGCGTAAAAATAGGTTTTAATACCAGAAATTCTTTGTAAAAAATTATTACCATCAATACATTTTTGAAAAATGAATGTTGCCTGCAATGCATGTTTGAAAACCAAATATTGCCAGCATTTTTTTTTTGGGAAAAAGAAAAATATATATTACCAGCGATAGATTTTTTGAAAAATATCAAAATATTACCAGCGATACATATTTGAAAGAAAATTATTACCAGAAATTGAATTTTTGATGGAAAATTATTACCAGAAATAGATTTTTAAAAAAATTACCAACAATAAAAATTTTGTCAGCATTAAATAACCCATTGAGGTTGATGTGCTGTAAAACCAAAACAAACTAACATCTCAATTTTCATAAGCTAGTATTCATATAAAATACAAATTTTATTGCAACCTAATTATATACAATAATGGATCCTATGCAATATAAGTGAACAATTCAACTAGAAAAACTGAAAATAAATCCGATATATCTAAATAGAAATTAGAGACATGTCATAATAGATTATTCCATCTTAAGTAAGTCAACAATGTTTCACAGCAATATTTAACATCGATACTGTGAAACACTCATTCTGTATAACACGAGAACATCTTTCTTAAGGTCTGAGATTTCACTCGCATCAGTTCCAAAAGCTCAGTGCCAGTGCAAAGGTCTTCTGCCCCCGGCACCCTGAATCTATAATACGAGGACCCCCTCACTCTACTACATCTCGATTTTCATAAGGTAGTATTCATATAAAATACAAATTTTATTGTAACCTAATTATGTACAACAATGGATCATAGGCTATATAGGTGAACGATTCAACTAGAAAATCTGAAAATAAATACAATGTGTCTAAATCAAATTTAGAGACGTCATAATAGATCATTCCATCTTAAATCAATCAACAATGTTTTGTGGCAATTTTTAACATCAACTTGAGATTTTTCTTCTTAAAAATTTGAATAATTTCAACACATCCAACATTATGGACAAAAAAATAGTGAATTTGATATCGTTTTTTTGGGGGGTGGGGGGTTCAAGAATACACACACACACACATATATATACAAAGAAGAAAAATGAACATCAATAAAAAAAAAAGTGCATATTTTTTCTAACTTAATATAAAATAATAGAAAATTCCATCTTAAATAAATCGACAATGTTTTAACATTAACTTCAGATTTTTCTTGTTGAATATTTTTAACATATCCAACATTATGGACAAAAGATAATTAATTTTATATTGGTTTTTTTTTTTAACAAAAATTCATGGATTTGGGGTGGGAAACCAGAATGGCGTCAAAATTTGCAGAAATTTTTCATTGTTTAATAGTCATGCTTAGTTTAATTTGTAACGTATATAAATGTAGGTAGAAAAAAAAAGCAAATGTTGATAAAATAGTGACGGTCACAACATACTGCCCCAGACCCACAATCATCCTTGTCCAAGTACAGAGGTTTCAGGGCTAGTACGCACTGGGCTCTGCTGTAACTTCATGTAATTTCCTTCTTTTCTGGCAACTTATAATTGCAAATTTTATAAAATTCCTGTAAGCAAACTACTTGCTACTCCCTTGACTCATTTAGACCCCGCCCAGTCTCAAATTTATGTTCAACCTTTGAATCCTTTTGTCATATTTCTTTTTCTCCTTCATTTTATCTCTTTAGTCTGAATAGCAAAATAAATAGTCTCAACTTTTTTTAGTTTCACCCCTTTTGGCTTTCAACAAATCTGATGAATAAAACTTTTTCTTCAGAAGTTTGATTGCTGTATGACATTTATCTGGTTATCTGAGGTACATGCACACACACACACAAGACTATTCTTGCTCTCACTACACCCTCGCCATCACTGACAAGCTTCTGGCAAAATTTCCCTACCAGGGAACAATAAAAGTAAACAATACAAACTACATGCATTGTTCTGTATGTTACTAACAATAAATTCTTTCTCTTGGTGAAAAAACAGTTGATTTAACTTTCAGTAAGAAACAAAAAATGCAGCATTTGTCTGAAGGCAGGTGCAGAAACTAACATGACACAACTAGTACAGCCCATTATGGAACAATGACTGTAGTCACCCAAATATGAGTTGACATGTCATATGATGTCATGACAATGTCAGAATATAAAATAAGGTTTTTTAAAATAAAAGAATTCTTTCTGATATCCAAAGTTATAAAAGAAATTGTCTGAAAATAAACTTATCTGCTGGCTAAACTGTTCTTTTCTTTCCTTTTCCTAAGAAAGGAAAAGGTAAGTTTATTTTCTGCTGTCATTATTTCAATTGTATTAAAAATAAAATATTGGTTTTTACTAAAATCTAATATTCAAGAGATTTTAATAAACTGAAAGCCTATGAACTTAAACATCTGCTGCGATTTATCTATTTTGAATTTAATCTTGCCAGACTGATGCGATTTTTCTTAACAGATTAATAATAAAAAAAAAAAACTTAATAAAATATTACGGCAAAGTAGTTAATAAATAAATATTTTTAAAAAGTTTAGTTTGCAATAAATCCAAACCAGCTGTTCTGATGGGAAAATCCTTTGACATTTGAGAAAATTTAATAAAAGTTATAATGAAACCTGAAAAAAAGCATCTATTCATTCCACAAATCTCTCTTCAGTTGGGTACTTATTTGCATTCATATTTATTTCCCAAATTAAGATTACAAATATTGAACACATTTATATATTTAGATTGTCTGGCACAAGGCTGCATTTATATTATAACTTTGGAGTCATTATTCATTGATAATTATTAATATGGTTAACAGCAACTATATCAGTCTTTTAATGACTGTTCAGTATGAATGCATGATTGGTATGCCTGGCCCAGGAATTGAACTCACCATTACTATGTCACCAAATAGATGAATCAATACTAATCCTTTAGGACCTAGAGTCTAGGTTATTGTCCACAGGCAAATGTGTATTTGGATTCAGTGGAAATGGATCGAGCAATAATTGATCAGTACTAAATAAGTACTAGACAAGATATCTCTGAACATGAACAACAATGAGAACAATAATAGATTAAACAAAGTTCAGTTTGAAATTCTCTGAAGGTTACCTGAACTGACAAGCAGCTGTAGTGATAGAGAAATAAATAAATAATAGGAAGAAAACCAAAATTTCACCATCTCTAAAAAAAAAAAATAGATGGATAATCAGAATCGCCAGGCCACAAAGCCACATTTTGGCCCACTAATCAGATAGCTTTTACAACCAGGATATAAAAAAAGAAATATATAATAAGAAGTGACCAAATTTTCACCACCTCTAAAGATAGGTGCATATTTAAAATCACCAGGCCAGAAAGCCATAGTTTGAACAATCAATTAGAAAGCTTTCACAATCAGGCAGCAGGCCAATGTAAAGTAGAATGGGACTTTTGAAGTGGATATCTAGATGTGTACATAACCAGGTGGAAGATAAACCAAAACAAGATTCAATAAATAAATTTTGTCCATTCTCAGATGCTATGGTCATCATAACATAACCAGACCAGAAATGTGACATATACCCTTTCTTTATTCACCAATTAAGTAACAGGCATCTGCTACATTTGGATACATACATACATACATATATATATGAATGTAATGAGAATGAAAGTAATATATAAATTCTAACGTTCACAGCATTAATTCAAAAGAGGGCTCAATACCGATAGTAGAGCAATAATTATAATTTTTTCATATAGACAAAAACAATTTGCTCACTACAAAGATGCAACTTTGTTTCGGTGCATTTTGTTGCACATCGACTGGTGAGAACCAAAATGGTTATGAACAATTCTGTTTGTAAGCAAGCTGCATGTCGAACGTCACTTCCTTTTTTTCTATTTGTAAAATGTAACAGATTGTCAGACAAGCAAAATGAACCATCTGTAACACTATTTAGGAACGGAAGGGTTAATTAATTAACCACAGAAGTTAATTACGGGGATACTTAAACCGATAGATATAACGAAAGACATACTGAGCGATTACTTACACCGATAGATATAACGAAAGACATACTGAGCGATTTTCTTTTTGTTTTTTTTATTTTCCCAAACAGAGTATCGGAAAAAAAAAAGAGAAAAAAAAAGATTTTTTTTTGTTTTGTTATTTTCAAGTGCGAATTCAAGATAACCACTTTACTTTCTCGCTGAAGTTTGATGCTGAGATATGCCAAATTCTCTTCGAGGACAAAGGAAGGAAAAAGAGAAAGAAACAAACGGACAGGGCTTAACAACCCAGATGATAAGAGAAGGAAAGAATGCCACCCACGAAAATTTTGATGGTCATTGTCGTGAAAATTAGTTGAGTGACCACAGAGCTCTGGGTAGATAAAACATTGGCTGTGACGAACTTGTGTTATCAGTAGTTGATGGGCCGTCTGCCGACCGCCTGGACAGGACATCTGCATTTTGTTTTGGGTTCGTTTGCGATAACGAAGGCTATGTTAGGGTATTTTAATTAACCCAATTTCGCCAAAAAAGAATCTTCCACTTAATGTTGACGGATAAACCTGGTTGAAAAAAAACATATCCCGTGAAGTTGGATAAAAATTGAGATTATCAGTTGACGCCTATTGGCCGAATAGCCAGGCGGAGATGATCATGTGACGCAGAGAGGAGGCCGCCACCGCCCATTGAGAGGATAGGTATGAGATGTTACTGCGAGGAAGTGGGAAAACCGTTGACGCCCTCTAAAGTATGGTGAGATACCCATATGAGAGCAGAAGAGGGTGGGAGTGGAATAAGATTTCCAAATACGGAAAATGATAATTATTTTTGGCCGAAAACAAAGAAAATCCTTTTTGGGGATTTGAAATCAACGTGGTGGCCACACCACGTCCGACCCCACGCCAGGTTTTTATCGGCGTCCATATAAGCAAACATCTACAGGTGTTTCAGAGCTGAGTTCGTCGAGGAGAGTTCGCAGAGTTCGTCGAGGAGAGTTCGCAGAGAAGAGTACAGCCAGTACAGTAAGAGAGAGACGCGCCTCGCACAGGTGACCGCACGATTCCATGCCTTCCGACTTAGACTTCTAACCAAGAACAGATTTGTTGAAGACCGACTTTAGATTTCCCATCAAAACAAGTTTCCGACTAGACTTCTAACCAAGAACAAATTATAGAAGTCTGACTTATATTCGCCATCTCGATATCCAGACCTAGTTAAGGAACGCAAAAGTGTTACAATCCACATTTGTTTTTCTTCGGGCTGGGAGAGAAAGAGAGAGACGCACTCCTGTAACTCAACAAACCGACATAAAATTAATCACTATTCCTAACCAGTTGCTCGCCTTGAAGTTGTTGTTTGTGCTTTTGTTTTTTTTGTCTACATTATTGTGCAGTATCACCTTGACCCGGATTCGGCTGGCACTACGGCCCGACGTCTGATTGATCTCGTCAACCTAAGATCAAATCACAACGTGGGTGGGTTGAATCGAGATCAAAGCAGTTGCTTCGGTGACCAGGCGTTGGAAGCGAGCCGAGTACGACAAGTTGGTGCTAGAACCCAACCAGACTTCAACCGATGTCCCAGGGTTAGCCCGTCACAAAGGACCGACGTCACAAGTGCGCCGCAACCAGTACGGGTGTCACAAGCGGTGCCCTGACAAGGACAGAGGAGGGTTGGGTGTCACAAATGGTGCCGTGACGACCAGGATCAGACCCCAGAGCGACCACCGCCACAGGAGTCACAAATGGTGCCGTGATAACCAGGATCAGACCCTAGAGCAATCACCGCCACAGGAGTTGCAGAAAGCTTCGAAGTGAACAACGCTCGGCGTCTTAAGGACACAAACTGAGGAAAACTAGAGTGGGAGCCAAAGGACTTTGGTTAATTGTAACCATACGGTTCCAGACCCTCTAGTACGACAGCCCAGAAGCCGAGAAGAACGAATTGGAAATCGTCTGTCAGGTAGGACACTTCTTTTGGTTTATCTCCCATTGTTGCTGCTCTAACTTTGATTCCGTTTACTTGTCATTTTAAAAATGTCTAACTATGAGTCGGATAGAGTAGACGTAGGGGAGGATGGGGCTAGACACGAGTTGCCAGCAGACTTGAGAGGATTATTGGGTGGACCAAGGGTCCCGTCGTTTAATGGTAGTAAGAGAGATTTTAAAAACTGGCTGGCAATTCTAGAGAAGAGCCGAGTAATTTACAGACTCTCGGACGTAGAGACCCTTTATCTGGCATATAGTGCCACGACAGGGAAGGCGTCTGAGTTCGTAGAGGGACTCTTGACCAGTGAGCCCCACTTACCATGGGAAAGGTTGAAGGAACAATTAACTAGCGAATTCGCTGACGAAGGGTCAGCGATAGAGGCCATGAGGGCTCTCTTGAAGTTGACGCAGCTGCGGGATGAGACCCCTGGAGAATTGGGGACCCGAGCGGAAAAGCTGTCGTCATTAGCCTTCCCAGAGGTTGTGAGAAATAATGCGGTCATGCAGGCACAGCGTGGCTGATCTGTATGTTGAGGCACTCGGTGACGAGCGTATTCGCCACGATGTCTTAAAGGAAGGACCGTTAAGATTGTCGGCAGCAGTAGCGCTGGCCAAAGAGAGCCAGGGAGTCTGGGAGAAGGTAAAAAGAGGTGGGAAAATACAGGAAATAAGTCGAGGGGTCGGAAGAGAGGGGGTAAGAAGTAGAGCCCCCGCGTGGAGTCGTGGGGTCAGCCTAGAGGTGGAAGAGCCTGAGGTGTGGGAAGAGGATCCCACAAGAAGGGCTTGGTCGACAAGGCATGGGTTTTATAAGCCCACGCCGGGTCGATACGGACTAGTCTGCTGGACTTGTGGGCACGAGGACCACAGAGCGGCGGAATGTCCGACGAAGTGGGGATTGCCCCCCGACTTCGAACAAGATAGATGTACTAGGTGTGGGAAGAAGGGACACCTAGCCAAGTGGTGTGGATTAAGAAAAGATCACCCCAGGATTAAGAAGGAGGCTGAGCCCGTAAGACAGAACCAGGGAAAAGCCAGCGGGCCACCCCAGAAATAAGAGGGAGGGTGGCCCAGTTAAAAAGAGTAAATATAAAACGCTGCACATGTGGCCGGGGGAGCCACCCAGGTAGAGGACAGGTCCCCCCAGAACACAGAGAGTGGGTGGCCCAGTTAAAGAGAAGGAGCGTGAAATGTTGGTTGTGTGGTCAGGTGGGCCACTTTGCGGTTAACTGCCCAACGAGAAGGTGCTGGTTTTGTAGAAGACCAGGGCACCTGAAGAGGAATTGTGCTCTTAGGAACAGCCACAAGAGACTGGGAGAGGTCCAGCCGGGACGGCCCAGGTGCAGAAAACGCAGAACTCCCCCACGTGAGAATAGTGAAAGTAGTTTGTTGCTACCGGCGCCTATGGCTGGGATGGCCCAGAGGTGGGAACCCAGAAAAAGGAAAGCCAAGGTATTCTCTTCGCTGACGCAAGAGAAGGAGCTGTCGTGTGGGGCAGAGATAGGGGGTAGGGCAGTGAAAGCCCTGATAGACACAGGAACATCTGTTTCATTGCTGAAAGAGGAAGCATACAGGCGGGTGAAACGGAAGAGTAGGTTACGGGAAGCAGACATAGAGATCACGCAAGCAGATGGAGCCCTCCTGGTGATAAAAGGGATGGCGAGGCTCCCTGTGAGGATTGGGAAATTAAGAAGCACCCAAAATTTTTACGTAACCCCCAACTTGTGTACGGAAGCAATCTTGGGAGAAGATTGGCTTCGGAGCCAGAAGGCTCGAATAGAGTTCAACCCCACTGTGCTGATAGTGAATGGCGAGAGAACGCTATTGGGATGCCCACCGGAAGAAGATATGACAATAGTTGTGGAGGAAGATGTAGAGCTACCCCCCAGAACGGCGGTGTCGGGAAAGGGTAGGTTAATGTCAGGGGAGAAAATAAGAAAAGGAACCCTGCAATTGGTCCCTGTAGAAGGGAAGAGCCTAGAAGAAAATGAGGTAACTCTATGTGAGGCGGTAGTGGAGGCAGCCGAATTAGTGCCCATCATGATGGTGAACCAGGCCCAAAAGACTATAAAGGTTAAGAGAGGGGAAGAGATAGGAAAGGCGCTACCCCTACGAACTCTGAATCAAGTGAGATTCGAGAAGAAGCTAGAAGAACATGAAGAACAACTAGAAGAAATAGTAGACGAAGATATTTTGGCACCTGATCAATTTAGGGCCAGGGTGGGAGGTCTGCTGAGGGATAATCGAGATGTGGTGGCCCAATCAGATAAGGAGTTGGGCCAGACCCACACCGTAAAAATGAAAATCGACACCGGCGATCACCCCCCTGTGAAATTGAAGCCCTATAGAACGCCTATTCACAAGAGACCCCTTGTAGAAGAGGCAGTAGAAGAGATGTTGGAGGCTGGGATGATCGAAAGATCGATCTCCCCTTGGAGCTTTCCAATCGTAATAGTAGGTAAGAAAGATGGCGGGCACCGTTTTTGTGTAGATTTTAGGAAACTGAATTCTATATCGAAGCCGTTGGCGGTGCCATTGCCACTAATAGATGATATATTGGCATTATTGGGGAAGGCGAAGTACTTCTCTACGTTGGACTTGAGGTCCGGGTATTGGCAGGTAGCCCTTGATGAGGCTGACAAGGAGAAGGCCGCATTTGCGTGTCACCTAGGACTGTTTCAGTTCAGGGTGATGCCATTCGGTTTAGCTAATTCCCCGGGAATCTTCCAACAGCTGATGTCAATAGTGTTAGGAGGATACGAGAGCTTTGCCATGGCATACTTGGATGATATTTTGATATTTTCAGAAACAGTAGAGCAACACTTTTTCCATCTGAGGCAAGTGTTGGGAAAGTTAAGAAAACACGGCTTAAAATTGAAATTGTCGAAGTGTCAGTTTCTGAGGGAGGAGACTAGATACTTGGGCTTTATTATAAACGGAGACGGTATTAAGCCCGACATGGATAAGGTGAAGGTCATAAGGGAAATGCCAGAACCTAAGACAGTGAGACAAGTAAGTGGCTTTATAGGGGCTATAGGTTACTACCGACGATTTGTCCCGGCATTCTCGAGAATTGCCATACCACTAGTAGCCCTGACGAAGAAATACGCTAGGTTCAAGTGGACAGAGGACTGTCAACGGGCATTTGATACGTTAAAGGAACAGTTGACCGCCGTCCCACTGCTGACGTACCCAGACCTCAGCAAGCCCATGGTACTATACACTGATGCCAGTGAGCAGTGTGTAGGAGCAGTTCTCACCCAGCCATGTCCCGATAAAGAAGGACCAGTGCCAGGCATACCAGAGGAGGTACCGATATACTTTCTCTCTCATAAGCTCTCAGAGACACAATGGAGATGGCCAGTAATAGAAAGAGAAGCATATGCTATCATGTATGCTCTTCAAAAAACTGGACTATTACTTGAATGGTGCGGTCTTTACTATAAAGACAGACCACAAGCCTCTGCAATACCTATTGCAGGCAGAATGGACAAATAATAAGAAGATTCAACAGTGGGCGCTAAAGTTAAGTGGCTACCACTGTAAGATAGAGTATTTAGCAGGGAAGGAAAATACGTGCGCAGATCTGCTCTCAAGAATACCGAAACAACTGGAAGAAAGATCTGTAAAAGTAGAGCAGGGAGTAGATGATAAAGCCTATAGAATCGGAGTAGTTAACTCTAATAAGTTAAGAGATCGCCCTATGTTAGAATCGGACGAGGAAGGGGACGCACAGATAATAACAGATCCCTACTGGACAGAAGAAATTGAGAAGGAGCGGGCAGACAGTGAAATGGCTGCCCTGAGAGAAAAGGTGGAGGCAGGAGAGACCCCCAAGTATGCCATAATAGAGGAAAGGCTGTATTATCTCTCAGGTAGGGATGAAGAAGTCAAGCCCAAGTTGTATGTGCCCAAAAGTTTAAGACCAGAGATGTTGGAACAGTGCCACGAGGGGTTGGGCCACATGGGAATTGATAGGACCTATGATCTAATAGGTAGGAAGTACTATTGGCCCAAACTGTACGGAGAGGTCACTAACTATGTTCGGAGCTGTGTAGTGTGCCAGTCACAGAGCAGAAGGCAGGAAATGGCACCATTGGAGGAGATGGACGTGCCGAATTTCCCCTTCGAGAAAGTGAGTATGGATGTATCAGGACCATAGGTATGGCGCCCCTGTACAACTTGTCACTGATAATGGCCCAGAGAATATAAACAGCATAATGAGAGAGGTGCTGACGGGTTTGAATATAGAGCACGTAAAAACATCTCCATATCACCCGCAAGGAAATGCTAAAGTGGAAAGGTTTCATAGAACCTTGGGAGATGTATTGGCCAAGCTGACCAGAGAGAACACTGGAAATTGGGATTTGTATTTGACACAGGCTCTGGCAGCCGTGAGGTTTACGATAAACGAAACCTCCAGATTTTCTCCTTACTTTATGTTGTTTGGCAGAGACGTGGTCCTGCCTGTGGATAACCTATTGAAGCCCCGAAGAAAGTATATGGGAGAAGATCATCATCAGCTGTTGCTAGAACAACAACATAAGATATTTGTACAGGCCAGAAGAAGAATAAGGAGGGCACAGAAGAGAAGAAATGAGAGAGTGAATGCTGAAAGAAAGGTAGTAGAATTGAAGGTTGGAGACCCTGTCTACTATAAAATCCACCAGAGAGAAGGAAAGCTGGACCAAAGGTGGGAACCGTACTACCGGATAGTGGAGCAGACGG
Source organism: Acanthosepion esculentum (assembly GCA_964036315.1). Taxonomy (NCBI): domain Eukaryota; kingdom Metazoa; phylum Mollusca; class Cephalopoda; order Sepiida; family Sepiidae; genus Acanthosepion; species Acanthosepion esculentum. Next base: position 10,202,283 of record OZ038499.1, on the reverse strand, counting down.
GTCCAGTATCATATGTAATATGGGATCAAGTGGCAGGACGAGCAAGGAGGGTCCATGCCAATGATCTGAAGAAGGCTGAAATAGCTAAGCTGGAGATGAGCGAGCCGAGGCCTAGGAAGACAAGAACAAGGAAGGTAACTCTGATTGAGCCTGAAGAAATGGAGACGGAGGAAGATTCCGAGGAAAATGAAGAGATGAATCGACTTGGCCAGATGGACGAAGCGATCCGAGTGACGGAGTTGGAACCCTCGGCGGGGATCAGCGGCGTTCAGTCGTCGCCTGAATCGGTGCGGGGAAGACCCTGTGATGTCACCGTCGCACCCCAATCTCCAAAGAAAAGGGAGAGAAATACGAAGAGATCCGATCAAGCAGTCAAAGGCTCTAGAAAGAGGCACCCTAAACAAGACGAAGAGTTCGAGTGGGAGGAGGAGGATCAGATACCCCTTTCCCAGCTCAAAGAAAGACTAAGGAACAGGAGAGATTTAGACCTAGAGTCAAGCGGTATTGAAGACCAGATCAAGGACTCGAAGGGGAAGGAAGAATCAGGTGAAAAGAGAATAGGCGGAACACACCCTGAAGAGAAATTAAAACATTAAGGGAAGGTTAGAGGAACTAACTCGGAAGATGAGATTGAGAGGAATGGAGAAGTCCAAATCTCAATTGAATAATTAGGTGTCGTCAGATAACGACCCTGGCTCATCCAAAACCTACTGTCTGACTGTGGTAGATGTGGATGGGGGGCATGGGGGCGCGAATTGCACCTCACGAAGGACGGAAGAGAGTTAGTGGCATTGTTAGCTGGCCAGCGATAGTGTCATTGAATACGATCCTTGGAGGGGACCACGCGAACCTGTCCGGGCCATTCGGTCTGCTAGGGTTAGTTAGGGGAGGAAAGAGCTGAAGAGTTATGAGTTTAGAAAAAGTTATGGAATAGCTGAGTAAAGAATTAAGCAGGATAGAACCATAGAAGAAAAATATGAAGAGGGAGATTCCATCATAGAAATGATTGGCAGAAGCTTAGTCAATTGTACAGAGTTATGGGAACCGATATTGAAGGGATTCCCCAATGTTACCTTGAATAAAATACCGGCGCTGATGAAGCCGATAGAAACGATCGATATGGATCAGTTGCGGAATAAGCTAAGTGAGCTGGGTAGGGAGGATATGGCTTGGAAAGGTGATAAACAGATAAGTTGGTTAGCAATGATGGGTACATTCATAATTATCGCCATAGGCGGTGTAGGAAGTATGGAAGATTAGAAGTAGCACAAAATTAATTCGCAGTAATCAAATGAGCGTGCAGCAGCTCGACAGGGAGATGCCGAGCAGTGTTCTTTACCCATACAGAATCAACGAGAGAATTGCAGAAAAGCCGACGGAAGAAGCCAACGCAGAACCGACACGCGCGGCGGAAAACCCCCCCACAGCGGAGAGAAGAACATTGACCAAGAAGAACAAGCCATAATAACCACACACATACACCCACCGGCACACTTTAAAAAATGAAAAAATTGCTTGAAAAGAACTTTATATTGCATGAAAAACAGAAGAAGATAAAAGAACTTTATATTGCATGAAAAACAGAAGAAGATAAAAGAACTTTATATTGCATGAAAAACAGAAGATAAAAGAACTTTATATTGCATGAAAAACAGAAGAAGATAAAAGAACTTTATATTGCATGAAAAACAGAAGATAAAAGAACTTTATATTGCATGAAAAACAGAAGAAGATAAAAGAACTTTAGATTGCATGAAAAACAGAAGAAGATAAAAGAACTTTATATTGCATGAAAAACAGAAGAAGATAAAAGAACTTTATATTGCATGAAAAACAGAAGATAAAAGAACTTTATATTTCATATAAAACAGCAGAAGATAAAAGAATTTTACGTTGCATGTAAAACAGAACAAAATGAAGTAGAACAATACTTTACATGTAAAAGCGTGAAAAAAAGAAATGAAAAGAATACGACTGCATGGGACAGGTGCATGATGCATGCTAAATAGTGTAGTTGGATTTGAATGCCATTTACAAGTAAATGGCACGAATAGGTTAGGGAGGATTGTAACACTATTTAGGAACGGAAGGGTTAATTAATCAATTAATTAACCACAGAAGTTAATTACGGGGATACTTAAACCGATAGATATAACGAAAGACATACTGAGCGATTACTTACACCGATAGATATAACGAAAGACATACTGAGCGATTACTTACACCGATAGATGTAACGAAAGACATACTGAGCGATTACTTACACCGATAGATATAACGAAAGACATACTGAGCGATTTTCTTTTTGTTTTTTTTATTTTCCCAAACAGAGTATCGGAAAAAAAAAAAGAGAAAAAAAAAGATTTTTTTTTGTTTTGTTATTTTCAAGTGCGAATTCAAGATAACCACTTTACTTTCTCGCTGAAGTTTGATGCTGAGATATGCCAAATTCTCTTCGAGGACAAAGGAAGGAAAAAGAGAAAGAAACAAACGGACAGGGCTTAACAACCCAGATGATAAGAGAAGGAAAGAATGCCACCCACAAAAATTTTGATGGTCATTGTCGTGAAAATTAGTTGAGTGACCACAGAGCTCTGGGTAGATAAAACATTGGCTGTGACGAACTTGTGTTATCAGTAGTTGATGGGCCGTCTGCCGACCGCCTGGACAGGACATCTGCATTTTGTTTTGGGTTCGTTTGCGATAACGAAGGCTATGTTAGGGTATTTTAATTAACCCAATTTCGCCAAAAAAGAATCTTCCACTTAATGTTGACGGATAAACCTGGTTGAAAAAAAACATATCCCGTGAAGTTGGATAAAAATTGAGATTATCAGTTGACGCCTATTGGCCGAATAGCCAGGCGGAGATGATCATGTGACGCAGAGAGGAGGCCGCCACCGCCCATTGAGAGGATAGGTATGAGATGTTACTGCGAGGAAGTGGGAAAACCGTTGACGCCCTCTAAAGTATGGTGAGATACCCATATGAGAGCAGAAGAGGGTGGGAGTGGAATAAGATTTCCAAATACGGAAAATGATAATTATTTTTGGCCGAAAACAAAGAAAATCCTTTTTGGGGATTTGAAATCAACGTGGTGGCCACACCACGTCCGACCCCACGCCAGGTTTTTATCGGCGTCCATATAAGCAAACATCTACAGGTGTTTCAGAGCTGAGTTCGTCGAGGAGAGTTCGCAGAGAAGAGTACAGCCAGTACAGTAAGAGAGAGACGCGCCTCGCACAGGTGACCGCACGATTCCATGCCTTCCAACTTAGACTTCTAACCAAGAACAGATTTGTTGAAGACCGACTTTAGATTTCCCATCAAAACAAGTTTCCGACTAGACTTCTAACCAAGAACAAATTATAGAAGTCTGACTTATATTCGCCATCTCGATATCCAGACCTAGTTAAGGAACGCAAAAGTGTTACAATCCACATTTGTTTTTCTTCGGGCTGGGAGAGAAAGAGAGAGAAGCACTCCTGTAACTCAACAAACCGACATAAAATTAATCACTATTCCTAACCAGTCGCTCGCCTTGAAGTTGTTGTTTGTGCTTTTGTTTTTTTTGTCTACATTATTGTGCAGTATCACCTTGACCCGGATTCGGCTGGCACTACGGCCCGACGTCTGATTGATCTCGTCAACCTAAGATCAAATCACAACGTGGGTGGGTTGAATCGAGATCAAAGCAGTTGCTTCGGTGACCAGGCGTTGGAAGCGAGCCGAGTACGACAAGTTGGTGCTAGAACCCAACCAGACTTCAACCGATGTCCCAGGGTTAGCCCGTCACAAAGGACCGACGTCACAAATGCGCCGCGACCAGTACGGGTGTCACAAGCGGTGCCCTGACAAGGACAGAGGAGGGTTGGGTGTCACACATCTCTAACCATACAAAATGCCACTATCTTTTGAGTGCTTGGTGTATGTCCTCTAAGTCTGTGAAAGAAGCTTTGTTGAGTTGAAACTTTCAAATATTTGTAGTTGGGTTGCAAAAACAGTAAAAGCAAACAAGTTGCATTTACATATAACAAATAAAAAAATTTGTCTACATATATCATGCTTCTTAGATTTTTTAAAATTTCAAATAAAGAGAAATATATTAAATTTTGTTTTGTCTGTGAAAAAAAAGGAATGGGTTAAGGTTGAGATCCAGAATTCAAAAGTCCAATTTTGTCATTTGAAAGGTCGTAAATCAGTCTGACGACGCCAATGTAAAAAAAATGTGTCATAAACCAAAAAGGAAACAAAAGTCTATATCCGCAACTCAAAATGTACAACTATCTTCTTCACCCACAAAAAACAGAGAGCAACCCCCAGTTTTCCAAAACAGCTTCTTTTATTTGGCTAAGAAAGGATATGATTATTTAAGGCTGGTAGAGAAATGCAAACAATTTCCATATTTCGAGGCCAACTAATGTTGACCTGATCTTGATTCTGATTTTCTTTTTTGACAAACAGCGTAAAGAATGCAAATTCATTTGCTAAGGAGGATCCCTATTTTTTTTTTTTTTTTTTTTTTTTTTTTTACTAATAGTAATACTAAACAGAAGTCCACAGCTCGTAATTAAAACAAAATTTCTAGTGCCTACTTTTTGCATTTTTGGAAGGATAAAACCCCCAAAATGATCACTTAAAAAAGATTTCAACTCATAAAAAAAATTTTCTCGAAAACTGAAACACTGTTTTTAAAACAAATTTTTAAGACAATCCCATTTGTGTTGCATTGGGATCTTTGTAAAACTTCTTTCTTTTTTTTTTTCAGCGGAGAATGTGTCAACGATTAATCTTTATGAGAATGTAAAATTTTGTGACTTAACCATTTTTTTTTTAGTAAAATTTAGTCATGAAAATATTGGCGGATATTACGAAAAGAATAACTTTTTCTCAGATTTTTTTTAAATAAAAAAAAAAAGCTATTCATTATAAAAGTAAATAATATGTACTAAAATTTTAATTTAAAATGGTTAATTCCCTCATTTTTGGTAATTTAGAAAAGCTTTTTTTTTTCTTTTTTTTTTTTGAGGGCTTGAAATTAACATATAATAGAGAGGGGGGGGCAAGACCGTAGTACCATCTCTGACAATATTCCTTTCTTGTGTGTGTAAAAAAGAAAATATATATTTGTATTAATTAAACCTGTAATCCCTGAAATCAGATGTATTTCAAAGTTTGTTCAATTGATTTGAAAGTAATAAGAAGAAGAGTACAGTAGAAAACATATTGAAAAAGTTCTTTCTTACAATTATCAGCCATCAGGTGAATATAAGTCCAAATAAAAGATAAACAAAACATTTAAACAAAATTAAATTTGTGTTAGGAAACATCTTTCTTACAATTATCAGCCATCAGGAGTTGCGTCCCCTTCCACAATGGACTGTTGAGAAAAGACCTACTTAGAGTAGGTGGCAGTCACTAATTGCATATGAACGATACTGGGCAGGTATTAGCTAATAGCGTGGGTCTCGGACTAGGAGAGCTATATAACACCAGCTTTTGTTTTTTTTTTAAACTTGACATGACATGAAGGGGAAGGAGGTGAACACATTAAATCCAAATAAAAGATAAGCAAAACATTTAAACAAAATTAAATTTGTGTTAGGAAACATCCAACCCACCCCCCAAATCAGAATGGCTGCTATATTCTTTTGATAAACAAGACAAAGAAGCTCACTTGATAGTGGCAGGAGAGGGACGTAAAACAATTTGAAGAGGAGAAATGTAAAATCTGGAAAAGTAAATGATCGGTTTGATCACATATAGCAATAATAATTAGTCATAAGAACTATGACTTGTTGCAAAAAGGTTAGTGTTTTTGGAGTACCTGTTGCAACTGATCTTTTTAGGATCACAATCAGTGAGACTACCACAGAACTCCACACACAAAGCATGAACACCCAACTCATCGGCCACTGCTCTTCTCTCGTTCACACTCATTTTATTGAGTGGGTGAGGCTTAGAAATTAACATAGGCCACAAATTTGTGTCACACATTCTCTGAGCTACAAGATTGGGTTTTCCTTAAATTGTAGCTTTTGGATCTGCCATATTTTCTTCCAAATATCTTGCACACAACACTTGTATGACCACATTTTGTTTCAGGAGATAAGCTGTTTTCCCTTCTACATGACTCATATTAATTTGTGTCCTAATTATCACTAATAATTAGTCATCACTACAATATAGTAAATATAAACTTTCAATAACTGTGGCAAAAATATAACACAATTCTTTATTTACATTTTCACAACAAAGTCATTGTACATAAAGATGTGTATAAATTAATTTGCCGTGGATTTATCTTTTCATATTAAACAGTCTTATTATTTAAAATATCCAGAGAAATAAATGTGTACTGCTATTGAGAATGTTTGTTTTAGTAAATGTTATTATATACATATAATGCAACACTCACCTGGCTTTCCACAGCCCAGCCAATGATTACCCCAGGTTGTGTCTTGATTCCTGTTCACATTAATGTGCCCTGATAGCTGGGAAAGGTCCACTGCATGTTCGCAAAGTAACGAAGATGAAAAGTTATGCCACGTTGAGAAATGGTAACACAAACACTGTTTCCAATATTATAAAATAAATTTTTTTATTCAGAGCTTCACTTGCTTGGTATCAGTGGGTAGGTAGGCGACACTTGGGAACAACTTTTGCTATAACAGTATAACTGGTCAACTCTTTCTCCGACCAGTTCTCCAACTATCTACACATCTCGATATAAACAGATAGCATCAGAACTTATTTAGTACTGCTGTATGGAAAATGAAATAATAATAAAAAAAATAAAATATATATTTTTTCCCATGATGCTAAGAGTAAAGGAACAAGAAATATGATTACCCCACTTGGTTTCATCAAGTGCCGTTACGCAGCGCTGGTTGAGTCTATAAAAAGACATTTTCCTCTCTCTCTCTCTTTCTCCCCAAGATGGAGTACCATATGGTAATTATGTTTCCACTAGTGAACGTTAGTTTCCTCGGTTCACTGACAACTGAACTCTTTTCCCACTTTCCAACACATAGTGCTTCTGAAAACCTTCACCTATGAAGTAAGTCAATCATTATCATTGGTTGTTCCAACCCAGTGCAAGGCTGACTTGAGTGCAACCATTGTAACAATGCTAACCAAGAAAAAGAAAACAGACATACCAAAACTGCACATAACTTCCAACAATAAAGTAAGTACAAACCTTCCTTTGGTTGTTCCAACTCTTCAAAAGGCTGACTTGAGTGCGATCGTTAATAATTAATAATGCTTATACTTACTTATCCCAATTACAGGATCAAAAAGAAAATGGATATACTCAAGAGATATTAAGAACTTTGTTTCACTACAGTCACCATAAAAAAGAATAAACAATCCGTAGTAGAAAACGAAGTCTTTGTATGCTTCTTCTTCAATTGCTGACATATTGAACAGACACCTAACATCAAATACATGCAAACACACAAACTTTTAGCGTCCATACTGATCAGTTACTGTTTCTACTAAGTCCAAGTAAAGACTGCCCGGGCCAGGGATTGAACTCGCAATTACTGTATCACCAAATTCACAAACCAACACTAATCCACATGGCTTTTTTTCCACATTGATTGTGATCAATAAAGAAAACGGTTGGGTTTTTTTAAAGTTTTTTTTAATATTTTCTAAGTTTTCCTTCTGGTGTCCTAAGAGAGATTAGAAACTGTCTGTAAGCACTTTCAATCAATTTATGAGCCGTTCTCAGAGTTCATTCTGAATATGTTTTCAAAGTTTCGTGTTCTAAGTTGTAATGTGTGAAAGTAGTACAGGCCGTCCCGATAACTTGGACGGATTTTAAACGTGAATCAAGTTTAAGTGTCTAATGATTTTTCTTCTTTTTCTTTCAGATTTAACAACTATGTCTTTGGCAATTTCAACCATGGAAAGATTAAAAAATCAAACAATGTGTTAAAGTTATCGAAGCCTATTACGAAAATGGATGTTCAAATTTATGGCCCAATGATTTCATTAGCAAAAAAGGCACACCAAACAGTGACCTTTTGTGGATGCAGTGACTTTCCAACAATCTTCCTTGGATTTTCATCAGCCCAAATGCGACAATTCTACTTATTAACAAATCCACCAAAATGAAAATGGGCTTCATCACTAAAGAGGATTTTTTGCGGAAAATCTTCATTGGTTTGTCTTTGCTCATGCACCCAACTGACAAATGTACAGTGCTCTAAATGCTCAGCAGGTTTCAGTTCTTGTGTCAATTGAATTTTGTAAGTGTGTCGAGATAAATCTTTTGTCAAAATTCAATGTAATGTTGTTGTGGAGAAGTTCAATTCCGGCGGGCGATGACGAATAAAGGTCTCTGGATCTTTGGCCACATTCTTGTGCACTGCAGCAATGTTTTCAGCTGAATGACACAAACGAGTATGCTTCAGTGTTTTTACATCTGCTACCGACCTGGTTTGTTTGAATTTGTGAACAATTTTTCCAATTGTACTCCCGATTGGCCAATTATGTTAACCAAAAAAATTGTGAAATGTGCAAAATGCATTTTTGTTTGAATGTCCATTTTCGTAATAGGCTTCCATAATTTAACACATTGTTTAACTGTTAATCTTGCCATGGTTGAAATTGGCAAAGACTCAAGTTGTTAAATCTGAAAGAAAAAGAAAAACATCATTAGATGCTTAAACTTAATTCACATTTAAAATCGGTCCAAGTTATTGGAACGCCCTAGTAATTGTAAGCTATATGAGAGAGATTTGGTTGCGATTCCATATTGGGATGCCTTCTAAAAAAACACCAACATATTGCTACCATTGTGAAATAATGTAAGGTTCAGGCTTGGCTTGAATTGTTTTATCTAAAGAGTTTCCATAATCTTCAGATTTTGTTGACAATTAAATTTCTTTAGAATGATGGCACTATCAACAAGAATTTTTCTAATGGAGACTGGCAGTTGGTTGTGGGTGTTTAGGTGATTTTTCTGTCATGGAGATTGTGGAGGTTGGCACAGAATGTTGATTTTTAGATTAAAAATAAATGAACACTGAGAGAACATTGTTTTGGGAGGTTTATTTTCTTTTGCAAACAACTATAAAAATGTATATCCTTCTTGTGAGACAGAGTTCATAGCTTGCAGTATGTTGGATCACACACACAGAAAGAGAGATTCCTCCGCCTTTCTTTGGGGTAGGCAGTTGTCCTGATTAGTTATTTGTTGGTTAGAAGAGTGGACCAGCTTGTCCTTGTTTCTAGCAAAAGGGTAGAGAGAACTGACCTTGAAGCTCTCTTTTCAATGGTTTATATTGAAGTTAGTAAGTGCTCAGTGTGCATAGGATTGTCTTTCACTTTGTTACGCGGTCATCGACCTTTTGTTTTGCTTATCTAACTATTTGATTTCAGAGACAAAGCTGATTGACAATGTCCTTAAGAATGTTCGTATCAATACTGATGAGGTGTTAAGGAGATTATAAGTAGTTAATACTTTTCAGGAAAGAAATATTTCTATTTATTTAACTTAGACTATTACTACGAGATCACTTAAGTGGTTTGTCACCCTTCTACTGATAGTCGTTGACATATATTCAATGTAGATAATTGGTTTATGAGAAAAGACACAGTCTTGTACTTGGCAGTTGGATTGATATACTATATAAGTCATTTTAAGTTTAAAATTGATAGGTGTGTTATTTGTAATATAATAAATTAATTTTTTGTTTGTCACAAATGAAACATGCACACACACATATATATTAATATATATAAAAAAATATATACATATATAAACAATAATATATATATATATATATATATATATAAAATAAATACACTAAAATTCACCTTCATTCCTGTTGTGCGCCAACGGCTTAGGGGTAGAATCTCTGACTGACGCCAATTTAGCCAGTTTTGGATCCTAGCTAGAGGCAACCATACATCTAGCCACACTGATGCGCCGTAATACAATGAAACAGTCTGTCTGTGGCTGCCAAGATATATATATATATATATATATATATATATATATATATATATATATATATATATATATATATAAATAAGTGTGATCTGATGAACCAGGTAAAAACTACAAAAACTACATACCTGGAGAAATAAATTATAATATATGAACCACATACCTGGGAAATAAATAATAATTATGAACCAGGTAAAAATCACATACCTGGGGAAATAAATTATAATCAATGGACCCTTAAGTTTGCTTGTTTTCTAATTAAATTGAATTAATAATTGCATTGGTTTGACATCCTCCTTGGGATTATCCATATGGATTACCAAACTTTTCATTACATAACTATATATATATATATATATATATATATATATATATATATATATATATATATATATATATATAAAAAGATTCACTAAAAATGAGCATACATCATGAAAAAATGCCCCAAACTTAATAAAAACAAAGTTTTATTGTCAAAATTTTTGTGTCATTATTAACAGAAAAGACCAAAGAATTTGTTTATTGGAAATATTAAATTTAATCTATTATGTTGCAATTAAGAAAAAGAAACTACAAGAAAGATTTTTCATTTTTTAATTATGCATTTTCTTATTTTTAAGCATTAGCTATCACTTTTTTAGAGGTACAATCAGCTAAGTGACAAATTTCATATTTGCATTAATCCTATATATATATATATATATATAGAGAGAGAGAGAGAGAGAGAGAGAGAGGGAGAAAAAGAAGAACCAACTAAGAAGTGAAGGGAAAGTACAAAAACAAATCCATAATAAAAAATATATATTACTTATTTATATTTTTAGTCATTCCATGCGTTTGAGGAGATGTCCAGTTATATTAACCCTTAACACACTACATTATTCACTACTTTTCATTTCACTGTATCATTTTTCAAGGCTCCTCTACCACACAACTTAATTTCAGTTGCCATAGCAGGATATGACAACACAACTGCAAAATTCAAACACGCTATCATTCGTTTATCTGTGTCATTTGCACTGGCAGGATAAAACCTTTGTTTTGCAAACAAAATCACCTCCAGAATGTTAAAGGTTAAACAGTGTAATTTATCTCTGCTGGACTGGGCATTCAAGAAACTTTTAAAAGAAATTGTATCTTTTGGCAGGGTTCGAAGTTACTTCTTCCTTATGTTGTGGGAAATTTAACAACTCCCAAAATTGAGTCGTGGCTTGATGAACAATTAAAGTGAGACAATTGAAGATTGTAAAAAACATACATGAAATACATTACATAACGAGAAAAAAATGGAGGATTGCTAAAAACATATTCTTTTAGCAGTTAAAAATCATGACATTGGGAAAGATATCCAGATATATCTGTATGGAATTGATTGAACACTTATATGTATGTTGTTCATTATTCTTCCGATAACTGCATTGTCCTTGCATCATTCGTGGCTCAGATCTTCTGCTCTTGGAGTGGGCTGGAAACCCATCTCAACTTAGCATTCAAAAGCTATTTTGCGCCTAAATTTGAGTCATACCCATTATCATCAGTTTATAATACTCATCTTAGGAATTATGTATCAAAGGGAGATAACCTATATTTTTATAATATTGGCGAAACCCCAAAACGCCTTCAAACCAGAGATTATTTACTTACTAAAAATTTAAATCAATAAATTACTATGTAAAATTAAAATAAAAAATACCACGAAACTTGCAATAATGTTTTCTTTTTTGTTTTGTTTTTTTCAATTTATTCAATGGTTGACTTCTCAATTCCATTCCTCAACTCGACTTTTATTTTGAATATTTATTTTTTAGTGGTTGTGTAAATCATGAATCGCAGAATAAACGACTAATTCATCTTTTTTCTTTTAAAATCTCATTTTTATCACTTAATTAATCGTAAAAGGAAAACTTTAAAAAGTATTGTTTATATGTTGTTTATAGTTCGAGCAACGGCCGCCAGGTGGACTATAACTGTGGACGACGCTTATTCATTCCTATTGAGCGCATGAAAAATAGTTCGACGACTTTATGCACATGTTTATTGCGACAATAAAAAAAGTGGGATATGTACATTTATGGTCAGTTTATATAATGTCAAGAATAATGATTTTCTATTGTGTGACTTCATTAAAGACCGTTACATCAAAATAACGAAAATCGTGTTGTTATATAAGACGTGTAGTGATTTTATTTGAACTTGTCAGAAAGAAACGATTGTATCGGCTGCTGTGGATTTGGTTTTTAAAATCAAGTCGGTAAGAAGTTTTTGTGAATATTCGTTTGTTTTAGTTTTTTAAATATGTAGATTTTGACGTTTAAATACTTTTTTGTGTGTACAGATTATGTCTTCTAACGATTTGTTAAAGAAAAATGTGATATTTTAATGGAAATTTGACTTATATAACACGAAGTGATGGGCAGCTGGCCAGCGAGTAAATGATTTGGCTTTCTATAGTACGGATGCCCAATGATGTCAAATTTCTCTTTTTGATTTAATTCACAACACAGAATATTTCATTGAAGCATTTTTTTGTTTGTTAATCTCTTAAAGATTTACAGGGACATTCAAAAACAAAGTTTCAAGCTCTACACTGATTCGTAGATAAATGAATCATTTTTTTTTGTTTTTTCTCCTAAGAAAGATGTAGTGAATACGTTACGAAAAATAAAAAATAACTTCATTTATGATTTATCGAAGAAATTCTTTTCCTTTTCTCGACCCCCGGAAATTAGTTAAAAACAGTTTAAACTTTAAAAAAAATAAAATTCGCAATATGAACAGTAGTAAAAAAAAAAAAAAGTTTCAAAACTAAAAGTGAACAGGTTTCCAATATTGTTTTTTTTTATTTCCTACCCATAACCGGTGTCCGTTGCATTTTCTGAAAAATTAACTAAACAAATTGAAATAAATAAAAAAAAATACAATAATAATCAAAAAACATTCGTACCACGAATTCCTGCGACAAAAATAGCGGTTTCAACTGTTTAATTTTTTTTTTTTTTAAATGTAATTATGCAGATGCTTTATTGATTAAAAATACTACATGTTATTTTTTAATTTATTTTTTTTTGTTTATATATATATATATATATATATATATATATATATATAGACACAAAGTAAAAATAACAGTATTATTAAGTTATTTACCGGCCTGAACTATGAAATTTCTCTGATATTCAGGCCGGTAAATGTTAATATTTAACACCCCCCCCCCTTACGAGGGATATATATGGCACAAGGCCGAGTTTACTGTGGGTTCTCCGAGCCCGTAGGCTCGGCCAAAAATATTCCCGTAGAACCCGCATAAGTCGGTTCGGGTCTGTCTACCTCCCCGGACGAAACTTTGCCTTCGTCCGGGTTCCTCTCTGCTCAAGGCAAAGAGTTTGACAGTAACGAACAGTCTATAACTCTATATATCTTTATATATATATATATATATATATATATATATATATATATATATATATATATATATATATATATAAATGTTAATTCTGTTTACAGAGCTTTAAATATTTGTATCTAATAAAAATAAGATATAAGCAAAAAAATAATTGTCAGACTTTTAGTCCAGTTCATGAGGCACTTATGGAATAGGGGATAGCGGCTCGGATTGAGGAAACCGGAGAGCCGAGTTCGAGTGGCATGTAGTGCACCAACCAGGTCTCTGTATTCAGCCCTTCAAAAAGTGTGGTTAGTTTTGCTCAAAACCTTCACCACTGTAATTAAATCATATATGCTAGGGTCTGGCTGTCGGTTCCTAGGAACTGAGCTGCTTGACCCTCATACGACGGGAGAGTAGAATTATATTTGTCCGCATTTTGCTCAAAACCCAAGACCCCCCCCCACCCTCGCAATTTCGTCTTCATATAAAGACTTTGATTTATTTTTTCTTTTCTTTTTTTCCGGACAATCACTTTTCAATTTTTACTTCTATTATTTTTGTGTCTAATAAGTATATTCTCTATGAATTTTTTTTTTTAATATTAAAAAAGTGCAAAACAATTTTATCGCTTCGTGTGTGTGTGTGTGTGTTAGTGACATTACAACATTTAATGAATTTCTTAAAGATTTACCTAGTCTCATATTTCATGTCATTTACTTATTTTTCTTTTCTTTTTTTTATTTTTCATTTCTACAAAAGGGCAATGCAAATTATTAAACTTTTTAATTTTTTAAGCACTTTTTACGATAATTTCCTCAAAGAAAAAAAGGTTAAATTTTTAGATAATGCCCCAGTGATAAATTAAAAAAGGAATCATTCCTGGTTTAAAATCGCCTGATTATTCCAAAACTAGCATGAGAAATTGGCAGAAATCTACCATTTAGGTGATAGTGACAATTTTAGTTGGGTCTCTGTTAGCCTTGATTAGCGCACAAAAGTTTACTAGCCTCGATTATAAATTTACCCTAAAAGCATCCCCCAACATAGTTGGCATGTCTTTGCATGCTGTCTACAATGTCAAGAAGACAATAGACACGAGCAATGACATCCAATTGAAACCAGGCAGTGGCAGAGTTAACAAGAAGGAGAAAATTGGGATTTCATTAATGCTCTTTAGAATAAGATTGCTTTGGATCTATAGCAAAGAAAACGGCGACTTACCTCGTCAAACCAAGTGACAGCGCGTCGCGTGTATCCTATGACAGAAAAGAAAATTACCAAAAAAAGGTGCACATATTCCGCATGACATACTGAAGATGGAATATTTAGATTAAAAACAAGTCCGTCACAGGAGTCTCTAAAAAAGTATTTTGATATGCAAAAATTTGGCGTCCTTTCCCACTTGTCAACGAATGAGAAAAATGCTTGACTGATAAAAGCAGTTGGTGTTCTCAAATCGGGGTGGGGGTGGGGTTGATGTATTTTGACTACCACATTCGTCAGAGAGAGTTATTTTTCTGACTGGTTACGTGAATTGGGATTTGCGAGATAGTACCTGCGAATCGAGTTTTCGGCATTTCTTTCTGCCCCCGATATTCGAGTCTGAACTTACAGTGATTTGTTCTCTGCATTGTGGAAGTAATCTGCGGCAAACATTTCCTTTGCTTTCAGAAAGCTTACAGGATCCAACCATATCCATGCGTAAGATAGATGCTGAGCTAGAAGTGGACATTTAGACCAACAGAACAGCCATGCATGATGACCTAGGACTTAAAACATGTACCTCCTTACAGAGTTTATTAAGTCCACAAGGCTGGTAAGATGCAAGAATCATAAATCTACTGTCAAAATATTCTCTGGCAAGAAAATTTTCACAGTGAATGCAGTTTTGAGTAGCTAAAATGGCCATTATGTTGCAGAGCCATCAGTTGACGTCAAAGGCATCTTCAGGACCAGACATCCAGCCCAGATCTCAGTTTTGGGTGTTGTACCCTCTGACAGGAAAAAGATGCTCCCATTCTTCTATAAAGTTGGAGACAAGGTGATTACTGGTACTTACTACAATGTCTTTATTGAACATATTTTGCAATGGTTCAAGGCCACCTACTCAAATGGTAACTGCATGCAAATCCAAGATGGTGATCTTGGCCACACAGCCAAGAAGGTGCAGAAGTTCTGCAAAGATAACTTTGTTGATTTTTGTCCAACATATTTCTGACCTTCCTTCAGCCCAAACCCAAACCCCCTAGACTATGCTATGTGGGATATTTTGGAGCAGGCCACCAACAAGACCAGCTACCCTAATATTGATATGCTCAAGACTAAACATTGACGAGGAATGGGTTAAGATTTCCAAGGACTTTGTGCTTAAAAGTTGTGCATCTTTTTAAGGTTATATTGAAGCTGTAGTTGAAAATAATGGAGTATGTAAATTATTTTGATATTACCTCCAGGTTTTTTTTTTATCTTTTTTCTTAATAGGCCACTTTATGCATAATGAGAGTTTTGAAGATTACAGAAAATTTGCAAGTTTTGTTTCTCCAGCATGTAAATGAAATAAAACTAGACAGAAAAATGTTATTACCCTCATAATATTTTGATGCATAAGGCAATTTTAATTAATGGCTATATACCACATTTTACTATTAATTAATGATCAATTAACTAAAGATCTATGGTGATTATTAACCATATATGGTATCACTTCCTGTTAATACATGTAAGACTAAAAATGGCAGTATATATATTGAGAGTTAAAGAAAATTAGCACGAGTGCAATCTTCTATATGACATGTCCAATCAGGATTTTGTCTTCCTTTGTAGCTCTTAATTATGTCTTTTTATTATCTCTCTTAAACCCTGTTCTGTCATCCATTTACTCAAGCACGCTAGGTAGGTTATGCGTTGCTTTCACCTTTATTTGCTTATAAAATGTTGGTTAGCAAAATATTTAATGCTATCAAGTATATGATACATAAGTTACATATGTTACATAAGTTTTTGGAAGTTCATTTTAACTATTAATGGTGCAGATGTGTTTTTTTTGTTTTGTTTTGGGTTTTTTTCTTAAGTAACAAAGGATATGTGTGTACCTGTTATTCGCATTTCAGTTTGTGTAATGCAAAAAAGTGATTCTTACAATGAATTGTTCTGATGAGCTTTCCTTTTTGTTACCTTGACTTTACAAATTTAAGCACAGTATTAGATTGGCAGCTAGGTTTCCTCATTTTACATTTGAATTTGTGAGATGTAAGCATAAGTTCTGTACTAAGTTTCTTTTCTCACACTTTCAGCTTCTTGATTTCTAGTCAACTTTGATCTTCAAAAATTTAAATGCAATGTCTATTGTAATCTTCTGTCTCCTTGAAATCTGTTCTTTTATTGTCCTCTCTTCTTAATGACCCCCCCCAGACTATTTCTCTCTTAGTAACTCCTTGCATCTTAGTTACTTCATTGCCTTCCTTAAGGTGAAATGATTAAAAAAAAAAATTTCAAATATGAGCAATGTCTTTCTTATTGCAACAGTTTTTCGATCCACATGTGGCCCATGGACAAACTTTCTGTGGTTTGCAGGGGAACTATTTTGATGACCAATATTTTCCTCAAATTTGAATAAATTTGTTCCTTGCCCCTTCCATACTTTTGCAATAGCAGTATTGAGCTTGACCTATCTACCAAGTGAAAACAGACATTTATTCAATTTTAAGGTCAGCAGGATCTGTTCTGAGAAACTCAACCTCCCTCCACTTTCTTCCTCAGTTACCCCATGAGATGGTATAAATATATTTTCCACTAATATCTTTCTCTCACACACATATATAGTGTGTGTCTGTATAAAAGTTTCATTTTAAATGATTAACAAGGCATTGTGATTAAGCTTTTTTTCTTGCTTTCTTACAAGTATTTTCTTTTCTGAACATAAAATGTGTAATTGTTTTGTGTCAGGGACCTTTCAGCTAATCTATCAGCCATTATCAGGATTTTTTTTTAACTGAATATGTAGGCTTTTTTATTTGCTTATGTATATGGAGATATTTTTTTTTAATTCATGTATATGGTCAGCAGGTTGTGGCCATGTTCATAAATTATATTATTGAGAGTTGGTTTCTTTTTTATTAATAATGTCATTTGTTTTTCCACAAATTAAAATGTTGTCTATGATAGTTTTAACTCTTTCTTAATCTGCTATCAGGTTTGACATATGTCACTGAAATATTTCTGGTGCCAATGATAATTTAAATGGTAGTCATTTGAAACAATTTTTTTTTTTTAAGCTCTTAATCCTAAGCAAGACAAGAGTGCCACTGGTTTGCAAGGGGTTACATAGAGTGAGGGTGAGAGAAAAGATTGTGTATAGGGGGAATGAGGAAAAGAGAAAAGGTTGTGTTTAGGGGGAATGAGGAAAAGATAAAAGATGAACAGGGTTCAAGACATCAGAAGATGGCAATTGACATTGCATTTAAATTTTTGAAGATTGTAGTTATCAGGAAAACAAGTGAACAGAAAGGAATTTTGAGTAGAATTGGCAGTTACATTTAACTGTTTCAGTGGTAAAAGGGTGGAACATAGATGCCAATCTAGTCACACGATTAAATTTATGTAGTTGGGGCACCAGGGAGAAAAAAACTCAACAGAGTAGCTAAGGAAATATTTGTAGAGACAGAGAGAAGCCACATCATGTCTGTGAGAAAGTGACTGGTTTCGAAATACCAAGTCAGAATCGATTACACTGCAGATCCATCTTTGGATTTTGTCAAGAACCTCAAGATGAATAGCTGGAACACCAGACCACATATGGCAGCAGTATTCAATGCACAGACAAACAGTAGGTATGTAGGATAGATTCTGAGTAATGAATAGGAAAGTTGAGGCTAGTCTTGTAGAGGAAAAAGGAACGATTCTACAGTGCAGAAGTTGGTATGAATACCATGAATGTTGGATAAGGAAAGGTTAAGGGGTTTAGGTGATTCTTGTTGACTGATTTAGGTTTATATGTTTGGTTGTTTATAGTCATGCTGCATTATATTGGTAAAGAAAAGGCCTAAGGTAGTAGCAACATCAGTCATTTGATGTGACATCTGCAGAAGGGAAATGGTGCAGACTGCAACATAGTGTGGTCTTGGGGTTGACCACTGGAGGTTCCTGTAGGGACACCATTCCATGCGTGACATGGTATTGCAAGAACCCTGATATTATGCAACTGTTGATCAGAGCAGCCTCTCAAGGTACTATGCAAGAGTTTGGGCTCCTAACTACCAGTCAGGAACAGCAACCAGAAAACTGCCAACCCAGTACTATCAGTATGAAGAGATGTTTTAACCAACCACACACATCACAAGAAACTCGTGACAGCACCACTATTAAGGCCTGAGAAGAGGAAAGAAACCAGAAACCCTTTCCTACACAGGAAATAAAGAGTGAGCCTCTACTCCTTTCCAAGAGAAGAGGGAGGAGTATGGACTGGGTGATAGGAGAGTCTATCTACTCCTATTAGAAAAAATAGACAACAACAACAAATTCACGTTTGACTTTCACATACATCATGACAGAGAATGATGAATGAAGGCATACCTGTGCATGGGTGGGATAAAAAAAAAAAAATTTTAAATGTAATTTGGAATAATTAAGTTTTAGGAGTAAGGAAAATTAGACATTTGTTTCTTCAACAGAATTTAGTAAAAGCAACTTTAGTCACTTTACTCAATTTTGGTGCTATATAATCTAGGTTTGGTAACATATAGTGTTCTAGTTTGACCACAAGATTAAGTCTCTTCACGTTTACACATAAATGCACATGGCCATTTTTTTTTTCTTTACTGGAAGAATTAACGCACACCAATATGTAGGTTAGGTGACTTTTTCTATAATACTAAATGCCTTCTAAATGTTCAAGTTTAATTTTTATTTTTGGTAAAATTTTAAACAATATCTGTCTTACTAATGTAACACAGTACAGTTTGACATCAGCTCTCAGATGATACTTCACTAGATCACCCTTCATGCAGCTTCCGGGATCAAATATATTCCAGACTTCATCAACCTTTAATCACCATTACCATTGAATGAGCAATGTCTCTCAACTGTTCATTATGTAAGCCTCAAATGAGTAGCATTTGCTTCTATATGTCATAGAAGTCCTGAATTTTCCTTCATATTATAATGTACCTCCTGGACGTCTAATAATTCCTTCTACCATTTGTGGAGGTGATCCATCATGTAGGTTGTTATATGCTAAGACGAATAACACTGCTCCAGTGTCTATTTTAAATGAGTGAATAAACCTCACCTGCATTTGCTTATTAACAAATTAACTGATTTTGTGCTACATTTCTAGTCTAAAGAAAAAAAAGTTTGGCTTTAAATAAATAATTTAAGAAAACAATATTAATGAAAATTTAGCAAATTATTTTTTTTATGACCAAATACTTTTCCTTTGGTTATTTACTGTTTACTTACTAGCTCAGAGGCACTTCGACTTTGGTGTAATGGTTAGCAAGCTTGTCTCACTAGAACAATGATGACTGTTATATTCCGTGCTAACAGGAATATGGAGTGGTCAAACATGGTGGATAAATAGTAACAGGTTTATTGTAGAAACCAGTACAACAAGCAAGGAAGTAATACTTATGTGCACGGTCGTCACAAGTCAGTACAGTTGTGTGCATGCTGCTATCGAAAGGTCACTAGTCTCGCAGATCCCAGTTCAACTCTCCTGTCCACTGTTCTTATGGATACTTATAGGTGGTTAGCACCTATATTGCCAGCACTCATGGGGGTGGCAGGTTATTCCATCACATCATACTGAGTAGTGAGTTCCATCCTCACTGGGTGCCTCATACTTTCAGCTATGCTTAGAAAATCACCTATCAACCCTGTGTCATATCATGTCTCAGTGGGGAGACTGGCTAAATACTACTTACTAGCTCAGCCTAACAGCTGGTCGTCATATTGGTTTGGTAAATGTGCACTTTGATGTGTGGTTGTGTGCTTGTCTTGCTACAGCAATTACAACTGAGCGGGAAGTGGTTTAATAGAGGATGGAAAATGGAACCCTGAGACCCAAACATGCACTGAACTAGTGAAAGAAGCATTCCAATAGTTAAGCAAAGTGCTGGGAAATGGTAAAATTTTTATTTAAAAAAAAAAAAAAAAAAAAAAAGTGCGAAATTGCTGTGTGTTATCTATCCTCTTATATGACAGTGATTGCAGGACCATCTCCCCACAAATGAGGGAAAAACTAGAGTTTGCAGAAATGTGTTTCTACAAATGCATACTGAAAATTCCAGGGATGGACCAAGTAAACAACAGGTATGGCTTAAAGTAGATGACAACAGAAAGAACACGAATACTCAAAATCTGGATAAAGACACATAATGAAGGAGGGTTTGGAAAACTTAACACTCACAGGGCAAATTGAGGGCAAGAGAGATAGGGCATGGCAGAAAGCCACTTACCTGATGAGCTTGTGTGAATGAATAGCAGAATGGTGGTGGGGGGTCCTTAGCAAAGGGAGAAAAACTGCTATGGGTCACAAGTGATAGGAAATTGTGGAGAGTCATGAAGGGACGCGGCACTAAATGCTCTATTCTTATGGCCTTGTGCCACATCTAAGCTATGCTTATTAAATTACTATTGGGTGGAGTGATATTGCTGCTACACCTCAAAGGGAAAAAAATAGAATTTTTTAAAGAAAAATGACATTTAAACTTTTTTTTTGATTCTTCAAAAATGTCTTTAGAAAGAAGAAACTCTTGACAAACAAGAAAGAATCTCAAAAAAATTATTTTTTTCGGTTTTATTGAATTACTTTTCAAAAGATGCGGGCCGTATGTTCACATTATTGCATAAACTTTTTATTGGAATAATAATACAGTGTAACCCGGATATAAGAGAGTTGTGGGGGACTGGAAAAGTCTCTTATATCCGGGTTTCTCTTATATCAGGGTTTGGTCTATTTTGTTTTATTAACACAGGCTCTAATTTGGGACCAGAGAAAATCTCTCTTATATCCGGGTCTCTTATATCCGGGTTACACTGTAATAGGGATTATTCTTTTAAATGTAAAAAAATTGGACGATGACTCCCCACCCAATTAAAAAGTACACTTACAACGATATCGAAGTCGGGGATGACATACCCTTACAATATTTCCACAAAGTCTTCTTTTTTTTTTTTAATAAAATAATGTATTCAGTACAAATCATTCATTTTTAATAGATAGACATGAAGATTTTGTTTCAATCAATTCCCTGATTTTAAAAATGGGGTAACGATTTTTGCTTCTTTCATTTTTTGGGGGGTGAAAAAAAAAGTGTAGTACCTCAAGAAGAAGCCTTATGCATCGCCTCCTTTCTTTTTCTTTTTTTTTTTTTTTTTGCTGATAAATATTGAAAGCTAATATTGCTTAAAAAAAGTATTTTGTTTACAAACAAAAAGCTTATCGGTCGTATTTATTCATTGCCAGAATTATGGGAACATACAGTCGTCACATTAAACTACTTTCATTTCATTGCTTGAATTTCTAAAACCTCCAAGAGAAGAATGTGTAGTGTAGAATAACTAAGATTTTTTGTTTTGTTTTTCGTATACAACATCGGTAGCAAATACCTATTTTAAATTATTTTCAACTTACTTAACTGATGCTTTCGTATTGTTTGAAAACTTTTTTTAAAGAAATGTAAATTTTCAAACAAAATTACGTTTTCTGTGGACGGATAGCAAGTGACCTGTATCCAGACTCCATGTCTCCAAAAAAAAATCTTCATGTTTGTTAGTCTAAAACTTAAACCAAGTTCTAAGATAAAGTAACAATTTGGAACATTTACTCTGTGTGTTTTTTGTTTGTTTTTTTTTAAGTATGTTTACAGAAATTGTAGTTTTCAAGTACGGGATTCCGTAGGAAGAAATAGCCGAACATGAATTTGTTACTTCTGAGAAAAAAAAACAACCTTTCGTCACTGCCCAATGACTTGGCCATAAAACGTGACATCGAAGTAAAATACGTTTATATTTTTAGAGATTGAATTCTCAATTCTTTTTAACTATATTATCTTGAATTCACTGCAGGTAAGAAACTTTTCTTTTTGTTTTTTTAGCGATAGAGAAATTAATATGTACTCGTCGTTCGGCCTTTCCAAAGTTTCACTATTTCTTGATTCACCGTTTAAAAAGACCAGAGTGACAGAAGAAAAAAGAAAACCACAAACTAAAAAAAACACACAGGCTGATTCGAAAGTTTTGTCACCCCTACTTCTCTTCCCAAAACTGTAGGAGTTCGTTTCAGTCGTCTGAAAAAAAAAAAAATTATATTATGGGGTGACAAGACTTTCGGACCACCCTGTTCATTTCTTGTTTTTATTCATTTGTTTCTGTAGTTATTTTTCCTATTAAAAATCCTTAATTTTTATTTTAAATTTTCCCCCAGTTTGTAAATAATACTATGTTGAATTGTTGACATATTTTTTCCTTTTTCAGGTTTTAAGCTTAAACTTTAAACAAAAAAACGTAAAGAAAGAAATGTTACTTAAGTAAAAGAAAACATAGCAGTTTTAATAAAGCAAATCTTTTGCAAAGAACACAAAAAGAAAATGAATATTTATTTTAATTAAAATTAAAAGATGTTATTTGAGAAGCTGATGAATGGTGAGGTGACAGTTTTTTTTTTGTTTTTTTAAAATGTTATTTATGGCCTTTTTTTTTTTTTTTTTTTAGAGAATGACGTAAATATATTAACTCTGTCATGAAAAACTGAATTGAAAATCGACTTTAAATTAATCAACATTTTTTAAATTTACGACAATAAAGTTAAGCAACTTTGGAAAGTTAAGAAGAAGCATAAAATTTAAAAAATGAACTTGACTTGAATATTTGGAACTTAACAGGACGCAAATTCTCAAGAAGATAGTCTGATCAATTCAGACTTGGATTTTTATTTTCTTAAAGGAAAAATAATATCTTATAAATTTAGCAATGCTACATTCTTATTTAAATTACCGCTAAGTTAACTCTACCATTTGATTTATTTCACGTAAATTACCTGGCTTGAATCAAGGCTTTACCTGGCCTGTAACAAATTGATCAATGCGCTTCTTAATCAATTTGTTACAACACTAGAAAGCCACAAATTATGAGTTGGAATGTGATAGAAATCGCTAGTAAATAAACCTAGACTGATTTCCTCACCATTTCTCCACGGCAATTGTCTTACTTAGATTAACCCAGAAACGAGAAATTAATAATACTCTGGTGTATTGAACCAGGTTTCAGATTATGATTTTATAAACTTTGAAATATTACTTTCCGCAAAAAGAGTAAAGATTTTCATTTAATTCGAAATCTGATTTTAAAATACTTTTTAACTTTATCCTTTCTACATTTTTCATTTTTGAACAATGTTTTTTGTGAATCAGTATTTAAAAAAATATTTTGGAAGCCTGTCCTGGCTTCTAAAATGTTTTTTTAACAAGGGTCATTTAACAAAAACTTAGATTTAGCAACATTATCACCCGATTAAAAGGTTTGAAAGTGTGTTGCAGGTTTCTTACAAATAAGACTGCAAATTTTATTTTTTACAATGATGTCCACTCAATACAAGCCACTTGAGGTAGTGGGTTACAGAGTAAGAGGCACAGTTTATGGAGATGTGTGGGGAGGATAACGGTTCGTTAACCCTTGACTTGAACAGGTTTAAGATTTTAGTAATTGAGGAAGCATCCTTTTGGCAGTTGGTCCCACAGAACAGCAGCAGTTCGTGAGAAATTGCTTTTAGGTACCTCCACGAAATCGCTAAGAAATGGCATACATGATGAAAAAGACGCCAAACTTGACTAAAACAAAATTTTATCGTCTAATGTTTGTTATATGAAGACGAAAGACCAAAGTTTTTTTTAATTATTTTAAAAATTTTTTACTTAGAACATTTTTGATTAAAAAACCTTGTTTCTCTTTGTATCACCAGAACTACAATTTTTTAGCACGTTTTTTTTTTGTATGACACACATTAATTTGGAAAATCTTGAAAAAATAAAAATAATTGTCGGATGTTAATGAAACTTTCAGAAACTATTCATAGATGATGGAAATTGGAAATTATTATAAATGTTTTTTTGTTTTTTTTATTAAAGTCATGGCAGAAATATTTTTTTATATTTATTACCCCCACCCCCCATAACTAATTTTATGAAAACTCTAGAAATTCGATCGCATCGGGTTTAGTGATTACAATAGTTAAAAGCATAAGGCTTTGAGGAATACAAATCATTTTTTTTTTAATTGGACCCCCACCTACCTGAAAATCAGCTCTGAATTGTAACATACAAAACTCAATAAAACAAAGATAGTATTTAATTTCAAATGCTTTTAGTTGTTTTTATGAATATGAACAATATTTTCTGAAAGCAAAAATTTTTTCGATGAAAAATGAATTTTTAATACAATTATTTGTTATTTCTTTAATTATAATAGGTTTTTACATTTAAGTTGTTAAAATATTATAAAATTAGTTAAAAGCCGTATCAAGTTTTGTAAGTGTCCTTATGTAATAGATCTTTTTTTTTTAGTGTGTCGCAGTTAGCTCCTCCTCAGGCCCTTAATCCTTCAACAGGGGTCTCTCCCCTGGCTATAAATACTGGCTGACCCTTCACTCTCTCTCTCTTTTCGAGTTAGGCCTTGGGCCGCCATGGCGCATGGAGACGAGGTAAAAATCTCTCTTTTCAATGAACTCCAATATGTGACCTCTCACAGATACGTTTCCCAAATTCTGGGAACACTCTAAGAACAATACACGTACGTACGAACACTCACAACACGCACACACATAATTTCTCCATACAAATACTATGTAACTGTTCATGTCTTTGTGTAACTTGTTATTAATATATATTTGTTTACCCATATATATCGGTCTTGTTTGTTTTCTTTGTCTTCTTTGGACTTAATTAAAGACCAACATTCCCTGTAGCTGGAGCAGCTGGCAGGAAATTTTAACCTTCTGATATCTCTTCACATCTTCACCACAGCAGTCAGCTACAAGCGCATTGTAAACTGTATCATTTTGACTAATCAGAAGAACCGCAGTAATTAAGAAATGTAATTTTGTGTTTATAATTGGGCTGTAATTATAAAGTACGGAAGACCAACCAAAATACAATTAAGTTGCGTTATTTGAGTTAAGCATTGTTCTCTGCTGTTAAGGCCTTTACTTTTGCAAAACACATGTGGAGAAGTTAATTTGATTTTTCAATTTCAACTGAGAAGGGTACCTACAAGTATCAGTATCATCTTATGATGTTATTTTTATATTAATCTTAGTTATGGCATTTTTTTCCATAAATGAAATATCAAAATTAATAATAAAACGAATGGAAATACAAATAACAGTAAAATGTAATAAATGTACATAAAATTATAGTATTTTATGTACACTTCTGATAAAATTTCATAAGAAAGGTACCTATAAATTAATTAGATACCTTTCTTATAAAATTTAATCTCACTCTTAACAATCTTATTTTTTCATTTCTTTATAATATATTTTCCATAAAGCATCGTAAACGTAAAGGTGAAAGCTAAGTACAAAAAAAAAATTAGAGCGCTGAAAGTTTTCCTTAAAAATAACGAGGTAAATAATTTGTTCAATTAAATCTAAATAATTTCACTTCCCTCCATCCGTAAAAAGAATTATCCTCCCGTAAGCTATCTAAAGATCATGAAAATGTCTTTCCTCACCTGTCAAGTGACGCAAAAGGTTACAACCTGTTTTGTTTTATTTTCAAATTACACCTTTTCGGTGCAGAAACTAAGTTAAGCTTGGTTCAAAATATTTTAAATAAACATAATTTCTGATTTTATTAAAATAAGTTTTGAAAAAATAATAATTGATTTCTAAAAGAATTTCAAAGAGATTTTCATCTTTTTTATAAAATGGAAAAAAATGATTGAAAATCTGTCAGTTTTGATGACAAAAAAAACAAGATTTTTAACGAAAATTTTGTTCATGCTAGGAATGATTAAAAAATGGAAAGAATACCCCCAAAATACTTTGATCTTTCCTCTTTAATAATAACATGAACATTTAGACGATAAAATTTTGTTTTCGTCAAGTTTGGTGTCTTTTTCATCATGCTATGCTATTTTTTAGCGATCTCATGGAGGTACCTAGCTTAAATTGAACTTGCATCTCATGAAAGGCATGAGGATGGTTCGCTCCAGTGTACGTGGCATGGTGGGTCTTAGCCATGGAGGTAAGAACTGGCAGAACTAAGGAATATAGTTCATCTGAACACTTTTCATGGGAATAACAATGGAGCAATGATAGATTTGCAACATTTTGTTTGGAAAATGATTCATCACCCACAAGGACGCAGAAATACTTTTGGACTCTATCAAGACTGGAAAGTGAAGACTGGGTAGCTCTTGTCCATATATGGCAAAAGTACATCATTTTTAGCCTGATCTGACTCTTGCAAAGGAATAGGATAACAGGAAGAGTCAAGTACTTACTGGAGCAGTACAGGGAACTGACCATTTTTCCAGCATCTTTATTGATGGATCATATGTATGAGGTCCTGGTTTTAAATCCTAATAGGTGCTCAAAGCACCTATTGAAAGTTCCGGATCCAATCGGTGGTGATGGAAGTTTGGTTTTCAAGACATTGAATGTGACCAGCCAGTTTTTTCCCCCCCAACTGAGCTGTTAGAGCTAGGTCAGAGGAGAGATCATCTGCCAAGCTCTGGCCATCTAGACTTTGGGAAGTGCACCCATATACCACTGTATCATCAGCATAGATATTTACAAATGATTAGCATATACTCTTAGGCAGATTATTTATATGAAGTAGAAAGAAGGTTGCACTGGAAGTGAATCTCGATGGATGACTGCTTTGATCACTAGAACCTTGGAGGACTGGCTGTTAACAACTGCCTTCAGGGACCTACCTGTTATAAAGGACTTGATAATTGAGAAGAATCT
This sequence comes from Acanthosepion esculentum, assembly GCA_964036315.1. Lineage (NCBI taxonomy): Eukaryota > Metazoa > Mollusca > Cephalopoda > Sepiida > Sepiidae > Acanthosepion > Acanthosepion esculentum. The sequence goes on along the minus strand of OZ038499.1, from coordinate 10,174,965 downwards.
TCCAGTAATTCCATACCTAGAGAGCTTTTGCAGTAATCTTTTGACCCCTTGTCAAAGGCTTTCCAAATATCTAATGAGATTGCCCTTGAGATGTATTTGTTGTCTAGAGCCTTATTCTGTGAGTAATAGCAGTTAGGATATCAGCAGTGGATAGGGCTGATCAAAGCCCATACTGTTTGTCACTGAAGAGGTTGTTCAACAACCTTCTTGGTGGGTCTATACTGTGAGGCAAATGAGATGTTATCAGCACTACTATGCCACTTTTCCATATCATGTGTATTGGAAATAATTCATGTGTTCTAATTATTGCATGAGAGCATAAATACTGTCCAAGAAGAAAGCCATCCTTGCACCTCTGCAACAACAGTGTTGGTTGAATGAAACTGCTTCCTGGATAAAATTTCTTTGATGCCCAAACAATGTGAAAGAACCAAATTAGGACTATATGGTGGATGTAGTATAGCATCCATAATACAACCATGTTACAAGAGTCACTATCTCTCTCTCTTCTTTTTTCTCTTCTTTTTCTTTTTTCTCTTCTTTTTTCTCTTCTTTTTCTTTTTTCTCTTCTTTTTTCTCTTCTTTTTCTTTTTTCTCTTCTTTTTTCTCTTCTTTTTCTTTTTTCTCTTCTTTTTTCTCTTCTTTTTCTTTTTTCTCTTCTTTTTTCTCTTCTTTTTCTTTTTTCTCTTTTTCTTTTTTCTCTCTTCTTTTTCCTCTCTTCTTTTTCTTTTTCCTCTCTTCTTTTTCTTTTTTCTCTCTTCTTTTTCTTTTTTCTCTCTTCTTTTTCTTTTTTCTCTCTTCTTTTTCTTTTTTCTCTCTTCTTTTTCTTTTTTCTCTCTTCTTTTTCTTTTTTCTCTTTTTTTTACTTTTTCTTTTTCTTACTTTCTTCTTTTTCTTACTTTCTTCTTTTTCTTACTTCTTTTTCTTACTTTCTTCTTTTTCTTACTTTCTTCTTTTTCTTACTTTCTTCTTTTTCTTACTTTCTTCTTTTTCTTACTTTCTTCTTTTTCTTACTTTCTTCTTTTTCTTACTTTCTTCTTTTTCTTACTTTCTTCTTTTTCTTACTTTCTTCTTTTTCTTTTTCTTTTTTCTTCTTTTTCTTTTTCAGGTTGACTCTGTGTATAGTAGGATGGTGTTGTCATTGTCATGATGGATGTCATGTAGCAAGACATAACATCCTTCATGCAAACATCTTTGTTTCTTCATGAAGAGCATTCCTCGTTCTGTTTGATATTCCACCATATCTCACTGCATTTCACAAATGATTTGACATGAAATCCACACACAGTAAATAATTTTTTCCAGTTGTCATTGATTTCTTCACTGACTGTTGAACTTTGAATTTGAGTCGGTTTGGTAACAATGGATGCTTCTTATTCTGGGATAATTTTATCATTGGGGGGTAATGTGATGCTCCCAGATCTTCTTCCCTATTAACATGTGCCCTAAAAAGACTCTGTTGGCTTCCCTATACTGTTCAAAAAGCTGAAAAGAAATGTACGTGTACTAGAACTTATATTTTTCAATGGATGTGCAAAGGGTGTAATAGTAGCTCAGAATGAAAAGTCAGAGCTGGGTTTGAATTTCAGTCAAGTTCATTATTCACTTATATGCAAATATCCATCTCTTTTTCTCCCCTGCTGTGGGTTAAATAGTAACATTGTATCTAGAAAAATATTATATCCAAAAAATTGTTAATGCATTATTCACTCACCACAAAAAAAAAGAAATCATACTTACAATCCAAAATATGTTTAAGCTTTAAATAACCCACAAAGTGTTGATAAACTGTAAAATAAAAATCCATTATCAAACATTTCGCTCAATTCATTTTAAACACAATATTTTCCATTTTCCCAACTTTTTGTTGACAACTTCATAGAGCACTAATTTTGGAAGATCAAAATTTATGCAGTCTCTTATCTTGAATGAAAGCTTCAACATTTGCAATATTGCCTTCTGTTGTTGATAAAGTTGAATATCCAATGCAAATCTTGCAAATTGATATGCTACTCTGTGAACATGCTATACAAGATAAATACTTGCTTTGTGCTTATTACTTGTTCATCATTCACAAGTCCAATATGAATTTATCTAAGGCTTTGCCCTTGCCATGAAAAACAATCTCCTTATCTTGATGTTTGTCTGCTGGCAGACATGTTTGAGATAATGTGACATGGATATGCACTCAATATAAGGTTTTTCTGATTACAAAAAGAAATATTGCAGACTCACTATTGATTTATACTTAAGGACTGAATCTAACCAACACCTTTATCCACTGTGACTAGACGACCCAAAGTGTTGTGAGTTCAATACCAGGCTACAGCAGTGGTGAACCAAAAACTTGAAGTGTTGAGTTAAAGGGAAATAACTGAGACATCAGGAAGAGGCATGGCATATGGAACTAGAACAATCTACCTCGGTGGACAAAATAAAGGGTTCGGTTCAAAATTCCAATCACCTGAAGAAGCCAAAATGTTGTGAATATGGCAATGAAGATGAGGAAACAGTCCGAATAATGTAAATAATCATAATACCTCATCTCAGAGATATAGGCAAAAATATGTCTTCTTAATTATATAAGTGAGTGTCCATACAGATATATATAAAAGGAGCTATAAAATATGGTTGTGTTAGGATTAACCTTGTGAAAATGATTTATTCTTTGGGCACATTATTTTATAAAGGATTTAGCAACATAAATCAACAATAATTTCCCAAACCATATAATTGATAGAGAAATAATATTAGCTTTAAAGAAATTTATAAAAAACAAAATAATTTTGATACTCAGTTATTGATAATAACCAAGTATAATAAGTACTTTAACAAAACAGGAATAAAAGTGAACTTTGGACAGTTTATAAAACATATTAAAAACAAATTAAATGACCTTGTTGATTGAATTTAACAAAACTTGGAGGAATACTTACTGCCTAAATAAAAAATTATTTAAAACAGATTTTGTCTATAATTGTCCTTCATTGGTAAAACTAAAAAAAAAAATAATCTTAAATTTTGATTTGTTGTAAATTGCAAAGATTGTCATTGAAGTTGTTCCTTCACAGATGAGACTACTTTCTTTTGTATTGTGCAAAAGAGGATCTCCTCCTCAACCTCCATTGTTTTTACTCGGATGCAAATAAATAAGGGATAATAATCTATAATACCATTTAATAGTTGTCTCCTTTGTAAAATAGTCACGTCCTCTTTTTAGTGTTGATGTACACCCATCCACAATATTAATCATTTCTAAAACACTGGGGTGTCTTCTTTTCTTTTTTTCTTCTTAATGCTTTAAGCTGATATATTTTATCAGTTGATTCTTCAATTCAATTTCTAACCAACAATGTCTTGTTTCAACTACTTTGACATTACACACAAAATCAGGCTTTTTTAAAATATAGGTGAATCAACATTTTATTTTATCTGAATTTTTATTTTATTATTTCAGCCATAATGAATCTGGCAAGACATTGTATCCGTAGTTACAGGAAATCATTTGTCACATCCTTGGCTCCTTTTTGCCAGCAACAACAACAACAACAACAACAGCAGCAGCAGTACTTCCAATACAGGCAAGTATATATATATATATATATACACACACACACACACACACACACAGGTTTTTTCCCACTATTCATAAGTAGAGCATTCTATTGAAACTGTGATAACCTGAAAACTAATGAACATTCATTTTTTAATAGTTCTTAGACCCCACCAAATAAAATATCCTTTACTTTTTCACTGCAATTGTCAATACTGTAACTATTGTCAATAAATATTAAGTGTATGATAAAAAAAATCCACGAATCTAAGCAGTTGAGTCTCAATTCACTTGGCCTTAAAACACTTCTTTGCCTCTAAGTAAAAATGAATTTGTAACAATTTTATTACTTTGGCATTAATAAAAAAAAAATCTATTTTCAGTTAGTGAAAAATGAGGTCACAACATCATCTGGGAGTTGGGAGGGGGGCAAGGCGACCTTTATTATTAAATTTAAATTAACTTTATGAATTCTTAATGACATTCGTGAATTTTGCACCAAAAAAGTTTGTTTAAAAATATGCAAGTTCAAATAAAATAAATAAATATTATACTTATTTCAGTATCTTAAATAAGCCAAGTTAATCCAAGGGTAAAAATTTCTTTACAAAAAAATTAATTTCTTAATCCAGTTGCAGCAACAAAGTTTCACATGTTAAAAGTTCAACCCCCCTCAAATCACTGACAATCCTTTACACAGTGTAGCAGCCTAGTATAAGGATCATCTTGGTCGGGGGAATATTTAATCAGTGCACAAATTTCTTTCACATTGTGATTAGTCTTGTAATTTTAAAATTCTTACAATGTGAATTTTATTGCCTTGTAAAATCTGAAATATTCATGGAGACAGAATTTTAAAACATGGAAAAGTAACTAGAATGAATCTGAATGAAGAAATTGCCCTCAATGAGACTTGAACAAGCATTCCATATCCCAGGAACTCATACAAACATATCTGATGATCGGACAGATTATAAAGTGAGGTGGATTCATGCCTTTCTGTATCTGTTTAGAATGAGTAGGAGCATCCCCAAATGACATTCATGTCCTATCTGTCAGTTGTTCTCTGTTGATTAGTGTAATGTCACCGTGTACCTTTGACCCCTTAAAGAAATTCTTACAGGCTTCCGGCCCAGTGAAAGTTGGAATGTGTAATCTTATGGAATTGGTACGAAAAAATACTTTAAGATAAAATAATGGCAGGAACAAAACAACAAATGGAGATAAGCCATGGTTTAGAAAATTGAAAGAGTTTTTATTTGCTGTGATCTATAAGGTTTAATCATTTGCTCATCCTTGAGTATTGTATAACAATCGTAGGAGACTAAGAGTTCGTTTGGAGTATGACATAAGGTAATAGTAGTCTAGATAGACACGTGGAGAAAATCCGCATGCACATATGTATTCGAGAGTTAATCCCTAGTGCTGTTGGTTTCATCATTGGCTGAAGGTATCACTCATCATGATGGAAGACCCTTGGCAGTCATGTAGTCACCTGTGTTCTGTTAAGTTTGTCTGTCGCGAAGTTTGTTGCTCATGCCAGTCTGGTTGGATCTGCCACTGTGGATAAAAGCTGTGTTGACTTTATAGTCAATGGGTGGCTCAGAAACGGCTTTTCTGAAAAAACCATTTGTTACATCCTGAAGAGTTTAATGGCATAAAGCTAAACAAGAATTCACACTAGTTTATTCATGCTCTCAAAAATGTTAGATTTTCTAATGTCCTTACTATCATTAAGCTTTCACAGGTGAGTCATATACATATATATACATATATATACATATATAAGTACATAAAAAAAATCCCAAATTACCTCATATAGGGAATAGACCTATTTCAACTGACGAAAACTTTATCAGTTTTATTCAACCCCTTTATATAGACCAAGTTCATGTCAGAATTAGAAATTTAATTGTAACAATTGTCAAAAAACTAATACAGAATTTATCCATTTCAACGTTTCAGTCAAATGAAAGACATGAGAGAATGGTCAGGGGAGGGTGGAAGGTATTAGCATTAAAGGGAAGAAGTTTTATAAAATTAAACCCAGATATTAACCGTATGACATTAAATTGGGTTTATATGAAGAATGAAGTGTTAATTTGAAACTGAGAGAGGAACGAAAAGGAGGTTTATTTAAAAAAAAATTTAGATAAGGTTAAGTTTAAAAATACAAATTCCTACTTAAAAATACTCTTCCAAAGACAAGTTATATTTAAAAATAAGATATATTTAAATAAGTTAAAATAAGTTATATTTAGCTAATTTATATTAAAATTAAGTAAAATTTATATTTTTAAAAATTATAATTAATATAAAGACAATAGGTTATATTAAAGAATATTTAAAAATAAAAATATAAGGTAAAATAAATTATACATTAGAAAAACATTTTTACCTTTTAAAAATAAGTTAAATCAAAACCAAGTTACATATAAAAACTATAAAATTTTACTTCAAAAATACATAGAACTATAAGGTTATATTTTTTTAAAAAACCCTAAAAGCTATAGATAAAGAGGTGTAAGTGATAAAAGGAAAGACACTTCTTAGAATGGGACAATTATAAGATATAATTAATATGGTGTAAATATAGAAATTAGAGTTAGTGATACATTCAACATTTGAAGAGTTAGAGAAATATAGTAGCTAATAAAGTAAAATGTATATTAAGGAAATTTGAATTTATGTTGGCATTTTAAAACTAATTCATTCCTTTGATGCAATAGTTGGCTTTATTGCATTATCCTAATTTTTTCTTCTAGACATAAGTTACACCTATCTCTAAGACTATTAAGGTTGTGTAGAACCTATAATCTTCCAACCTATCTGTGGGTTCAAACCTTTCTCCTTCTATTGCCAAAAAGATCTGCCTGGTATTTTAATTTAGAGTTGATAAAAGATTGCCTATGAGTATAAAATCTGTTTCCATTCCCCAACAGAAATTCCAATGTAAACATTATAATTTTTCATATTTTCTTTGAGGGAAATGGTTGCTTGATATATAACCCTTGTAAATCTGCATTTGCCCTCAACTGAACAACTTTCTTTATATCTACAATTACAGGAGGGTTCCATACCAGGTTTGTTGTCTATCCCATAGAAATTACTTAAAATATAGTTATGTGAGTTGATAATTTGGTACAGGAGTAGCTAATTTTAATCATTTTCCTATTGAAGATCTTACTTAGAGGTTTGTTTTTATGAAAATGTTTATTTATTTAGAAAATACTTTCTGATATTAATATTTGACAGTTTGCAGAAGTGGGTGGTTGAGCCATATAATTTTTCTATTTCTGTGTTTACATTTCACTTTAGATATGTCAATGTTACCTATGGGGGTATAGATATAAAGAAAGTTGTCCAGTTGAGGGTAAATGCAGATCTACTAGGGTTAGATATCAAGCAATATTCCCAGGTAGATGCTTCCTTGAACACTACAATCTTAACCTCTTCAAGTCAAAGGTCAATCATTATTTATCTTCCTTATATTCGTAATCTCTATTTCTTACTACCTCCTCATTCATTTGCTTATGGCAATATCATATTGAAACACCAGTTCTTGAATGATTACCGAAGTTAAGCAACGTTGAGCCTGGTCAGTGCCTAGATGAGTCACCATTTGGGAATACCAGGTGCTGTAAGCTTGGATGTGCAAGTGGTGTAATGAATAATGGCCCAGAATTGGAAATCGGAGAGCCAAGTTCCAATTCAAGTCAGGTTTGTTATATTCACTTTCATGCAAATATCCTTGGGAAAGGTATGAATTCACATCTTCTCCCTTACACTAAGGGTTAATTAGTAGGACTTGTATCAGTAAATAATTATCACAAAAAAATTTTACAATCTAAAAATATTTTCTGGCTTTAAATAATCATCAAAAGGTTGATAAATCATAAAAATCAATCCTCATTCATTCATAAATGTTATCTTCCTCACATATCCCCATAAACTGTGCCCCACTCTGTAACCCTCTACTTTGAGTGGCTCTTGGGCTTTATACAGAGTGAACATCATTTAAAAAAAAAAACCCAAAACCTTGTTCATAATCATTTTAACAGTAACCCTCTATCTTGAATGTGTAGCATTGCAGCTCAGACCAGACACCAAGTTTATTTGCAGGGTGTGGCTTAATGCAAGAAAAATAATTCTTTGACTGGATCATTACCCAAGACAAAAACCATGAGACAAAATTGTAGCAGTTGGTAAATTTTATTCAGTTGCAACCCTCTTGTAAGGTCCAGTTGTATGTCTTTCTTTCATGTGGTGGGCAAGCAGCTATCTGTTTTAGGCTGCTAGGAACCACTGTCTTATTGAAAACAAACCTTTGTCCTGTCAGCTTTCCTCTAAAAATAAATCATTCATTACAAACACAGGGTCTGTTGACCTGGTTCTTAGTTTGCTCCATTCAGCTGACCTTCTTTGTCAGGGTCGGTTAACCTGGTTTTTGGGACATCCACTCCACTCAACTGATCAAGCCAATAATTGTTAAAATGATTTCTGTGACATTCTGCAGATGTGTCCTTATCTCTACAATTGGCACTCAAGCTTTATATTTTTTAGGATTAAAAAATACGCTCAGTTATTTCAGATTTGTGATTAAGTGAGATTATTAATGAATGTGGATTAAATGTTCTAAAGCACTTTTAAGTAGCTTGAAATAAAATCACTTGCATTCCCCACCCTTCCCATCAGTATAATAATTTATTAGTGCAAGGGTTTTATGTTTTTTTTTTTCCATTTCAGTACAAAACCAAAGACCGGAATCTTGATGCTGAACATGGGTGGTCCAGAGACACTAGATGGAGTCCATGACTTTTTACGGCGTTTATTTTTAGACAAGGATTTAATGACATTACCTGTCCAGAAGTGAGTTAGTTTTTTCTTTTTTTTCACAAACTCCTAGCTTGCATAATTTTACTGTTGTCATTTCACATTTCATGTCGTACACAATATTTTGATAAGGTGTCAATAATTTCTTTCAATTTTTTTTTTTTATTGAATTTTCAAACTATAATTCAAACAAAACAGACATTCTGATATTTTTTCTAAATTATGAAATGATAATTTGTTGATTAAACAAAAGTATTTTGTTTATGACATTGCTTCATGCAGGTAATTGCACTACAAAGTGGGGGGGGGGACTCTGTAATGCATTTTGTCCTCCAAAAAGACTTAATCAGACTAAAATAACATTCTTATTAATGGAATTATGTATGTGCGAGAGGTGGGATATAAACAGAAATGTTGGTTATAATCATGTACTGAATGGAAAAGCTGAACAGGTAAGAATGCTAATTTTAAATATTTTCAATTTTAAACACACACGCACACACACACACACACACACACACACACACACACACACACACACACACATATTGTATCAATTTGCATGCCCGTTCAGAGATTGTATCTCTGACGCTAATAATAAACCAGCTACAGATATTGGTTTCACTACAACCACACACTCCTGTAGACTCACCTATCGCCTCTCTGATCTTAGTTCTATTAAACAACATTTCTTAGGAAAACCTAGCCATGTGCATAATATTAGACAGATGTTATTTGATAGCACAACAATACTCACACATACACACAGTAAAAAGAACCTTTAGATATTGGAGACCATTTACATTAAAACGAAGCAATGCACACTCAACAAAATTATATTTCAAACTAGTCACAACACATTACATTGCATCTAGACATTGGTTCTGTTGTAATACTTCGGTCTATCGTGTTGTATGGCGTCATAGAACTGCATCTTGAACTTACGATCTGCATTGACAATTCCATGACCATTGTCGTCGCATAGCAATTTTCTATGTCAAAATAACAAAATGTCATCTTTGACGGTGGATATCTTTGTTTCATGTCTGTATAGTCACTCTGAGGGTGGTCCATGTGAGCCGAATGCTTAGGACCAACTTAGTAAAAAAATGTCCAAATATTGGACAATTTTTGTCTTTATTTTCACCAGAAATTAAAGCAAACATTCGAACGTCAGTTGTCTACCCTTTTTTGACAAAGTACTAGAATTTCTAATTAACATGCAGGGTCTTCTTTCAGATAAGCAATATAGCTTTCACTTCTCTAGTTCAACTGCTGATGTCTTAACAATTTTTGCGAAAAGATTCTATCAAGCTTTAGACAAGAAGGGTGAATTTCAGTCTGTTGCTTTGAATATCTTGAAGATATTTGACAGGGTTTGACAGTCTGGTCTTCTTCACGAGTTGAAAGGTAATGGTGTTTCTGGACAAAGTTTTGAACTGATTCAGTCAAATTATGAAATGATAGTTGTCTTGAATATCCACTTCTCAGCTTTTCTTGCCTCAATGCAAGTGTCCCCCCCCCCAAGGCCCTGCCTTTAGAACTATGCTGTGTTCCTAATTTTCATCAATAATCTTCCTGATGGTATCAGTTCTCAGCTCTGTATCTAATGCTGATGACACAACTATTTACACCTGTCTTGATAGTAAATCTGATTGGCTCAATAAAGGTATACTGACAACTGATCTAAAAAGGACCGACATTCTTCTAACTGGAGCAAGGAATGGCTTACTAGTTTTAGCACCTCGCAAATGAAACTGCTCGTCTATTAATTCTCTGAAAGAACCCTTTCAACCTCCCCCCCATAAGCACAGCTGACTCTATCCCCCGTATGTGACTCATTGCATCTTCTTGGGCTAACATTTTGCACTCACATAAAGTGGAAAGATTATATTGAATCAAATTAATAGGTCTGCTGCCTGCTAGGAAAGTTGGTTAACTGTGTCGTGCTAAACGACTTCTCACCTGAATGTATCTTACATATTTATAAATCTACCATTTGTCTATACTTTGAATATTGCTGCCGCATATAGAGTGATGATCCTGCTATATATTTAGAAATCCTTGATAAAATCCAAAGAAAAATCTGCAATGTTATTGGTCCTGACCTGGCATCTCTATTTCATTTACATTCCCACTGCTTTAATGTAGCTTCCCTATGTCTTTTCTATAAATACTTTCATGGGAATTGTTCTGAGGAATTTTCCTCTATGGTACCTAAACTTTGAATTTAAACATATTACTAGATTGGCAGCAAGGTCTCATCATTTTAGAGTTGAAATGGCTAGTTCTGTGCTAACAGTTTTTTTTTCTTGCACTTCCTGCTTGTGGAACTCTTCTGGTTTCCTGCTTTCCGGTCAAGTTTGATCTTCAAAATTTTAAATGCAATGTCAGTCATTATCTTCTGTTTTAATTCCTGTTCTTTTATTTTTCTTGTTCCTTAATAATGTTTTTCTTATATTCTTTCACACTTTGCATCTTAGTGGCTTTATTGCCTTGCTTGAGGTGAAATGATTAAAATATATACATGGCCAATAGATTAGGACTTTTGTATGGCAGAAACAGTTGAAAAACTAAGTTGAACTCCAGAACCTTGAAATGTATTTTTTTTTTTTATCTTGTTTTTTTTTTTTTTTTTTTTTTTTTTTGATTAGTTATCTGTTTTTAACTATTATTTAGAAATTGTAAAATAATAAAAAGTTATAGAAAATCTGTTGAAACAAGAAAATTCTGTCTTGGCCTTATTTTCCTTCAGTTACTGCAAAACTACAATTTGTTTATACCAGAAAAAGACTGTCTCCAAAAGTTAAATAAAATATCGAAACTTGAAACCTTGTAGCACATACTGTTTTTTTTTTTTAAGTCTGGGATCTGTTTGAGTGATCATTTCCAGCCAGCCTTAATATCAAAGACACCTTCTTCTTTTTTTTTTAAGTGCCATACTTTTTTTTTTAGTTTTCTTGGCTATCTGCTTCAGAGAAAGAAAATCCAAACAGGCAAGGAATCTTAATTTGATTGTCACATTTACTGGGTCATTCAAGCTGACCTTTGGTTTAATAGATAAATGTGGTAATGTGCAGGCTGCATTGCACCTCCCTCTCCCATGAAAATAAAAAACTGATGTCTCGCCAGGGTCCTACTCTCTAAAGAGGCAATGGTATAAAACCAGAAGCTCTGCTAATCTGCAGACCCTCTTCTCTAGTTGCCTTGGAAAAACTTGTCTGTCTTGTGTGCTTCCTCTAACAGAGGTGGAATATCCTGAACTTTCATACCTGATAATCAAGCCAGGGTGGTGAAATATAAAAGCAGTGTCTGTAATGTGAATCTTAAATCTATTGCAGCCAACTAGGACAACTCATAGCCAAAAGGCGTACTCCCAGAATCCAAGAACAGTATGCCAAAATTGGTGGGGGATCTCCAATCAAACAATGGACAGCCATCCAAGGTGAAAGAATGGTGGAAATACTTGACCGAATAAGCCCAGAAACTGGTATGAATTTAATTTTTATTTATTTATTAGACCACCCATAAACTCGTTGGGTTCCTTTTAAAAGCTGTTCATGATACAAGATGTTGAGGTAACAATATTATCACTTGTATTAATAATTACAAATATTTTAATTTGTATTTACAAGTTATTATAATTATTCTTATTCTTACTCACATTATACAATATTATTAGATTATACACAATAAGAAATTAATAAGAAAAGTTTTTTGTTTGTTTGGGGTTTTTTTTGAGAATGGAATTGCAAACTGATATCACACTAGAAGATATTCCATTCAATTAATAACCCTCAGTTGACAATTTATACCAATTTTAGTATTTGCTATATTACAATTTTCAAATGTGACAGTCATTCTGAAAAAAAAAAAAAAACAACAAGCAATCATCTACTTGGGGAGATTCTGAAATTTTACATATACATACATACACACACACACACACACACACACACACACACACCTGAAAGTCTTTAGTGTAATATGTATGAAAATAATTGCAGGACTAATCCCATTTTGTCACAATAAATTCAAGGAGGAAACTAGTAAAACTAATACGCTAATAGTAGATACTTATGTGTCAACTATATGTTATTGCTATTTTTTCTTATTTCCAAAAAAGTTGGTAGTATTGCGATTTGAATTAATTTTGAAAACTATTTTGCTTTCCCCTTTTTCTCCCTAAGTCATAAAGCATCTGAACATAACAAATCACATATCCAAATGTTCTCAAATGTGTCACAATGCTCATATGAGATGTGTGGAGTGTCCCTATGATATCTAGTGTCATGTAACCTAGATTGTTTTTAATCGGCATTTCAATTTGGGCATTCTCAACAAATGTAGTCCCTGCCACTTCTGAACCTCGTAAAGTATTTAAGAACAGTACTCTTAGCTATGGCAGTGCCTCCATAAGATCCTTTTCTTTTTTTTTTTTTGCTGTTTGTACGGCATTTCTCCTTTCTGGAAATAAGAGCATCAAATGACAAAATGCATTTTGTTTTCTTCCATTTTTCACTTTTAATATAAAAACACTTATAATTCACAATCCATGGATCGCAGAGAAATGTGTTGGAATGTCACGTTTCAGAAAATTTATACATGTCATAAATGACAGTCCCATGAGAAATAAAATAATATATTCAAATGCTACCTATTGAAAAAACACTATGAACTGCTATTCCAACTGAATATTACTTCTTTTTTTTTCTTTTTTTGCCAATTGAATGGGAGGTGGGGTTCTTTTACGAAAGAACAATCACTAAAGAGTGATAAGAACAGTATTTTTGGCATAAGTACTACAGTAGTGAGGCCAGTAAAAGAGGAGGAAAAAAAAAAAACTCTTGATTATCAAGAAAACTATGTTCCCTGTTTGTTGCCATTAAAAATCAGACTAGTTTTTTGTCATTTGTCCATCTTTTTCTTTTTATTTTCCTCTACAGCTCCTCACAAATATTACATTGGTTTTCGGTATGCTCCACCATTAGCGGAAGACTCAATTGAAGAAATGGAAAAGTAAGTAAATGTTCTTTTTGTTTCAATGACATCCATATATAAACATAGTTAAAGACAAACTGGAAACTTTCTTTATTTAGAGGCTGATAAAGAAGATTACATGTTTTTGTTATTAAACTCTTGGAATTGTTTGAAATATGTGGCAAGAAATTATTTTGATTATAAGGATTATTTCTTATTTTTTTTATTATATTTTTATTTATTTTTTGGGGTAATAATGATTTAGTTTTAGTAATTAACCCATAGCTGGGGGAGAAGTGGTGTATTCTTACCTAATCAGAATTTGATAAACAAGAAATGGGGTGGGCATAAAGTGGGGGATCGATTCTCTATTACAATCAATATATAAATTGATCCCTCACTTTGTGGAAGCAGTAGTTTCTATTCCAGAGAAAGGCATCTCTTTTAGATTTATTTACAATGTAGCTAATCAGTATTTCGTTTATTGATTGATTTGTTTTCTATGGCTTATCAACACTTTGCAGATTATTTAAAACCAGAAAATATTTTAGATTGTAAGAATTTTTTTTTGTTGAGATAATAGTGATTTAGTGATACAAGTCTTATGAATTAATCCATAGTTGGGAAGAGCAGAGGTGGACTTTTACTCTTCCAAGGGTATTTGCACGCAAGTGAATATAAGGGACCCAACTGAAATTGGAACTCAGCTCTCTGATTAACAATTCCAAGCCATTATCTACTGCACCACTCGCACATCCCAGCTTACAACACCTAGTATTCCCAAAGTGGTCTCCCATCTAAGTACTGACTAGGCTCGATGTTGCTTAACCTCAGTGATCCTACGGGAATCAGTGTTTCAATGTGATATGGCTGTAAGACTCAGATAAAGGGATTCAAGATAATTTGTAGATGGAAATCAATGAAGTGATTGTCTTGGTGCAGCTGCTATTTTGAAGATTGTAAAACAGATACCAATTTGACAACATATTGGAATCAGTGGTTTTCAGTAAAATTTTCACATCACTTAAAAAAAATCCTGGTTTAATTTTTTTTTTTTTTTCTTATAGCGATGTCAGTGGAAAAACCTTTGGACATTGTTTTTTTTCTGTGTGTGCAAAAGGTCCAAGTTTGCCAAAAATTAACTACAATATTTTTTTTTTTTTTTTCATTCTAGTGATGGTGTTGAACGAGCAATTGCTTTTACACAATATCCGCAGTATACATGTTCCACAACAGGAAGCAGTCTTAATGGCATTTATAAATATTACAGTCAACGTGGAGCACCAAGTGATATGATCTGGAGTGTAATTGATCGATGGCCTACCCACCCAGGTTTAGTGCAGGTAAGTAGAGAAGTTTCTCATTCGGATTGAATTATTTTTATTAGTCTTTTTTTTATTTTAAACATTAGGCATATTGAGACTTAACTTCTTCCCTATGCATCATGCTTATAAAAGATCAATTTTCTGGCAGACATTGACCCTCATGCCCACAAAAAAGAGTATCAAAAGGTCCATTGACATTGCTATTATTTTAACTACTTTCCATCCTCAGTAATGTGTGTTTTATAATAAAACTTAAACATGATGAAAGTGAATTTATACATTTTGTTGTTCTTGAGAATTTACAGCAAAAATATTAAACAGTATTTATTAGCAGTATTTACATTAGTCGGACTATTGTCCTCATCTTTGTCGCCATATTTGTCACAACGTTTCGGCCGTTGTACGCTCCGGCCTTCTTCAGGTGGTTGGAATTTCGAACCGAACCCTTTATTTAAGGCGTTCGTTAGATCCAGTGACAGACCCAAAGAGTGTGAGTTCAATACCCGGTTCAGGCAGTGGAGAACTTTCAGAGGGAAAATTACCAGGAGATAACTGATAACTGACATCCATCAAAACATGGCTCGTGGAACTAGAACAGTCTACCCCAGTGATCGAAATAAAGGGTTCGGTTTGAAATTCCAACCACCTGAAGAAGGCTGGAGCATACAACGGCCGAAACGTTGTGACAAATATGGCGACAAAGATGAGGACAATAGTCCGACTAATGTAAATACTGTACATAATACCTCATCTCAGAAATATAGACAGAGTATTTATTAGATTGTTTATTTACAAAAGTAATTTTATATTTACAACATTGTAAAAACTAATACAATGCAATATTTATCATTCACCAATTTAGAATGAAATAAATTTGAAAAAACATTTTTATTCATAAATTTATAAATATTTACTAAATTTTTAAAATATGTGAACCAACTATATAAAATGGTAAATAATAAGGATTTCTTTAAAGTTTGAATCAATTGACAATTACCTGATGTTTTGCCAACAATTCTAATAAATAATGTAATAAATAGTGTTTATTTTTGTTGTCAATTCTAAAAACAAAGAAAATGTATAAATTCACTTTCATATGTTTAGGTTTTATTATAACTCTAATCATTGCTTTTCAAAAGAATAAACATTGCTAATAAATGAAGGTAGTTAAAATAATAGTGGTGTCAAGGAACTGTAGGCAATAACGGAATTTACCATCACTTGAGCAGCCATAAGTAAAATATTCAACTGTCTTAAATTTATGATGATCTTATTGATCAGTGGCTATGACTTTTCATTATGAGGTTACTGGGTTGGCAATTTTCTGGTTGTTACATAAAATTGGAGTATTTGCAATGCCATATCAGGCCTGGAAAGGTGTCTTTGTACGGACTTCTGGTGGGCAACCCTGACGCCACATTATGATTTACTCTTAGCCACCTTCTGGTCAGTTTGTATTGCTATAGACAATGGACAGTGATAATTATTTTGGCCTTTTTTCTTTTGAAAACAATCTTTTATTGTTCTAAATGTTTTTCTCATATTCACTGAGTAACCCCCTTGCATTTTAGTGAGTTTATTGCCTTGCATGGGGTGAAATGATTAATATACATATGATAAGGAACAAATAGAAACATTTATATATTTAATATCTTGTGTTTGTGTACATAATTCAAGTTGGTTGACGTGTGATTTGGTTGATAATGTTTGTTATGTGGGAAATTTTATTTCAGTCTAGTAGTGCCTTTATATTGATTAGGGGGATGCTGAAAGAATTCAAGTTACACCAGTTGTGGTTAATCTGATTTTAGAATATTTTATAAAAGTTGGTGTAATAATATTACATTTTCTACATAAAGTTTAAATATGCATGATGTCTGCTTAAGCAATAAAAAATAAACAAAGCTAAAAAAAATAATACACGAAAAAAAGTGTAATTTCTGATGAAGCTTAAACAAAATGTTAAATTCATAAACATTTTATATACAGTATAACCCGGATATAAGAGAGTTGTCGGGACCGGAGAAGAAGTCTCTTATATCCAGGTTTGGTCTATTATATATACATTAACACAGGGTCTAATTTGGGACCAGAGAAAATCTCTCTTATATCCGGGTTACACTGTATAAAAACAGTTTTTTTTTTTAAATGTATCTTATATGTTGGATAATATTTAAAAAGTACGAAGTTTAACAAATGAATAAATGTTGATTTTTAATTCTCTAGGCCATTGCTGAACGAGTGAAAGAAGGGCTACTGAATTTCCCCGAAGATATACGCAATGACGCTGTTATTCTTTTCTCTGCCCATTCTCTACCTTTAAAGGTTTGTTCACTTTCTCTCCCCGCCCCATTGATTAGCTTTCCTTCTTTTTAAACTATATTTCATTCGGCTTGTAAGAACCCCTGAAGTTGATGTGCTGCTAAACAATACCTTACCTTTAAAACTATCTTTGTGCACACCCAGTTTTATTGAGTTTCTGGGAGTACATTTCAATTTTTTTTTTTTGTTTTTCACTAATAAAAGCAAAGATGTACTGCTTTTTAATTTTCACATAAAAAAGACCAGGATTATATAATTTTTATGGATTTAATTTATCTATTAGATGCAGTAAATTTACTTTTCCAATTTAATTGAACTTCTTTCTTTAATTTGTTTACTGCACTTATTTAATAACTCAAATGTTTCACATTTTTTCTTCTCAAAATTTATTTAGGTTGTAGAGCGTGGAGACACCTACCCTGGTGAAGTAGCAATGACAGTTGGAAAAGTGATGGAATCTCTCCATTATTGTAATCCATATCGAATTGTGTGGCAATCAAAGGTGCTATTTTTTATTTATTTGAGCATATAACAAATTTACCTGTTTAAAATACTGTCAAAGTAGCTGTCAGTTTGAGAGGAAAAAAAAAAAAAAAAACAAAGAAATTTCAAGCAGAAGTAATCAGCCAACTTTTCAGTTCTTACAAGAAGCCCATTGAATAAAACCTTAAACTTTTTTTTTAAGGTGCTTGGGGAGAGGAGGATTCTTATTAATATTTTAGTTGATCATTTCCCCACACTATAAAAAAAGTTTGTGAGAGGGAGCCAGCCAGCCAACCAATCATTTCATAAGAGTCACACCTCTTCCATCAGGTGACTATATTAAACATTTGGTAATTTGTTTCCAGGTCATTCAATAAAGTCTCATGTTAAGTTCCCTCATTTCAATTTTTACCTACACAAAAAAAAAAACAAAAAAAAACCTACTTGCAAAAGTTGATTCCTTTTAAAATAAGGTTTGATGTAATTTGTCTACAACCAAACTCTACCCTGGAAGTTAAGTTTTGAAAAAAAAAAATTTTAATCAAACTTTGTTTATTTTATAATATATAAAACATGTTAACATTTGTACCTGTTTATTTTTCTGAGATGAGGTATTATGTACATTAGTCAGACTATTGTCCTCATCTTTGTCACACAGTGGATAAAGGCATTACTTAGATCCAGTGACAGAACCTAAAGAGTGAGTTCAATAGCCGGCTGAGGTAGTGGAGAACTTCCAGAGAGAAATTATCAGGATAACTGACATCCATTAAACATAGCATGTGGAACTAGAAAACCCCTGTGAGCGAAATAAAGAGTTCAGTTCGACATTCCAAACACCTGAAGAAGGCCGGTGTGTACAACAGTCGAAACGTAATAAAATATGGCGACAAAGATGAGGGCAATAGTCTGAATAATGTAACATTTGTACCTACAAACAAAAACAATTTATCACAAGGACAGTTTTTTCCCTTGGCACCAATATTACTGTATACTCCAATTTTTTTACTGTTTGAAAAAGCTATTCTAGAATTTTAAAGCAAAAATTTGAAGTGAATTTATACAGTATCATTTTTCTCTAGAATTGACAACATTTTAATTACAAGAATAATTGTAATGTTAAACAATTTTCTAAAATTAATAAAATTTAATTTTTGAAAGAGGCCTGCAAACTATTTTAATGAATTTATGGCAAGAGCAAATCCAAGAATGCCCTTTTCAAAACTTGTTAGGTGTTCAAACTTCTGTATAATCTAAATAATTAATTATAATTGGTTCACATCTTAGAATAATTTTATATCTGAAAGATTATGAAAATATTTTTGGTGTCCATTCTCAAGGGGGAGAAATGTGCATTAATCCAATTTGTTTGGGTTTAATTAAAATTCTAAAAAAAAAAAAAAAAAAAAAACAACTAGCTTTTTAAAAAAAAAAAAAAAAAAAAAAAAAATTGCTGAGGGTTTATACAGTAATTAAAGAGAAAATTTAAAAATGAACTGTGCTTACTCAGTTTTAACATTTATTGATGTGTACTTTCAGGTTGGTCCACTCCAGTGGCTTGCTCCACAGACAGATGCTGCCATTCGAGGTTTTGTTACTCGAGGAAAGAAGAATTTACTTCTAGTGCCAGTAGCTTTTACCAGTGACCACATAGAAACTCTGTATGAAATGGACCTAGAATACATTGAAGAGTTAGGAGCAGAGGTAAGGCTGAAAATTTATTTTATTCAGCTGACTTAACCTGGTTTAAATGTAATATTTACCTGTTAGTCTTGTACTTTATTTATGACCAATAGAAATAACCAAGTATGCTGATATTTGCATCAACTAGTTTAAAAGATTTTTTTTTTTTTTTTCTTTCAAAGGTTGGTGGTAATCTTCATCGTGCAGCTTCTTTAAATGATAGTTCTATATTCATTGAGGTAAGTGGTCAATCTGATTTTGGAATATTTTATAAAAGTTGGTGTAATAATATTACATTTTCTACATAAAGTTTAAATATGCATGATGTCTGCTTAAGCAAAAAAAAAAATTTTCATATTTCTTAATGTATTTATTTAATCTTTCTATTCAGGCTTTGGCAGATATTGTGCAGTCACATTTACAATCTGAGCAATGTGTATCAACACAACTCTCTCTCCAATGCCCTGGTTGTATCAATATTCATTGCCAAAAGATGAGGCAATTTTTCATGAGTCAACAGTCACTTTTGGATACCATGAAAGAAGAAGCAGGACAAGAGAAACAAAAAATTGACCAACTTACAAACTAATAGAGATTTTACTAATAAAGTCTTTAAATCTTTGATTTTTTTTTAAATTTATTTATTTCTAGCCAAGTGCCACACGTCATGTCTTTCAGTAGAATAGTAGAATACTGGTAACCAGTCAACTCATTGGTGAGCGAGGTGTAGGGTAGTTTCTTACATGTGGACAACAATAATGTGAATTGCTCTCAGATTATGAAACAAAACAAAAAAACCCACACACCAAGTGATATATACAGATGCTTTTTAATAATAAAAACAAATGACCTTTATACATAAATGTATACATAAATGATGTCTTATTGCAGGATAATGGTATCTATACAAATTAAAAAGATACACCAAATAGCTTCAAACTTGTACATACTGAAATTGAAAGGAGTTTAATACTTTGGAAGCAAAAAAAAAAAAAAAAAATAGCATGTGTTCCAGAATATTCCAAGCAAAATTTATTATCATTCCATGGATTACTCCAGTTTCTACTGATGTGTTGACAATCTTCAAAATGGCATCAGTTGGAACCATCATGGTGATTAAGGAAGAGAAGAATGAAAATGCTTTTTTACTTTAAGCAAATCAAGACTTAAAATCTTGAAGCATTAAAAGAAATTGTTCTCTACCAAAGGCAAAAGGTTTTATTTGTTTGAATTTAGTTAATTGGTTCACACCCCCTCCCTTCTAAATTGTTTTTTTTTTTTTCTTAATGGGAGTTTACAGGCTCAAGGGTTCAATATCAAATGGCAACATGGGTTGATTAATGCATGCGCAACCTCGTGTGATGTTAACCTGAAAATTAATTTAAAAAAAGTCTTAGACAATGTAGAAATAGTACATGAAAAGAATGACTTTTTTTAGTGAGTTAGCTGGAATATACAATACCTTGTAAATAATGAGCATGCCATTTGGTTTCAGGGTGCAAAGCAATAACGCTTCTGAAGTGGAAACTTCATTTTAAATCCTTTCATTTGTACCCTCTTGCTTCTTTAATGACCTGCTTTCATATTTATGAATTGTTATTGTAACATAGAAGAAATTCCCCATTGCATTTGAGCTTCAAATAAGTATTTTATGGTCAACTTGCATGGAACTTAATCATTAATTTAAAAATTCTTCATAGGGCCCACTAGTAATATAGTTTACTACCATGAAGAGAAAACTGGGTAATGAACAAAAAATGACTTATCCAGTTGATTATTTGGTTCATAAGCAATATGCAACATTTAACAAAAAAGATGGATTCAAGAACTTACATTATCCAGGAAACCCATAAATGGAATGGTACGAACTTCTGAACTGCTTGTATAAAAGTTCTGACCAAGCACTAAATCACAGTTGGTTATATCAATGGAACCTGTTGAAAAAAGAAAAATTGGCCAAAAAGATAATTTCAAGGCAATATCAGTCGTCATCTGTCTTTTTCACGATAATTTCAAGGCAATATCAGTCGTCATCTGTCTTTTTCACTCTTGTCCTTTGTTTCTTTCACTCTACCATCCAGCCATTTTGTCAATCCCTTGGCTTGGGATGAAATCAGTAGAATTTTTTTTTTTTTTTTTAAATCAGAAAATAAATTTTACACATCAAGATAGTTACTACTTGTCAACCAATATGAAGAAAAAAAAACAAAAAAAACTGACTTGATATATCAAATGCTTCATTCTGCAAGTACTGACTGATAAAACTTCAGACAAAGAAATTATTCCCTGAAGAGAATTTTTAGTAAACTTAATGCCTGAAGGTTAAATCCACTTCATCAGGAAGGGAGACAAGCCTGCTACTGCTTATAAGCTGAGGAGTGGGAGTCTACTAAGACCACAAGAGTAAGTCTGATTCTCTGATTTCTTATCCATTACCCCCACCCTCCACAGGGATTTTCTCAGAAGGTAGACTGAGATTTAGCACTTGCCTCTATTTTGTTAACTTTCATGTTGAACAAAGCTCATCTTATTTTTCATCAACATTAGCTGGAGAAATTGTGGGGAAAATGCAAACTATTCCAGAGACAGCATTATTAATGCGAGTATGTTTAGAGATGCCCACAAGTGTTTCATAATGATAGCCAGCAGATACAACATGGCAAAAAAGCAAAGAAAAACTGCTAAAATAGGTTGTTTTTTGAGTAGCCTGGTGTATGTTTTAAAACAAATTCAGAAAAGTTACAAGTGGTGAAATTTAGTAGCATTTGGGGGGGGGGGAGAGACAGACAAGTAGAGAGAAAGTAGAGAACGGAGAAAGAGAAAAAAAAAGAGAAATGGTGTTAATAAATGTGTTCCATTTTGCCACTTTATAAAAAGTAGTATTCTCATATCCATCAATGAAATGGTACAAGATGTTAAGGACTGGCATTATCATTGGTGTGCATCATTCTCACCTGATTATATTTTAGACAGCCTAGACTGGCACCAAACCACAAACAATTGAATGCAGATATTCCCAAGTGAGGTTGATGAGGAATCAATAGTAAGTGCTAAGGTTTCTGCAGATCTTTCATGGAATATTGGTCTTAAAAGATTTTAAACTCATTTTAACCTAAGTGGACTAACCTTTCAGTGGTGACCTTGAACACATGTTGCCATTGACAAAAATTGCATAAGATGTTGGGCAAAACTCAAGACTCACATGACTCCAGCCATCAGCATCCTAAAGGAGAGGAAGAAAGAAAGGATCCATATAAATATCAATTATTATTTCAAATATGCTATTGTGGGATGAAAATTAAGGAAAATTTTGTTGGCATTAAATAACCCATTGAGTTGATATGCCGGAAAACAAAATAAACCAAACCAAACCAATGAAGAAAAAATTCTTACAAATCTAAAATTACTTTCTGGTTTTAAATAACCAGCAAAGCATTGATAATCTGTAGACAAAGCCGTTAACAAAGTAATGTAAATAAATTAAGTTTCAGTTTTTCAAAATGTCTTTTTTTTTTTTTTTTTTCTTTACATGATTTTAGTTACAGTTGAATCCTTGTAGGTTCAATGTTGCACAAATCTATAGTGAATCTAGGGCCATTGACATGTAATTGGCATCTGTTGGAAAAATTCCAGCTAACAAGGTGTATCAAGTATCACAATATCTCATTCTCTAAATTATCTAAGCAAGACCATATGCACAAAATGAATTTATTCAGTAATTTTGAGGCTAGGAGGTAGAATAAAGAGAAATCAGTTTATAAAGCAAAGCTGTGTAGCCGGTTGACTCATAAAATATATATTGTAATCAAATGAATTCTAACTATAAACAAGATAAAAAAAGTCTTAAAAATCTCATAAGTACTAATATATTCCCAACTGATCCCAGTAAAAAAAAAAAAAAATTATTGTTATGTTTGCATGAGTTCTGAGGACCGAGCAATGCATTTGTTGATTGGAAATAATTACAAAGAACGTTCTTTAGGTTTACAGCATTTTATTAATCACTAGATAAACTGAGTTAATACTACTCTACAAAAGAATTAGTGAAATATGGAGAGACGTTTGCCACACGTGTTCCGGGTAGTCAGACATCTTGGATCTCTCTCCGTATTGCCACACGTGATGTCTGACGTCACGATGTCCAAAACAAGTGGGATAACTCTTACAATACTTTGGAGTTATCTCCCTTTATGTTTCCTTCCAACAATTATTAAGGCTGTTACTTTTACAGTTTGTCAAGAATCACAAAAGTGTTTCAAACTAAATGTTCTTAGATACAGCCAAACCAGGGGGGAATATATGAAAAGTGTGTGTGGAGATATATATATTTAAAAAATGTTTCATTGAATAAGAAAAAGATTGTGTCTACTTATTTTTCTGTTAGTCCTTTCCAGTTTTCTAGTCACTTTCTTGACGTTAAGATGAAATTCATCAAGGAAGGCACCATAGTTTTTGTTAACTTGACTACTTTAAAACTTTTCAGAGATCATCTTCCGGGATTAATTTAAAAAGAAACTTATGGTAACTGCGATGAAATCTGCATACCATTGTGATTTAAAAAAAAAAAAAAAAAAAAAAAAAAACATACAGAAACGTGCTTTGTAATTATTTTAAAATTTTTAATTTACCCATTGTCACAATGGAATTTATTGCAAAATAAGCGTTTTAATATAAGCGAGTAGACTGGAAATTGGTAGACAATTTAAAATGGCATTAAATGTTATATGCACTTTAATATGTTGTTGCTATATTTGTAATAAATTTTGTTGAGTGTTAGTTGATCGATTTTGATGTAAAGGACTTTGAGAATTAAGTTTTTATTATTTTTGTGGTTTAGTATATTTTCAACAAGTATGTTCCTGTATTGTGAGGGTTGGACAAGAAGGTTTCTTTAAATTTTATACAACAGAACTTGTATCTGATAAATGAAGTGCAAGACATCTTAGTAACATATGTACTTACATTTTTATCAGAGATACAATCTCCCAAAGGACATTTAAACTGATGTACAATGTTGGTCTTTTACGAAATGCTAGTCAACAGAGAAGAGTTATTGCATATGATTAGCTTGATTGAATTAAATTTAATATTAGTTTTTTGTTTTTTTTTACTGGGATCAGTCGGGAATATATTAGTACTTATGAGATTTTTAAGACTTTTTCATCTTGTTTATAGTTAGAATTCATTTGATTACAATATATATTTTATATGAGTCAACAGGCTACACAGCTTTGCTTTATAAACTGCTTTCTCTCTAATTGTACAAGTCTACTAGACTTTGTGGCAGGAACTTTGTCTTTGAGGTTCTAATGTAGGAAGAAATAAAATGCTAAAACGTAGTGAATACAATTGGTATTCAACAATGAAACTTCAGCCAATTCCAGGAATTTGGAAACATTTCCTTAGAAAATATCACAAGGGTATCAGATAAATACACCATATTGTTGTTGAAAATAAAACTGAAAACTGCCAAGGAAGAATAGAGTTCCAATTCCCATTGGGTTCATTATATTCATATATATGCAACTACCCTTGAGAAAGGTATGAATTCACCTCTTCTCTCCCTAGCTATGGGTTAATTAGTAAGACTTGTATCACTAAATGATTATTATCTATAATAAGAAAATTATATTTTCTTACAGACTATAACTATCTTCTGGCTTTAAATAACCTATAAAGAGTTGATAAGCAGTAGAAAATGGATCAATGAAATACTGATTAGCTACACAGGCATGTTTTTGATTTATTTACATTCTCTGGAAAATATAAACTACCGTGGCCACAAAGTGAGGGATCCGTTTATATATTGATTATAATAGAGACTTCATCCCCCACTTTATATCAACCTTATTTCTTGTTTATCAAATTCTGATTAGGCATGAATCCACTTCTCCCCCAGCTATGGGTTAATTAGTAAAGCTTTTATTTCTAAATCAATATCTTTTAAAAAAAAAAAAAAAAATATTCTTACAATCAAAAATATTTTCTGGCTTTAAATAACCTGCAAAGGGTTGATAAGCTGTAGAAAAATCAATTAACAATCACCCTATTATAAAAGCTATGCAAATAATGAAACCATGTGAGCACTTAATGGTAATTGAGAAATTAACCATTTCATTACAAGGAAATGGCCAGTATTCATTGATGAAATGATATTGTTGGTTTATACTTATAAAATCTTAAAAAACCGTTTTCCAGGAAAAAAAGATTTCTCAAGTTCACTATTCTCACAGCTTCCAGTATTAATGGGAGTTTCCTTTCTAGCCTTTTACTTCAGGTAATGTATAAAGTAAATATCTTGATTATATTACTATTTCTCAGTTGTTTTTTTTTCTTTCATTATTTTCTATTGTAATCTTAAAGAGAACTAAATTTCCTTTAATACCAGTTCCATTATTCTAGACTTGTTTTATAGCATTGGAGAGCTTATGACACCATCTTGAAATTTGGTGAATTACTTACCATAAGTGTTGGACATGCCAGGCTCTTGACAGACTGAAAAACAGTTGCAGTCTCAAGAACAATAAAGTCTCTGCCAGTCGTATAGGTTAAATGAAGACTTGGTGGATTGTCTTTGCAACCATTAGAAAGTAGGGTCATTATTTTATCTGGAGCCTCATTCATTTCCGTACTTGCAATCTTGAAGCTAAATTGGACAAGGAAAACATTGCCCATAAAGTTTCCATTAAAGAATGGTATATTCAAAGAGCTTGTACCATCAAAGAATGCACCTTGCTCAGTGACTTTGATTCCATGATGATTGGATTGACCAATGTAAGACTTGATGGGAGACTCATCCTGGATAGACCCATCAAAGGGTATCAAGAGTATCACTTCACAGTACACCGATTTGATAACTGAAAAAAAAGAAGAAAAAAAAAGAAAAAAAAAGTTGAATACAAATCAATTTTTGGTGATTATAAACTCACAAACTAAGTAAACTTTTCCTCATCACCAGAAAAGAATAAATTTAAGACAGTTTTGGAAATAAACTTCTGATAAGAAATGTTAGAAGAATTTTGTAAAATTTTCAAAAACCACAAGACACAGCTGATATAATTTCTGCCGCTCTTATGGTCACTTATCAAATGTGGTTCAGAGAGGCATTTTGTGGGTCTGATGATTGGTTGGTTGGGGTTTTATGGCATAGCAACCACTATGGGTTATTTAATGCCAGATCCAGTTTCCACACATTTATTAAATATATATACTTTGTAAACGTAATTTAAGGATAACGTTAGCAACATCATTGTTTCAGAAAAGTATAGCTGGCAACACCAACGCTTCAAATATGCGGATGCAGTTTACCGCCACACCCAGGACGTGGATGTAGTTTGGAAAATGTGCTGGAAAAGACCTGGAAGTTCACTATTTGCCCATAGCTAGGATCCCAACAGGTGCTACCACCCCTGGTCAGGGTGAACCTGGGAACACCAGCCATTAAGAGGTGGTTCCACGCTTCCTCAAAACCTCCTGATCAGAGGCCTTGCTGTTGGATGCAGTTTAACGTCGTACCCAAGACGGTGGATCTGATGAATTGGATCGCGATTACGATTCCAATGTAATATTAGTGTTTGAGCATATATATATATATATATATATATATATATATATATATAAATAAATAAACACACACAATTAACCTATAGGAAAACTGTAATATTAGCCGACGAGTTTCGTCCAATGTGGACTTTTTCAAGGCAAAAACGAAATGAATTAATTGAATAGCGTTTTCTAAATTCTTCCAGTTGTTAAGGACATTTCGTTTTGTTATTAGTTTTGTTTTTAGAAAACGCTATTCTTAAATTAATAAATTCATTTTGTTTTTACCTTGAAAAAGTTCAAATTGA
The DNA here is from genome assembly GCA_964036315.1 of Acanthosepion esculentum. NCBI lineage: Eukaryota > Metazoa > Mollusca > Cephalopoda > Sepiida > Sepiidae > Acanthosepion > Acanthosepion esculentum. Next base: position 10,147,936 of record OZ038499.1, on the reverse strand, counting down.
ACGAAATGCGTCAGCTAATATTAGTTTTCCTAGTCTCTCTCTGTATCTCATATATATATATCTTTATATATATCTTTATATATATATATATATATATATATATATATGAAATGATGTGTGCGACACGTTACGCGGAGGAGAGGGGTGTTCAACAAAAATTATAAATAAAAATAATCGAAAATTGCCTTTTTTCACAGCAAATTAATAATATATCCAAGTATTTTACAAAAGATTAGAGCCAATTACACAATATTTCAAGCTCAATTTAGGCTTATAGTTCATAACCACGCAATGAGATGAGGTGTAACAATATTTAGCATGACTGAACGGAAGATATACTATTGATTATTAGAAACCAAACGGAAGAAAATTATATTAGGTGATGTTTTATTCTGTTTCCAATATGAACAGAGAAAAAAAAAGGCGATATTTTTTTTTTTTTACTGAAAGGAGTTATTGAACCGGAATTAGGTGCAGGTAAAATTATCACAAGAGTCATGGTATTCTCAAAGTAAAACAGTCATATCGGATGAGGTTGTGGGTCAATCAACTGTTGACGACAGCTATGAAATAGGACTGGTAAGATAGAAAAAAAATGTGTCAACACAGAACAATGGATACCCTCTGACCCCCAACAGAATGAGTTGGAAGTGAATTTTGTTAACAGGTTTTAAACAGGCCAGGTAGTTTGGAAATTCTAAATTTCAAAGCCAAACGCATGTATAAAGTGTGTCATAAGGAAATGGCTTATTCGGTTATCTATGGCAGGTTCAAAGGTTATGCTAATTGGTGAAATATATAAAAAAAAAAAGAAAATGAATTTTCCTGGGAAACTAAATTGGTGTTTTGGAAAGAAAGAAAAGGGCAGAGAAAAGGAGTGACGTCATGAAGACGACACTATCCCATTGGCTGTGTCACGAGGGAAGACGAAAAGAATGTCATAGAGATAACGCTATCTCATTGGCTGTCACGAGGGAAGAAGACAAAGAAATGAAGCCGTAATTTCATTGGCTAACAAAGGTCTGAGATGAGGTTCGCATAGACACCCCAATGACCGTCGTTCCCATCCCAGTAAAGAATGCTCAAGCATAAATACAGAGCCCCGGGGGGTAACAAAGAAGGCAATACAGTTGAGTTGCAGCTCAGTTAGAGCCGGAGAATAGCCGACCGGAGTAAAGAAATACTGCCAACCTCCGCAACAACCAGAGACAGTCTTCGTCAATTTCTGTGAGGCTTCGGTGTGAAGAAAAACAAAGACACTTAGAATTGCCACCAACCAAGAACTCCGACCGGAATGAAGAAATACCACCAACCAGAAAATTTGAAAATCACCCCTTAAAGTAATTAGTCGAGACTTCCGTTCCGTAGTCAGCCAACTAGGAACAGGGGTTGGGAAGAAGACAATTGATTGTACTCCGAATTCTTCTGTATATAAAGTCTTTCTTTTCTACAACTTACTCAGACGTTGTTCTATTTGTATTTGGTGCCGTTTCGTTTACCCAATTGTGCGTCCTCGTCCGGATTGGTTCGACTTGGCGGAGAGACACCTAGCGAAAACCCACGTGGCTTCCTTGAGATCAAATTCACAGCGTGGGCAAGGGAGTTCACTGCGGGTAGAGTCGACTTAGAGACCGGCTTTTAGCTACCTGCCTCGTTCCGAGACGAGGGACCTTCGTGGTCTGGTTCTCGGAAGGCCGACCCAGCGCCGTGGGACGGTCACAGAGGCAACATAAACCGTAGATTTGTCTGCGGAATATCATTATATTATTGTTACATAATTATAGTGAAATCATTAAGGTTTTTTGTCAAAAGCATTTTATTTTTGGTCATGTATTAATTTAAAAATACTGTGGAATATTTCACGCCTGCCAGTTTACCCTCCGCTGGAAAATGCACTCTTCCTGTTGTAATTTTCACCACCATCATACTTACAAATATACAACGAGCATTCATTGGTCAATCAGTTTCGACCAATCAAATTACCGCCACGCCACAAGTCTGTTTTCGCGCCAACTAAGTTTGAACCAGTTACGTGATACAACAGATTATAAAAACAAAACACGAGTAATTCTCGCCCTCTTGGTTCATTCTTGTTCTCTCTCGCGTTTCATCTCTGCTGCCAAAATGTGACCCTTAAAGAACTCCCGTCTTGACTAATGCAGTCAGTCGTAAAAGAACTTTACAACAATCACACAAGTACAATTCTGAACTCTTACCAACTTGTCCAATAGACAATCTCTAACATGCAACATACTCATTCTTCTAAACTACAGTATAATAGTTACTTCAACCCTTATGAGCTCAGGTACAAATATTTCCAAATCTAAGAGACATAACTGTCAAACCTTTCAGTTTATATGCATGTACATGAAACACTAATAAATTCAATTGTTATGTTTTAAATCATTGTTTTTGTCTTGTCTTAATTGTTGTGGATGGAAGATTATTGAACAGACACAATTTTAAGCCTTCCGATACTTTTCTCACACAATCCGCAACAATTCCTTTTTACGGGTTTTATTTGTGAAATTCTAAATTTTGCTATTGCTTATCAAAATGCCTGGAATAAAGCGATCTAAAAACAACAATGGAAAAGAGAGGTAAAAAAGCGTAAACGAAATAGCATTGCAGTCAAAGTATTCTAAAATGTTGCCAATAACAAAGGAGAAAATGAAAAATACCTAACTACAAATCGAATATAGCATCAAAATTTATATCATTTTTATTTATTTGTTATGTAACCAAATACATAATTGTCAACAATGCTTCCATAAAACTTGATATTTCATGTAATAAATTATTAAAAAATATTATTATCGTTTTATTTAAGTTTAAGGTAGTCCTATATTTACAATTCCTTATGGCTAACCATGAAAAGAAATGTTGATCAAAACTGCCTAAAACTTAAGCACGTATTGCCGCAAAATTATCAAATGTTGAATACGCCCCTCCTCCTCCACTGAACGAGTTCTATATAGATTTAAATAACATGTTATAGGTTGATAAAGCTAGATAAAAATTATTCAAACCAGATGCTCCTAAAGCTGACCATTACGATAGTAGCATTGCAGTCCTCATTGGCCCTTTTGTTTTTGGTTGTACTCAAGTTTAGAGGGAAGAGCTTCTTGGCACAAGACAAGACTCGGGGATGGAGGTAAAACGGATCAAGAAGGGAAGCCTTACCATCATGGTTGCGGGGGAAACGCGTAGGAAAGTCAGCCACTTGTGTGAGATATGCCAGGAAGGTCAGTTACAGGATGTTTAAGGCATTTGGTATGGTGGGCATTGAAGTCACCAAACAAATATGTTTCGATGAGCAACTTTCGCTGATTCCCAAACTTCATGAATTTAAGCGTTCTACTAGACTGGCATCTCGCTCACACCCTTTCACTGTCGAAACTGTTAAATGTAGCTGTCTCTTCTACTCCAATAGCTTCATGTCTCACTTCTCGCCTGTGGAACTCCCTCCCCTTTTCCTGTTTCTATGATAGCTATAATCTCCAACTATTCAAATGTAATGCCAATCGACGGCTCCAGATGCCCTGATCTATCCCCCTATCCTTCTCTTCATCCTTTCCTCTACCACTCCTATTTGCTCTCGCTCCAACTCTCTGTAACCCCTTGCGTGCTAGTGGCTTCCCGCCTTGCTTGGGATGAAAGGCTTAAAAAAGATGGCTATAGAGAGATAGCTTTGTCTATATTATCGGGCATGCAATCGAATACATCACAGTATTGGGAGGATAGAGAGCAATAAAAAAAGAAGAGATAGCTTATAGATTTGCGGAGAGATAGACGACGGCACATGTATGAACGGTCTGGAGATTCGAGAGAGAGTTCCCTAGCCAGTGGCAGATGGTCTCGTGTGTAAACTCCCAGGCCATGCATGTGGGTAATAGAGTCCTTTCTTAGGAGAGGAAAGTAACCGGGAATAGAGATTTCAAAGGAGGTGATTGACAGATTAAGTTCGGTCTCGCACAGAGCCAGGATATCAGAATTCCACACTGGAGAAGTTGGTCCGAATGCCACGGATGTCAGTGAAGGATATTTGCAAGGGTTTAGGTGATGTTTTTTTAGAGCTGCTTTAGGTTTATTTCTTTATTTGTAGTCATGATGGTAGTGAAAGTGAGAGAGCCTAAAGTAAAAGGTGAACGGTCACCGTATGTAACATGGACAGAGAGGAGCTGCCCACCGGACGTACGTGCAGCGACACCCTTCCATGCTCGACATAGAACTACAAGAACCCCGATATTATACAACTGTTGATCAGAGCAGCCGCTCAAGACGCTGCGCAAGAGTTTGGGCTCCTAACTACCAGTCGGGAACAGCAACCAGAAAACTGTCAACCCGGTACCCATAGTATGAAGAGACGTTGCCACAGACTGCACATATCACAAGGGGATTCACGACAGCACTAATACAGAGGCCAAAGAAAATGAAAAGATCCAGGAAACCCTTCCTAAACAGGAGACAAGGAATGAGTGTATACCTGTTCAAGAGAAGGGGTGCTGACCGGGTGATAGGTAGACTTATCTACTATTACACACACACACACACAAAAATGTCTATATATAAAGTTAGCTTTGTTTAAATGTCGACATATACTTTGGCGGGAGGGGGAAGAAAGACTAAGCCACAACATGGCCGATATACGAGGTTGAGAGTTAACTGTCCGATGCTAGCATAATCATTTCGAGGAATTCATATTCAAAGAACGCCAACTAGGGATTGAAGTGAATGAGAGGGTGGGGGGAAGCTAAAATTCGCATCGGTATCAAAGAGCATATCCTAAACTCAGAGAATTAGCAATAGTAGACGAAAATAAAGAAATAAATTGAATTAAATTAGTAAATAAGTGAGTAAAATGAACAAGGACAGACGAGATTGAAATTGAACGATTACTTACAAAAGCGAATCAAGCTGACGAGAAACAGAACACATACCAAATGCTGTCAGGCCGAACGAAAGGCCGATATTGTTTTTACTTTCCTATTTCACCTCCATTGTCTCCTTTTGCACGCGTCCCTATTTTAACTAACCAGAATCAGGAAGGAGAACACATTTAGGCTGACCATTATTCGCCGACAGGGAGGAAAGTCAAACCACAACAACATGGCCGAAAAACGGGTCTGTCCGATGCTAGCATGATTATTTCGAGGAATTCATATTTAGACAAAGAACGCAAAATAGCGATTTAATGAATGAGAGGTGGGGAAGCTAAAATTCGCATCACCTCATCTATAGAACTTCTCTTAAGGCTTGTTAAGTGGTGTATAAGCTGGCCACTCATATTCGAGGATACTCGTCTACTAAGGCGTCTAGCCAATCCCTATTGCAGACACCTGCTCAGGCATATTTGTGTTTATTCAACACCTAGAAACTATCTGTGATATATATAGCAACTATGCTGAGCAGACCTTAGTTACAGTTTCTGGGAAAAAACGTGTTATCTAGCGTAATCAACAATTTGAACAAGGCCAGCACGCTTGAGCCCTCGGCCACGATGACTTGTGACTTCATGCTAGCGCAGTTATCGACAGCCCCAAGGGTTCCGTCTACCCAATTCCACTCACAAGATTTAGGTCAACCTGTGGTATGGTTTTCAGATCCCAGTGTGCGGGGCCTTTGGAAAATCTCCATGGTGAGATTCGAACCCAGACCTCATGGTCAGAATGCGAGCATTCTTACCACTCGGCCACTTCGGTGAAGTATAAAAGAAAAGGGGCACAAATCCTCTTTCGCTCTGGTGCAGTGACAAGACATGTCGCGCTCCTTCTCCTATGAGGTTTCTTAGCCGACATGCAAACCCCAATACAATATTGCATACAACAAATTTACGATATCTCCCTTTGACAGAAGAAAATATCCGTTTACAACAAACAACTGAATACCACTACAAACTGGTAACCCAACATATTTACAATTTTATTTTGCTTTATTATTTTATTTCCATTTTGCTTGGATTATTTTTAGAGGCTGTATCAACGCGATAAACCTTCTCCATTTATGATTTGTATGCAAAGGGAATTTTTGAGATTGGGTGAAAATGTTCAACTGAATACCATTACAACATTTAGACCTAATCCAAGATATATGCATATATTCACTATTCACTTACGCCCTGGTGAGATGTTGTCTTTTGGTTGAATGAAGACACAGGTACAGAGTTTCTGGGACCAGCGAGTGCCGGGCGCGCATTGTTGAACCTGCCATTTACCCCCGGCGTCTTTGTGGTCGAACTGGAGCTTATTGTCAGCATTTGGTCGGTACTGACTGCAAGGTACTCCTAAAATAAATAAAGAAATAATAAATAAAGAAATAAAAAAAAAAAATAAAAAAATTCATATTTATCAGAAATAATTAAAAAAGCTTCTACACTATTAAACTATGAGACATTACTTTTTCGTTTTTCAAGGTGGTGGGGGGAATATTAAGTGAACTACGATTACTGGCCTATGTCGAGTCGTAATAAAGAAAGTATGCTCTCCGGCAGAGAATTATTTAAGTCTCAAATGTACAAGCCAGTAGACATAATACACTGTTATATATATATATTTCTGGTGAACGGTGTCCAGCCACAAATGTCAGTTTTATGCTTTTTACACAAACGTCAGGTGTAGTGCGAAAATCGGAGTTTTTATTCTCTCAGGTAAGTCTGTGATGAAAAAAAGAATGTGCGTGTATATGTATATATATATATATATATATCATGCAAACGTCAACCAACTCATCTAGAGCGGAGGTTGGAATAAGAAGCACCCATCCTATGTGCATACATGACAAACTTATTAACACCCATAATAGGTGGCGGGGTGCAAATGGGTGAAGAAATCTTTCTTCCATATCTCTCCAGTTATATTAAAAATTAATTCTTGTTACGATAATAATTTTGGAAAAATAAATTACGGAAAAAATAATTAATCGGAAGAAAAAAAAAAAAAAATAAACATGCATGCCGACATCCTATAAAAAGAATATTAGGAATAAACCTAAAATTTGAAAATATCGACAAAAATAGATTTTTAATCAAATATTGATAAATAATTATAATAAATACCAATGGAAAGAAAATTGTTTGTAGAGTTGTTATTTTTTTTTTTTTTTTAAGCGGAGATGACCATATTAACTGCGAACGACGAAATGGAAATTTCTGCTACCCATAATGGATTAATATTGTTTTATATACAGTGTAACCCGGATATAAGATATTTTCTCTGGTCCCAAATTAGAGCCTGTGTTAATGTATATATAATAGACCAAACCCGGATATAAGAGACTTCTCCGGTCCCGACGACTCTCTTATATCCGGGTTACACTGTACAAATATTCATATTAAAAAAAAAAAAAAAAAATTAAAAGATTAATATTTTTTATATAATTTTATCATTTCTTAAAAACTAAATAGGCCAGCGCATCTCAGGAGTCGCTTGATTTCTTGCTTATTTTCCCGACGTTCCAAAATTCGATTTTTGGTTGAAAATCTATCATACTAGAAAATTTAAATATTGGATTATTAGAATTCTGGCTGAAAGTCTCCAGAAAATATTCAAGAAATCAAGAAGCTTGAGATTGTAGAGATATGGGGGTCACTCACATCCTACCAGCAGGGAGAGCCTCATGTTCACAGGAATAAACAAAAAACATACGCAGAAATAACACTAAAAGCATGTTAACCGTTTTTGTCTTTGTGTACTTTTAGTGGCCCGGTTCTCAGGGTCATAGGACCACGTTTTAAACAGGGGGGGGGTCTAACTGTGCTGGTCAATGCTTACGCTGATCCAAGCTGGTCGTTGATCGCTGGCCGCTTCGATCCACACCAACTTTGCTCACGTTGTGTTTTTGAGAGCAATGTGAAATCGAGTGTATGTGTATTTTGTGTTACAAGTATTTTAAGGTTGCATGTTATAAAAGAAAGAAATCACTTCGTATTATAACAAGCCATGTCCCGGATAGAGGAGAGGGATGTCTTGACCTTCCAACAGTCGTTAGCGAAGAGAAAGAATTCAGCGTCGCAGGCGTGTTTGTGTGTGAAGCGTTCACAGCCCTTTTAGTTTCAGCGTGAAAAGTTCATGTCACACACTTCAAAAAAGGGGAAAACAGAAAGAGAAAGATACTTATGGGTTCGCTCGTTTTTATACTTCCAGAGCTGCTGCTGATACTAGGTTTGTTAAGGTACTATACGTTATTTGCATTTCCACAAAACCAGAACATGGTTGAGATACATTCTGAACATTTTTTATTGCATACTCATGGCCGTTCACTTCATTCCCCCCCCCCCCAGCACCTCGGAATTTTTTATTTGGTTTATTCTGTTAAAGGTTTCGTTTTACTCTTCTTGAAGGAGAAGATCTCATCTCGTCCGACATAATTTACATTCATTCTACGCACGCAAAATTTGTCAATGACCAAAACAAAAATTAAAGAATTGAAATATTTAATCACACACACAGATTGACACGTTTTGAAACCAATTTTCTTCCTTTATATATTTATATATATATATTATATATATATATATATATATATATATATAACGTAAATTTAAAATATTTTTATAATAAAAATAGCAACAACATCTATTGATATAAGTTACCTAGTTTGGGCACCTCGAGGTGGTGTAATGTTTAGCAAGCTTGCTTCGCTAGAACAGTTGCGACTGAGTAGCGAGTTCGATCCTCACTGGGTGCCCCATACTTTCGGCCTTGTGCTACATCTTAGCTACGCTTGAAAAAAAAATCACTATAAGTTATCTAATTTCACGTAGGGTGAACAGAATTTTGTCAATGCACTCAATAGATAAAGAAATAATCATTACACCAAAAACATGACGAATGCTTAGTGACATCACTGGCAGTCAGCTTCCTGAAGACAAGACTCAGGTGTTGTTCATCGTGCCTGAGCCAGCCAGCTGTCACGTGGTGCAGCTTACAAGCCCATGGCACCTTTTTTCCCCCCTTTGAGAATATATATGGCTTCTCCAGAAGCACAAGAATTTCTATATTATATGTAAGACCCTATCTTTTCCTTCTCCTTTCACTATGTTGTGTAGATACATGTTATAGTTTCTCTATGTGATATATGTAAAGAAACCAAGTTGATTTTATATATATATATATATATCAAACTTTCATATTTTTTATATAAAATTTTGGCCATGTTCAACCTCCGTACCCGAAAAATAATAAAGAAACACGTCTATTCCCGTGACACTGCTATTACTGTATAAACTTTTGACTCCCTCAGCAGTGTGTGTTTTAAAAAGTGATGATTAGAATTGTGATAAAACCCAAACATATGAAAACAGATTTATAAATTGTGCTTTTTATGAAAATTTTTTTTTTAAATTAGGAAGCGTATTTTTTTTTATTTGTTTAAAATAGAGTAATTTATTTAAAATTAACTCACCTTTGTTTTGGGGTAAGGGAAATGGGTATCTTTCCGTAAAAAAATTTGTTTTTCCTTTCCAAGTGATTGTCCTGGCTTTGTTGCGTCCTTGGACAGATGTAGTCGCGCCCGGAAATAGTGTGGAAGGAGATCGATTAGCCGATGTGGTAAGTATCGGTGGCCGGTCAGGACATTCCCGAGAGGTATGGCGAATGATTTGCTGGAGAGTTCTTGGTCGAATACACTGGCAAAGAGCCTGTTTCCAAACAAGACCAGGTCCGCATTTGTGAAGTACCCAGATAAAGTTAAATAACTTTCGTTCGTAGAAATTGTCACTTAAGGAATTGGATCTGTAGCCTCCACAAGAGGTTGAAGACACTACTGTTTGGACTTAAAAAAAAAAAAAAAAAAAAAAAGACAAAATATTTAGATTAGAAGGAAAACAATAGATTTTAACGAAACAGAATATCTTATAATTGTTATATTCTTATAAAAGGTTATATTATTAATGATTCATTGAAACAATTTTTTTTTTTGAATGGAAACAAAAATGATCGTAATGAAATCGATTCGACATATAACGCCTTTCGCCACCACCTACACCCGGTGGGTAATCACGTTTAGTGGTCCGGTTTTCAGGGTCTTAGCCCTGTGGTTAAGACGTCGTCCTAACTCTGCACTGATCAATGCTGACGCTGGTCCAAGCTGGTTGTTGGTCGCTTCGACTCGCACCAACTTTGCCCACGTTGTGTTCTTCAGAGCAGTGGAAAATCGAATGTCGTCGTAATGTCAGCGCTGGTTCAAGCCCTGGTAGGTGCTACATTAAGGAAGAAAAATATCTTCACGACGAAAAAATAAAACGAAAGATTCGTGGGGCTAATCTTAATTTTTGTTGTATCAAGAGCTATATAAACCAAATGAACACATCCCGCATCAATCTCTATAGTATTACTGGGTTTTGTCTAAAATTCTGGAGGATATGGGTTGAAAGTATAAGAATCAAGAAATCTGGTAGCAACTGACGTGGATTTCAGAGGCACTCAATTCGGGTCCTCAGCCCAAAGTCACTGAGCTTCCAAAGCAAAGAATTAAGATAGGAAAATATTCCCAGAAACAAAGAAAAGATTGCTGAACTGATATATAATATCTAATCTATATGGATTTAAATGTTAAGCAGTCTCCTCACAGATGAAGAGGACACATGAAGCGACAAAGATGTGGTCCTACCGACGTATTTTAAGAATATCATATACAGAAAAAGTGAGCAATAGGAAAGTTTTAAAAGAAAGCAGGAGTTACAAAGAAACTGATAATTACAACCAGAAAAAAGACAGTTAAAATGTCTAGGACACACAATGAGGAAAGTTGGCTTGGATAATGTAATACTCACAGGACATACTGAATGCATGAAAAGGAAGGTGAAACAGCGGTAAAAGTATATAGAGTTTGTTTGAATGGATGGTAGAACAAAGGTAAAAAGATGCGGAAAGCATCTAAAGTTATTCAGGTCGGCAAAGAGGAAGATGTGGGTGCAAGCAAAAAAAAAAAAAAAATATCTTCAAAACGAAAAAAAAAAAATAAAACGAAAGATTCGTGGGGTAAATCTTCAGTTGGGTTATTAGCTCTTGGTGCAACAAAAATTAACCCTTCCCACATCAGTCTCTATAGTGACACTGGGCCTTGTCTTAACTCCTGGAGGAACAGAGTTGAAGGTCTTGGAATCGGGAAATCTGGTGGCAACTGACATGGATTTCAAAAAGGCACTCTCTGCGGATTCTCAGCCCCAAATCTTCGAGCTCCTCAAAGTCATCGCTTGTATGCACTTCGGTCCAAAACTGGCATGGGGCCGAAAGGTCCGGGGGATTTGGTGATTTCCCAATTTTCATTAATCCCAATAAAGGTTTTCTTTGTTCCCCATTTCTGCTTTCTTAATCAACTTTTCAAATTTGAAGAATTATTCCCCTTCCTTGGGAATAGTCATAGGTATTGCCCCTCACTTAACTCCAACCTGCTTCACTTCACATCTTGCACCAACACTCTACACAGGCAAGTTTAAGCACTGCCTCTTCCTCAGTATTCTAACTACCCACTTCTCGGGGCTGGCATAATTGTGCGTGACAAATCTAATTTTTAAAGTACGTAAATAAAAGAGCGTAGTTTATTCTCATTAATTTCAGTTCTGACTCCATTCCACTTCCTTACCATTACCTCTGTCCAGCAAGAACCCAAACCAGACCACTGCGTCTCATGTTAATCTAACGAGCGATAAAATTATTTCCTAATTTTTTTTCGTCAACGAAAATATTTGTTTACCTAAATTCTCAACAAAGGGACATGCTGTTTTCCATCTTTTGGCCGAACTCCGTCTTGAGAAAAACAAACCAGACAACCTGTCTGTTACGACAGGGTCGATTTTCATAATCTTAATCCCCTGCAGCGGGTTTATTCCGTTTTCATTTCTCAATTTTCGCGAACGAAAACATAATTCCTGTCTGTCTCTTCTCGCCAATGACGTGTTTTTCTAATTTCTCAAGAAATCGATAAAGCCATTTCCCAATTTGCTTTACCCGCATGCCAGATTTTCGATAGATAAAAGTCAACTCTTGGTGCATCGTTCCAATTCGTAGAGGCGGAACAATCCAGATTGCCAGGGAAAGTCTTTCTCTCTCGCGCACACTTAGTGGCGTCACTTCATACAGTGACAAAAGTGTCAGTCAGCTTCCTAGAGACAAAGCACACAAGTTGTTCGTCCTATCCGGGCCAGCTAGCTGCCACGTGGTGCCCCTTATAAGCCCAGGGCAGAGTTTACTTTTGGAAATATGCGGCTTCTCTAGAAACACAAAAGAATCTCCATATTATATGTAAGACCCCATCTTTTAGTTATCCCTTCACTCTGTTGTGTAGATATGTTATAGCTTCTTTGTGTAGGACAGACGTAAATATGCATATATAATTTTATGCATGACGTAGCGTCATAAAACTCTCTCCGAGAACCTATGTTTGTCATTCGTTTTTCTTTATACGGTGTTATATCATGGATAGAATAATGCTCATAATGGGGGAACGAAATTAGAGTAATCCTTTCTTCCATAGCACACCCATTACTATCACTGCATGTTTTTAAAAAGAAAATCATGGGACAACAATATATCCACCCTAATTGATCATAAAGATATTTCCCTTAAGCATTAGAAATGTCTCTCGTTTCAAAAAACAAATTCACCCAACAACTGATGATACTCATTACAAACTGACCATCTAACGCCGATGTAAGTTTGCTTATTCGAATGTTTTGATAGTTGGTTGAAGAAAAAAAAAAAAAAAAAAAAAAAAAACAATGGAAAAAATTCGCTTTTGATTATTGGCTAATAATTTTATGTTCCCTTAAAAAACACACACACACACACACACACACAACAACAACAACTACTCCGCATTGACCCAATTAAAAATTATAATGATCTATCTTCCATCTATCTAAATAAATGAACGGCAAATTTAACTGGCTCCACAGTCATAACTTTTTGAAATCAGGATAATCCCGGAATTGAAAATTTGCCCTTCATCTGGTACTTGAACGTTCAGCATTAGGATTTATATCAGTATGAGGATGGAACAGTTAAAAATTCAAATTTTAAAATAAATGGCAAAAGTGATTTTAAGTTTTTAATTTATATTTAATTTAAAGTAACACACAAAAACAAACTTAGTGAACTTAAATTTGTTTAAAATACTTCCAAAAATTTGAATTGAGGAAACTAATTTTATTTCTTCAAAATGCCAAAAGAATCAGAGTTAAAGTGAGATGTTTCGTGATATGAAGTTTTGAAGTTTGTGATTTGAAGAACAATTTTTTGGCCCGAATTGGACTTTCGGCCAAAATCGGTCTTTTAGCTGAAAGTACACTTATAATCTATATCAGATTTAAATTGAAGTTTTGTATTTCCATGGAGTGAATTGAGGAATTCAAGTTTCTTAAAAACAGCAATGATCATTTTGATATCATTGCTGTTTTCAAGCTGGACCAGACATACCTTTAGTTTTGGATCGAGGGCCTAATTAGCCCTCCGTAGTAGTTAAAAAAAAACTTCACAGAAGGCGGTTTTAAGTTATCAATACAGTTAACTTGAATAAAATAAAATTTGTCAACTAAGTTTTGAATAAAAATCAAATTTTTTTTTTAACTATAATTATCAAAACATTTAAGCCTAGGTAAAAGACAGTGTCCGTTGCTTAACAACGCACAAACCCCATCAAGTTAAAGTTTTAGCTTTCCTTACCTAGATGTGATTAAAGCCCGTTTGTCTAGATTTATATACATTTCCAGTGAATAATCCAGTAGATTTGCTTAAAGCAGATAAGATTATTAACGAGATGGTGCCGAAAGATTTTCCGAACAAGAAGTGATATATAATTAATATTTGGTCATTTGTTGCCGAGCACTTTATAGACGTCCCCCACACACTTTACAATGAGCGAGACTTTTTCAATCAAATACTAATGTCCATTATCTGTAATTAATTACTATGTACCACCACAGAATTAAGAAGAAAAAAAGAAAAAGAAAATAAAACTAACCTAAAGATCATCCGTAAATAAAAAAATAAATATTTATACATTTTTTTTAAAACATTGGCACAATCACTTAGTCAAACTCAATTAACTACCATTATAGACAATTTAAAATAAATTTTAAATTCAATATTTGTCTTATATAGCGAGAATAACGTTTCTTTACAACATACTGATCTTGACGGTCATGGGCAAACAGTCAAGACTGGTAACAGTAGTATTACAATTACACCCAAAGCGTGTGTAGAATTAAATTTTTTTTTTATAAAACGTCTACAATCTAAAAATTGATTGTGTTTATCCTTTAAAAAAATAAAATAAAATAAAATAAAATAAATAAATAAAAATAAATAAATAAAAAATAAAAAACAAATAAAAAACAAATAAAAAAATAAATTAAAAAGTAAATAAATATTCAATCTTATATAAGCAATAGTTTAAGAATACTTTTATATCAGTTTTTATTAAATTTAATAAAAAAAAACAAATTAAACAATAGTTAAATGATTTGTTTCAATAATTCGTTGCATTTTTATTTTCTTAACGGTTTGAAGTTACAAAATTAATTGCACCAAATGCAGTTTTTTTTTCAGTCAATCTGATTTTAAAATTTATAAGGCGTTACTGGGAATGAAAAAATTTTAGAAGGAAACGGAAATCCAATCTTAAGCAGGAAGCAAGGGATAACCCCCCCCCCACACACACACACACTGTTTTTGTCAAAATACAGGAGAGCAGTATGAAGCGGTAGAGTGCAAAAAAAAAAAAAAAAAAAAAAAAAAAAAACCCCACAAAAGTGAGAACTTGATAAAAACTTATTGAAGTGTTGTTAATTGACTGCAGTCAGATTTATTCCCGCTCTGAACATCTGTACAAATGTCAAACAGTAGTAAAATTTAAAAAGGAAAATAAAACTGGACAATGGTATTAAACTTTATATATAGACAAAGATTGTGCCTGTCTGCCCGAGACGGACAATATTGAAATCCAAGCATATATTTAAAAAATCGTCGTTAAAGTTAACCAATTTTCCTCTCCCTACACTTGATGCTTTTCTTCCAGGTATTATTTTGAAATAAGGAGTCTTGTTTCGTTATTACGATAGTAGACATTACACATCCGCTTCTAAAGTTTTATTTTCTGAGGATTTTTCAGGAAATATGACGTAACTCTCATAAAAGACATTATTCCGGCGAACTCTCCGATCAGAAAGCGACAGTTCGATATACCGCATGACCCTACACGCCCACCCTAAAAAAAAAGACGAAGAAAACGACCCGAATGATTGAAGAATAATCTAAAGAATGTCTTAAGAGACGAGTATTGCCCCTGTTAAAAATATCCGACGAGAACTTTAGAGACGCGGCGAGTGCAGGTTAAACAAATGGCTCCCATTTTTTCTCCTTGAAGAATAGGTGACTTAATACATCAAAATATTCAAGTTATCTCCGACCGAGACGTCTTATTATTCTTAAGAGACTAGCGGTAGTCACTAAAAACAATCATTGCGTAAGATATCAAAGATAGTGATTGGCTACAAAATAATTAGCCTGTTTGTTCTTTTTCGAAGATGGACACCGTGAAGAGAATTTCAGTTCAGTAGCTTTTTCAGTGTAACGTAAAAGAAATGTTTCAAATCCTTTAAAACTAAAAAAAAAAAAAAAAAAAAATCACGCATTAAGGTTAAAAACAAGACTGAAATATTTAGAAATAATATTTAGATTTTTTTTTTTTTAAATAAAATTTTAAAACTGGGGATTATTTAGTAAGCGTTTAAAAACGAAATTATACCTTGCGCCCAGGGCCAGAATGAAAGGCAATACATGCAAAAGGTAGAGGACATTTCGATCCCTCCTCTCGATAACAACCAGGTCTATATTTACTGCTGCCGATTTAGTAAAAGTACTTAAAATATCTACCAATTTAGGTTGTAGATTTAAACTAATTAATGAGAAATTCAGGAAATTATTTGTTAATTCTTGCAATTCACATTATTTGAAGCTTTAAACATCACATTTCGCAGATACTGTAATAGCCTAGGTGAGGGAAGAAAGGGAACGAATTTAGAAGATGACTGAAATAAAATTCTAGTGGTTCAGACCTTTACAGCAAGGACCAGTCATATCACGTAGTCAAGTTCGAATCACCCCGCCTTCGTATGCCATTGATAAAGGAGTTGCATTCGGGTAAACTGTGGAAAGATTCCTGAGAGGGAGGAGGGAGTACGTGGCCCATTTGGTGTGGCTGATTCGGCACAACTGTTTAAGCGTCAAAATTTCGACGTCACCGTGTTTGACTGGAGCCCAAAGGATAAATGAATTGAAAACACCGAACGCAAAAAACTTAGTAAAGCTATTTATCCACCGTGTTTGACTTTCTTCCACGTTTTGAACACAAAGAGTTCTCTCTCTCTCTCTCTCTCTATATATATATATATATATATATATAAATAATATATATATAAATTTTTTAAGCGTGGCACCCCAAGCAAGGCTGGAGGCCACTATCACGCATGGGGTTACAGAAGGGTTGGAGGAAGAGAAGGTAGGAGTGGTAAAGGAGAGGATGTGGAGAAAGAGAAAGACGGTGGGTCGATCAAGGCAAGGGGGTCACAGAAGATTTGGAGCGAGAGCAGATAGGAATGAAAGATGAAAGGATGTGGAGAAGGGAAGGGGATAGATCAAGGCAACTGGAGATGTCGATTGACGCTACACTTAAACCGTTGGAGATTGTATTTGTCAGGGAAACAGTAATAGGGAAGGGAGTTCCATAGGCGAGATGTGCGAGACATGAAGCTATTTGAGTAGAAGAGACGTCTGCATCTAACAGTTTCAACGGTGAAGGGGTGGGAACGGGATGCCAGCCTCGTAGGACGTTTAAATTCACGAGGCCTAGGGACAAGCGAAAGCAACTCCTCGGAGCAATTACCATGAAAGTACTTGTAGAAAAGGCAGAGAGAGTGACTGCAGACGAGATGACAGATCAGGGCCAATCACATTGCAATCCGTCTCTGGATCTTATCAAGAACCCTGAGGCAAACAGCAGGGACCCCAGACCATATATGGCAGCAATACTCCATGCAACGAATGGTTGATTAATAGACTTGGAGGATCGATTCCGGGGAGAAAAAATTCCTGGCTCGGCACAGGGAACCAACTTTTTTTGCGGTGGATGATGCAACTGACTCGATGTATTTGTTCCATCTCAGATCAGCGGACAGAGCGAGACCGAGCAGCCGCAGAGAGGAGCTCTCGAGAAGTTGGTCTTCAGACATTCTAATGGGATGCATCCTTGTCGTGGTTAATGGAGAGCAGTTTTGTTTTAGAGGCGTTAAAGTTGACCATCCATTTCTTTCCCCAGTCCACAACCGATTAGAGGTCCTTTTCAATTTGAGCTGCCAGGTTAATTTTGTCCGCCTCACTATATTTGTGTTTGAGGCAGGAGTAAATAGTGGTGTCGTCAGCGTAGATACCGACTTGGGAGTCTATGGCGTCAGGAAGGTCGTTTATAAAAATGAGGAACAGAGTAGGGAAAGGATAACACCTGCGTTAGTGGGATAGGAGCTGGAGATGAATCCACTGAGAACAACCTTCAAATCCCGGTTTGACAGAAACGATTGTATTAGGTCAAACAATCGACCTGTGATACCATAACCCTGGAGCTTGCGAAGGAGGCCGGCATGCCAAACTATCGAATGCTTTGGAGATGTCAAGGGCCACGGCACGAGCTTCGCCGTTATGGATAGCTTGGTAGAAAAATTCAGTGATGGCCGTAAGCACATTGGCAGTAGATCGGGCAAAGCGGAAACCATACTGCTTGTCTGAGAGCAGATCGTGGGATATCAGGTGATTAATCACTTCGGCGGTGATCATGGCCTCGAAGACTTTGCCGAAGAGAGGTAGGAGACTGATAGGACG
>OZ038499.1:10100066-10125066 GCA_964036315.1 Acanthosepion esculentum | reverse complement strand
AGTACTATTTACTACAGGACAATTTATCCATCGCAGTAGCCACACTAAATTTTCTGCCATTGACTTTGCCAAACATCAGTGATTGGTTGATTTTTTACCATTCGTATAATTTAAACATTCCTTTCGATATTTTTCCCGCTCCTCTCTGGAGCCTACTCAAAAAGTATAAATACCACGAAAATAAAATAATAGAACAGTAGTAGAACAAATAAATCAACAGAGCTCAACTACGTACGTGTACCTACAATCTTCTACTCGCACACACACACACACACACACAAAACTACAATTGCACTACGCTGTGAACTGTCTGTCCAAAAGCCAAGTAACAAACTCAAAATTCTATTCTCCTTTTGTATAAACTTTTTCATACTTGAACTCGGTTATCATTTATCACTGAACTCTGAACATTTAAACAAGAAAGTTCTTTAATATATATTTTCAATCTTGCATCAGTACAAGTACTTCCTTTTTCTTAATTTTATTTCATTAAGCACGATTGTTGTACTCGTCTATTTTCAATACATTTTATTGTTGATTACTACATAATCTCTTGTTATTTCTTCCTTGTCTTTTGTAAATGTAAATGTGATGTGCTAACCAAAAACGCGACCTTCACCAAAGCCTTAACTATTCTAAACCAAATCTAATTAGCACGCCACGCCACCTCTTTAGACGGGTCAAAAAGTGGTTCCACAGACTTCGATGAATTTAAACGAAACGGCTAACCACGCTCCTGGCGACCTTTCATCGTCGATGAAGACGCTCTGTTGGCCAATGCGGAGAAATGACCGAAGATTTCGTCGGAAGAGATTGCTAAGAGTTGTAAAAATCGATATCTTGATTGCCCTTCCGTCATTTGAGGAGACTTTGGTTAAAGAAAATGGCAAATCTAAAAGGTGTCATTTTCCACACACGACAACGCAAGCCCGCATGTTATAAAACGGACCTCGCAGAAGCTTAATGATTTGAAATGAGAAACCCTCCAGCATCCGCTGTAATCTCCTGCTTCGGTTTTTCATTTGTTCCTGTCACTACTGAAAAGATTAAACGACAAAAATTTGATCGTACTGTCAGTCGAAAACTACGTCACAACCTTCTTCCACCCCCCCCCCCCCAAAAAAAACAGGAAGTTTCTACGAAAAAGCATTAATAAGTTTGTCGAACGATAGGAGACGGTGGTTAAAAAGAAAAAAAGATACTTTGTACAACTGTACATAAGTGTTTCTTTTGTATGTAAAATTGTTTTTTTATTTTCTAATCAGGCACGAACTATTGCATAAATGTAATTTTTTTCTTATGAAGCCGGATCATCGGTGAAACGTGTCATGGTAAAGTTTTTAAAAAGTCTTATCGATTTTACCAATTTTTGCATAAATCTATAATTTGTTTGATTTGACCCGTGTATGAGGATTTTAGCCAATGTAATCGCCCCATTTTAGTAGCCTTCTGCCAAACAAATTACAATAGTTAAACAGTTTCAAAAGAATAGTGGGTGGAGAGAAGCATACTTCAAAAACAGTTCGATTTAATTGAAAAATTAATATGAAAAGGTTTTATCCAAGATACTAATGCTACTGCTAATTCTACTACTACTACTAATGCTAATAAATGCTGCCGCTGATCGTTATCTTATACTTAACCCCTTATCCCAGGCAGGTTATTTCGCGGTTGTTTCAGACAGGGGGTGCTTCTTGCTCAATTTCAAAATACCATCAAGCCTCAGAATACCTTTGTAGTAGACCGTGCGGGGTGTGTGAATGTATGAAGATGTGAGGAGATATCTCTGGGTTAAGACTTCCGCTGGCCGGTCCAGCTACATAAGAATGTTGGACTATAATGGAGTCCACAGAAGATAAAGAAACAAACAAGACCGATATACATGTATGCAAACAAATATATATTAATAACAAATAGATTAATACACGAATTACAGATACATTGAAGACATGGAAAGTTGCAGAGTATTTGTATGGAGAAGTTATTGTGTGTTGAGTGTCCGTACGAACGCGTATATAGTTTTTAGCGTGTTCCCAGAATATGGGAAACGCTGTTTGCGTGAGAGGTCACATGGAGGTGTAAGTGAAGAAGAGAAAGTTTGTTTTTTTTTTTGTTTTTTTTTTTTTTACCTCGCCTCACGCGCGAGGTTGCGGCCCGAGGCGAGGCAGCTGGCCGCACGGGTGCGTAAGCCGCAAAAAGAGGAAGAGGCGAAAGGTCAGCCAGTATTTATACTCGTGGGAGAGAGAGACCCCTGTTGAAGGGTTAAGGAAATGAGGAGCTAACTGCGACACCTTTGTTCGGAATTGCAGAGTTGTTCCTTTTAATTTTTAAATTTTAGTTTCGCTAGAAAGCTTTGTATTGAAATTTTATTTATAAGAGTACAGTTTGAACACGTAAAGTTTTTTTTCTTCAATTTTACAGACATCAGCATCGCTAAAATATTTGTTGAACGAGGTTTTATCAAATATTGCTGGTACGATTTTATCTCAAATGTATGTTTTTATGAATTGGGCATTCGTTTTTTTTGTTTGCTTTTTTGCACGACAGTCTATTTTTAGTAACATTAGGATTTTCAGATCAACCTGGAACATGTTTAAATTTTCGCTTAATCTGACCAATTATTTTATATTCATTCACAGCGTGTTGAAACCGTAGAACTAAAAAGACATGAAAAGTGAATCAGAAGTTTTGACTGCGTGACCTAAGCCCATGACATCCGATAATCCGACCGAACTCAAAACCATTAGAAGTCGAATTAGGATTTAATCATGTCCAAATCCTCTAACTTCATTTTACATATAAAAAAATAATAATGTTGTCAGATTCCTTTTCAAATTTGCCTGGATTGAGCCCCTCCCTTTTAACGAAGATAATGAGTACAAAAAGAATGACAAGTATTGTTAAAGAAATTGCTTAAGGGTGATGACCTCATGAGTGTCAAATCATTGAGGACCTCACCTTGAAAAATCACACGGTATCAGATAAGAAATTTTACTTTGGCAACCAGTCGGTTAATGGTTCAATGATGAACACAGAAAGAGCGATATTTATTCTTTTAATGATAAAAATATGGCACAAGGCCAACAAAAAGGGGGAGTTTTGGAAAGTCTGGTCTTCAGCTTTCCCACTTCGTTAACCACAATCACTGACCCAAACATACTAGCTTTTCCTTACACCTCTACGAAGTCCTAACTAGTCCCCATATGTACAGTTTGTCTGGGGGTGAGGAACAAAAACTTAATATGAATCATGTGGCGTCACAAAAATAAACCTATTATTTACTTACCAATAAAGGTTTTTTTTTTTTTTATAAAGTCTGAAGTGTAGGAACATATTTCATTTAAATATTAAATCAACTCTTGTTACCCTTAACGAGATATTTGAATTTCGGGAATTTATTCTTGCCTTTGTGGTTAAAATGGCGTTAATATAAAATGCGTACCATAATAGTCTCGTTTTAACAAAATAATTATAGCGAAGAAAACGGTGACTGACCTCGTCGAACCAAGCGACAGCGCGTCGCGTGTATCCTACGACGGAAAATGTGACGAAAAAGAAAATTACTTGGAAAAAAAAAAAAAAAAAAAAAAAAAATATATAAAATAAAAAAATGGGGGGGGGGCACGTATTCCGCATGACCTGCTGAAGACGAAACATTTAATTTAAAAAAAAAAAAAAGTTCGTCGCAATAAAAGTATTTTGATATGCAAAAATTGAACATCCTCTCCCAGCTGTCGACGATTGGAAAAAAATGCTTGGCCGATAAAAGCACTTGGTGTTCTCGAATCGAGAGGAGAATCGGGTATATTTTGGCTACCACGTTTGTTGGAGAGCGAGTTATTTTTCTGACAGGTTACGTGCATTGTGATTTGTGAGATAGTACCTGCGAATCTAGTTTTCGGTATTTCTTTCTGTCCCCGATATTCGAATCGGAACTTACAGTGATTTATTCTCTGCGTTGTGGAAGGAATCTGTGAAATATTTCCTTTGCAATCCCAGATCGCTTACAATAATTAAGTGAATTCTAAATTTTAACATAAAAATATTGAAATTTCATTTTTATATCTGCAATAGCATTAATAACAATACTATTGTTTAGATATCAGTAATGGTCAATTGTATAAATACAAGAATTTATATTATATATCAAATGGTGAAATGATGCCAGCGAGATTTTACGCTAACTTTTAATAACCAAGTTAATGCTACGCTATGAATGACTGGAATTTTAACAAGGCAAACCCAAAAGTCAAGACCGAGACGGGCGTCAAGAAATTAAAACCAAAATTAAGGCACAAATTATAAACCAAAGCCCTATTTTTGGCTTAGTTCAGTCACATTTTACCCTAATTAAACCATATCGACCCTCGGAGACGATTTCAATGCAATAGATCGTAGGGATTTTTTGAAGCAGTCAATGAAGTAACCCTTGTTGCATCAATGACTGCCTCGTGACCGAGACTTTTAGCCTCGTTCCAACAATTGATAACACCCGATTATGCGCCCCCCCACTTCCAAGAAATTGCAGCTACGGTCTGTTCAGCACAGATACGCGATATAAACTACAGGTTGGCTCAGTGGGTGTCGAAGAAAATTATTTAACAGCTGAAATCCAAGATTTGTCCGAAGACTTCATGACGGCATTTGAAACTAAATTCTTTACATATTTTTTAAAATCATACAATCTTTAGAATTTGTGACAAAATGACTTTTTCGCGTTAAAATTTACACAGTTACCATAGATTTAATTGCATTTACTTATACACATTTATTCTGTCTAATTATACTCATCAGTAAGTAAAGCAAAATTAATTCAACATTTAGGACATGAAACTTGAACGAAATATTTAATTCTAAAATATGTTAAATGAAGGACTTTAATGATTTCCAATTTTTTTTTTAATTTCATAAAATCTTTAAAATAACGATAAAAGAATTAATTTCTGATTATATAAGAATTTTTAGATCCAATTAAATATCGATTTTGTTGAAAATACCAATGAAACTGGGTTTACATTTATCGATCCTTTCAATTTCATGTCTAGAAATAGGTATCACAGGTGAAAATTTCAAACAGGTACGAGGTGTTATCTGATTGCATCTTAATCTACATGATTAAAGAAACTTAGTTTTTATTTCATCAAAATATCTCAAACCGTTTAATTTTGGCAGATTTTTTTTACACATGTGCTTGACTTAGGACAAAATACCATATTTGTCCTATATTTTAAAAATCAATTAAGAACAGTTAAAACTATACTAGCTTGTTAGGTACATAAAGAAATGAATAATAAAATTACAGATAGTATCACTGCATATTTCTTAAATGAATTCAGTCTGAATATGCAAATTTTATAAAATCAAAACTTCTGCAACGACTTGCAAACAACTCATAACCTGAGGTTTGACATTTCATAAAACTGGAAATAAGACCCACATTCATCCCAAATATCACATTATGACTATACCAGTAGCATGCCTAATTTTTTTGAGGAATGATAGAATTTATATATTCTGGATTGAATAATAACCCTAATAATTAACCCTAACCCCAAACACTTCAAAATTGAAAAACATTGCTTTTTAACCTTTTGTCACAAGGTATTTGAAAGGCCGATTTTAGACTTGCTTGAATTGTGTCATAAAATGAATACTTCTTCTAGAAACACCAAATTTCATATCTAGCCATTTCTGGGGGTGCTCTTTCCATTTATCATGGTTAAAATGACCTTAAAAAAAAAAAAAAAAAAAAAAAAAAAAAATCAACAGATTAGAATGTATGCTGATGCTGAACAAGTACAGTCCTGATTCAACATGTCCAATTTTTGGACTGTAGAGAGAGAAACTTAACACACGCCAAGCAATACCCACTAATGATTACTAATAATCCATATGAAATAAATATTACTAAGAAATAATCATAAACTTGTATCTAGATAGCAATAAATCGTAACTAAAATCCATTCATTAGATAATTTAAAAAGCAAGAAAATTGTTTGAAGGGGTAACTTTAAACAAAATATTACTTGGTAACTGAAATGCTGATAATTATTGTGAGAATACTGCAAAAACATAAAATACATTCTAGAATTTTTTTGTAGAATGTTTTATCTCATTCTTTGAATATGAACATTCTTCGATCAATAAGTCCTACTTTTTCGTGATTTGAATTTGAGCGTAAAGTAAACAAATCGATTTTTGTTTCATATTCTTTATGACGAAAACGGTTTTTAAATCCCATTATTTTACATAGAAAATTAATATTTAAAACAAATTGTTAGCAATTTCCTTGAAAATTTCGTCCATAGAAAACATGCTGGTCGATTCTTTTGTGTCCGTGTTGACGCTGTCTATAGTCTCGCGTGGAGTTGAAATGATGGCCGAGCGAGTCGCACCTGGTTACACATAATCGCACATGCGCAAAATGGAGCTATAGTTTCATATTTGATTTTGATTTAGTTTCATAGATTATTAAATGAGCTTTTTAATGATATATTTTATGTGTTTTTATTTTTACAAGAAACAATTGAATTTTACGATCAAACTTTTCATTTGAATTGTTTATAAACTTCTTAGTAAAATTAAAAAAATATAAAATATATGAAAATGAAGCTTAAAATGTTAACTTTCAAACTGATCTGTTACCAAAATTGTAATAAACCCTTCGGAGTGCGCATATTACAAAATTTGAGGAAGTCTAAACTGCCGTCAGTGAAAAAAATGGCCAAAATTTTGCGAAATCACCAAAATGTCTATTTTCAAACTGTAATGTTCATCGCACACTGTAGTACATATAAAAATAAATAAGATAGAAACAAAGTTCATGAGATAAGCTTTTATTTGGTATGCATTATGTTTTAATGGAGATATTGAATGAAATAACACGGCGAGTTGAATATATGCATTTTTTAGTGTTTAGTTAAAAATTTAATCGGCTGTAAGCTGAGTTTTGGGATGCTATTAAGAAGCACCCGATTCAATGACATCTCCGCCTTGGATGCCCTTTCATGACGAACACCATTTTATCAGACAAGACACGGGGGAAAAAAGTATGGGTTATTGACAGGAAGGTTCAAATATGCAACGACAATATAACAAGACAGGAGGCATTACTTTCGGAGCGACCTCAATGTTTACGCGTGCATATAAGTGTATCGAAATAACTGCATCGTTAATATCTTATCCTTTTTAAGATACTATTGGGTTAGCACAACTAAAAAACGGCCGCGAACGCACACACAGGTAAAGGAAAAGAAAAAAAAAAACGAAACAAAATCAATTGATCCTATTTACAGTTGGATTGTCCATATCTTTGTTACCATTACAACGTTTCAGCCTTTATGGCATCTGGCCTTCTCCAGAAGAAGGCCAATCCGGGTAACCTTTAAGGAATTTCGAATTGATACCTTTATTTAATCTACGTTTATTTTCGGTCCGCTGTTCATAACGAGGGATCTAGTCTGCTCAGTATTTGCTGCTAGTTCCGTTTCTATCGAATCTAAACTACTCAGTTACAATGCCGCCAAAATTTACGAACTCAACAAACCTCAATATGATTGTCAGAGATATGGACATTAGCCAGACTGGAAATAACGACGACTCCAAGAAATTAAGACAGATGACCCTACTTTATTTTATTTTCATATAGCTCATGTTTACTCTCCTCCTATGAAATGAAATATAATTACCTTTCACAAAATGTTCTGTTCCATCACGTATCTTTACAAAAGATCTCGTCGTCGGTATAACACGATTGCTGAAGAGAATTGGTGAATAAACACTTGACAACACTCTTCCTTAACTTTCATCTGCCCTGCATGTTCATACAATAGACAGGGCAGCAAAAAGTTATGTTTTAAAGTAATGTATTTGTCACGCACGTTAAGCGGTTTTAAAAATTGGGGTGTGCCTTGTGCCACATCTAAGCTCAGCTTAGAAAATCACTGTGGGTTTAAAAATTTGCTATATCTGATAGTTGGGTGGGAGGAGAAGGGTACCAAATAATTGTACGATATGCGTTTGTCGATATAGACCTTAAGGGGGGGGGGTAATTGCATAGTCATTTTTCGCGCCCCAAGACCGAGTCATCATAACGTTGATTTTTTATATATATATATATATATATATATATATATATCCCCAAGAAGATAGAACTCAATGTCCAGGACAGAGTAAAAATAATATAAAAGGCTCAAACACTAATATTCCATGGTTATAATTTATTACATTGGAATCGTTATCACGGTCCAAATCATCAGACCTACAAATTTACGATTACAAAGTAATAAATTATAACCGTGGAATATTAGTGTGAGATTATATATATATATATAGTGAACATTGAAGTCAACACTGAGGCGTCAGGCTGTTTCATGCTAGATACAATTGTCATCGACGGCCTGACGATTAGGTCCAGCATGAAAGCCTGTCGCCTCTTAGTGTTGACTTCAATGTTCACTTTTATATTTATTGATATTGAGCACTTTATCCCATAAATATAGCACACCGCAAACACACACACACATATATATATATATATAAGTATATCACGCGGGTTTATTGGCAAAACCTATCAACAAAATGTATAAAAATATGAAAGGGGTGTAAAAGAAGATTCAACCTATATAGCAAGGCTATTACTGTGAGAGAACTGGTGTTACAATCTTAACAGCACAAGATAGATGACGTAGTTTTCATAGCAAACACAGAAAGAAAACTACAAGAAATCCTACAGAAGATACCGAAGGAAAGCAAGAAGAAAGGACTAAACACCAATTGTAAGAGACTGCATGGTTGTCAGCAAAAGGAAGAGACCAACATGCAAATTGGAAAATCAAAACAATTACAATAATTTAAGTATCTGGGAAGTGTCTTGACAGAGGACGGAAAGTATGAAATTGAAAAAATATATAAAAATATAAAGGGTGTAAAACAAAAAAAAGATTCCGCCTATACACCAAGGATATTATTCTGAGAGAACGAGAAGTCCTATCAGAATTCATTATTGGCGTCTACAATTTTAATAGCGTAAGATATGCTGATGACAGTGTTGATAACAGACAGAGAAAGAACAAAAACTCCTACAGAATGTAATTGAAGAAATCAAGAAGAAAGGATAAAGTATTAACTGCAAGAAGACAGTGAATGGTTGTTAGTAAAAAGGAGGAGGCGGCCAAAGTGCGAAATCAAAAATCGGAAGTAGCAAAATGAAACAAAGGTAGAAATTTAAATATCTGGAAAGTGTTTTAACAGAATACAGAAAGATCGACACAGATCCGAACGTGTGTTGGGATAGCCAAGAAACATCCTAAAAGCTAAGCGAAGTATTAAGAAATGGGAAAGTTAGCTAGAAACAAGGAAAAGAGTACTAAACTGCTATGCGATATCTGTCTAGGGCAGTGAGTGCTGGACAATCTCAAAATGGATGAGGAGACTTGAAGCAACAAATGTAGTCCTACAGAAGAATGCCGAGATGAAAACAAAAAGGAAACTTATAATTATCAGGAAGAGACAGTGGAGGTTTCTAGGACATGAGGAAGGAGGGCTTGGAAAATTTGATACCCACAGGACAGAATGAAGGCAAGAGGGACAGAGGAAAATAACGCATAACATTTAATGAGCTTCAGTAAATGGATGGCGTAACAGAGCTCAGGAGAAAGAAAGTCTATTAAAAGCTACAAGGGACGGGAAGTTGTGGAAAGCCATGATCGCCTACATCCTGAGGGTATACGGCACAAAGAACTACAATATATCTTTGCCATTTCGTCGGTTTCTCGCCCAACTTGAACCATCATCCCCATAAGACCTTCTGTAAAATAACTGAAAATTTTATATGATGCAATTGATTGTCCATCGGGAAAAACTGTCAAACCAAAATTTGAATGTTTTCCTAAAACACGTGTTAACTGCACAGGTATTCCGATCAAAATTTCCGGCTCTTAAATGTACATTAGCCTACCTCAAAAGGGGCCAAGTAAAATCGAACGCGAAACTTTAAACACCCATGTTGATACTGTTTCTTTAGTACCAATATTTGACATGGTAACTGTTGTAATGGAATGTTCTACTCTCCCTATTACATATTCTGAACTGACTATATCAGTAATATATGTAGCTTGCACAGGGCATACCAGAGAGTCTATCAATCAGTGACTGGCTTCGGGAAGTGTTAGCCTTACAGTAGTGTATTCTCTTTTACAATAAACCACTTTCTTCCATCTAGGCCCGTGTTGCTGTTCCTTCCACTCGAGTACCACCTTTGTCTGTTTGTAACCTTTTTAAGGATACAACAGTAACTTTCTCCAATAAATAATACAGAAGATAACTGAATGGTTTAGATGCCAGATTACTTTTAACAAAAACAGGCTATTCAGCAAAGAAAACATTAACGAGCATTGGTAACCAAATCTAAGTTGTTAACGTAAGAGAGTAGCCCGATACATAATGCATACTCATGATGTCCTACGACCTCAGATGAATCTTCCCGCTAACAAACAATTTCTTTTCTCCTTTTTTGCGATGCATTTTTACAGATAAGAGCTAAATGGCACTCTGGCATGATGGCGTCTGATAGGATACATGTTTTCTAGCGAATTCCACTATGCGTAAAACTGCGCCCAATAACATTCATCGAATGCTTACAGAGACCAAACCGAGAATGTGAGCACAGCTGGAAATGCGTTTCGGCAATGATGCCTCTAACAAGCCACGTTTGGGACGATGAAAGATAAACGACACTGACACATTCCTGACATTGTCATAGCTGGTGTGAGAACATGTCAGAGAAAGAACAGAAAAGGAAAATAGCAAGTTCTCCTTAAAAAGAAAATTTCTTGGTTATAAGCATAGTTTAGATGTAGCACAAGGACGAAAGTATGGAGCTCCCAGTGAGAATCGAACTCACTACTCAGTCGGAATTGATCCAGCAAGACGAACTTGTTTATCATTACACTATCTTTAAGCGCTCCAAAACTTCTTGATAATGCAAGGCTAATGTTATTCGTAATCTGTTTTTCAAAAACCAAAAATGCATTTTTATGACCACCCATCCTTTTAGACGATGCAGACAGTCAGGAAACGCTGGAATAAAATCTAAGAGATCCAGATTCGTATTTTTATAGAATCTAAGTTGCAAAATTGATTACTGTCTTGTGAAAGGGAGAGAAAGAAAGAAATTGCTAACTTTTAAGGGCATTTTTTTCTTATTTTATTTTACATGCTTACTAGTGTATTTTTATTTAGTTTATATAGCATATCAGATATTATCAAGGATGATTCGATTTTTCAGCTTAATTGAGTGTGTGCATTATGTGTATGTCTTAGTGTAGTAGTGACCACTACTACACACTAAGATATAATGCACACACAATTAAGCTGAAAAAAAAAAAAAAAAAAATCAAATCATCCTTGATAATGGCTAAAGGTATAGCCGAAAGCGCTCGGAAGATAAAACATTTGGACAGTTCTTACACACCCTTTGTCCAGCAAAGAAAGCTCTTGTTCGTACAGAAGAAAAATTAAATAAAAAGTTTAATCGTAGTACCTTGTTTATCGTTTTTAATGAAACATGCATATTTTATATATATATATATATATATATATATATATATATATATATATATATATATATATTAGAATTGGACAGTGCGACAATTTATTTAAAGACATTTATATTATGTTTAACGTTCTTTTTATAGATACAAGTCTTTAAGCAAATGCTCTGTTTTATAATAAACAGTATTAAATAACATTTACCGGCCTGAATGTCCGAGAAATTTTCATAGAAAATTTTCGCTCTCCGAACGTTAAACATAATATAAATGTCTTTAAATAAATTGTCGGACTATGTCCAAGTCTAAAATATATGACGTCATTTGTTTACATTTGATACGCTAGAGCAGATATGAATAGAAGAGATTCATGGAAGATTTAAGTTTAAAGATAGTAAAATCGACCTTGCTAACCAGACACTCATCTGTGGCCGAACGGTTAAGGCACATCACGCGAAATGATGGTTCCGTATAGGATACAGGTTCGATTCCTGTCGGAGAGCGAAAATTTTCTATGAAAATTTCTCGGACATTCAGGCCGGTAAATGTTATTTAATACTGTTATAAAACAGAGCATTTGCTTAAATACTTGTATCTATAAAAAGAACGTTAAACATAATATAAATGTCTAATATATATATATATACACACACACACACACACACACACACACACGTATGTGTGTGTATTATATATTCCTAAAAATTTGCAATTCTGAAGATCAATTTCAAATTTTGAAAGTTTGAAACTATTCACAATTCAAATAAAGAAAAGGAGGAAGAAAAAAAAGCTGCTGAAATAGCCGCCATCTTGAATTCTATTGGTTTTCTATCTTCCATCATGACTGGTAAACGAAAGTTATTTTTAATCATGTTTTTTGCTAAAATGCATTGAAGAAAAGTTATCTTACGAAACCCACAGAATACACAAAACATCACTATAACCTTCCGAAAAATGCATACGAATTCTTAAAATTCTTAGACAAATCTACTATTACAAATGTGAGATAATTAAGAAAGGTGGAAAATTTACATGCACATGCCAAGCTAGCGGGAAGGCCAAAACAGACTTTGCATTTCCCAACCCCCATCGATAGTGGAAATAATCGATCCCCCCCCTGCTTCTACGTCAGTTTTCATGTAGTTTGCAACCATTTTCTACTGGCTAGAGAGAGCCTATAGCTTGCTGCCACGAACAGGCAGGAAGATTCTATTGGCCAGCGTGAGTGCCAACAGCTGACTAACACGAATGTTAACTAGCATGCAAAAAATCGATAGCTGCATTCGTCACAAGCGGGAAAAATTTAAATCTGCATGGCACTTTACTCCAATTGGCTCATTCGCTTGCTTAAACTCAACGTTGATTCTGATTCCGCAGAACTGGGTTGAGCGTGAAAAAGTATTTGTTGTTAACATTTTTTCATTCGGTTTTTCCAGTTACGAGTCCTTTTTTAAAGCTGATTGTTTTGTGTTCATTTTGTTTAGTTCTTTTTTCGTAACAGATTTAATGTTTAGTATAGAGCATAGAAAAAAATTCGCAGTGTGAGATAGGCAAGAAGTAAGGCATGTAGTGACATCAGCATGGCAAAGGGTACTCCTTTAAAGACAGAAAGGGCAAAAATATTTTAAGTCAAGTGATAGCGATTGCTGTACGAGTCGTACGATTTTTGAATCGAGCACGGGCAACGCTGCTAGTATACAATAAATCTCAATATAATTATATACGTTCGATCTAACTACAAAAGAAGGGAATCAATGATAAAAGATACGACCGACATTAACTTTTAACTTATTTCTTTAATTATTCAACAGCGATTCGGAAATACAGATAAAGATTCGAACGCTCATCCTGTGCCCTGAGAAGCCATAAGAGCCGCTCAAATTGACCGAGATAGAACTTCAATGATTGTCAGGGAAAAATATCTTTAACCAAATTAAGTTATTCCCCCAAACACCGTAGATCGCGGAGCCACTACTTGATACCTTTTCTCCATTTTTTTGTGACTGACAGAGTCAAAGGAATGCAATAGAGTTTCACTGAAACTATCTTCGATGCAAGCTTTTTTTTTTTTTTTTTTTTAAACATCTTCATTGCCATATTCACAACGTTTCGGCCGTTGTACGCTCCGGCCTTCTTCAGGTGATCGGAATTTCGAGCCGAAGCATTTATTTCGTCCAACGGGGGGGGGGGTAGATTTTTTCTAGTTACACGTGCCATGCCTCTTCCAGATGTCTCAGTTATTTCCCTTTAACTCAACTCTGCAAAAGTTTTTGGGTTCACCACTGCTGTAGCCTGGTATTGAACTCCCGACTCTTTGGTTCTAGTCACTGGATCTAAGCAAGGTCTTTGTTTACTGGGTCATGTGTTCTTGAGACATCCGTGTATGAATCACCTGAAGAAAGCCGGATCGTACATCGACCGAAACGTTGTGAATAGGGTAATGAATAAAAGAAAATGTGCCAGAAATATTACAAAGGGTTTCATACTTTAGAAGTCGTTTAACGAACAGATTTTCAGCGGGTTTTTTTTTTTTTAAATTAACAGTCCGAATTATGTAAGTAATCATAATACCACACCTCAGAAATATAGACAAAGAAATACTAGTTAATGGTTGATAAGGTATCTAATAAACAATACAAGATAATTAGACTTAATACTGGTGAGGATAGGATGACGTGAGTACTGATCAAAAATAAGTGTAAGAAATAGTAATTTGACTAATATTTCTAAGAATTTACTGTTTTACCATCATAACTAATAATTCGTGAACAACCTCCTGACGACATGCAAGATATTCGAAACTTCTCGTGCGAAACGTTTAGTGACATTACAGAACTTGTTGATCTTTATCCAGCGATAAAATATTGAGGAAATTTATTTTATATATATATATAATAAAAACAGTTTAAATGTATGGTATATTTATAGGGTAAAAGGGCTCAATAGATATTGAGCGTATTTATAAATATGAAATTATAGAAGTGACCCCAGTCCTACTGATCTCTCACACACAGTGTGAGTGTATGTTAAAAATTAACGAACAGATTTTCAGCCCATGTTGATACTATTTCCTCAGTACCAATATTTGACATGGTAACTTTCTCCAATAAATAGTACAGAAGATAACTGCTTATATATATATATGAGATTACACAATTATAAAAAATTAAGAGATAAATAACAAATAGACCAGATTTGTTTCTTACACTCTTTTGAGGAGAGTATTTAAGTAATGAAAACAATAGAATTTGCCAAAAAGCAATTTTAAAATAAAAGCTGCTAAAATTACGTTAAATTTTCATGTCAGATGTTAAAAAAACGTTGAGTCGAAGCCTTATCGTTTATAATAAAAAAAAAAAAAAGTGTGTGTGTGTGTGGGGGGGGGGTCCGATACTCTCAAAACCTGCCAAACTTTGCGAACACGTGGTTTAGAGAAATACATTGCTTTTTTTTCTTTTAACTAATGGTAAGTAAGTTACGACCCTATAGTAGTCAATTTCTGATTTAATTCGGAGTCACATGGTGGCTTTTTAAGAAGTCTGATTTGTCAGACGAATAGAAAGGTTTTTGCTTTTTACAGGCGATAGTCGTTGGCCATTTTAGGGAGTGGAGCAAAGTTAAAAGCGATTCCACTGTCAAAGGCGAATGATCGTGGGCTGTTTCTGAGAAAAGAACAAAGAAAAACTAAAAGCCACCAACAACGACGAAAAGGAATGAAATATTTTTTAAATTTAGAAATATACGATTAAGTTTCCATAGTTATTTGCGAAAGTTTGTCTCAAAATTAGACGTAATAGCACCGATTTTGAACTTATCAAAATATCAATCTCAGCTCGTAAAACTGAACTATTGTGGAACCCTTCCCAGCACCCCACCAACTGAATCGAAGTGAGTAAACATTTTGTTGATAATTGTTTTTGAACTCAACAGAATGGCAGTGAGAATTTATCTTGACTAATTGTTTAGAGCAGAAAAGGAAAATTGTTTTTGTGCAAGATTGTTTTGTAAATTTTGCATTTTGTATTATTTGTCATGTCATTTAATAAAATGATTTCACATCAGACCAAAAGTATTTTAGTTTCCACCGTCTATAGTACTCGGGAAGAGAGATTTGATGTGCCCCTTCTACCCACAAATGTCCTTTTAGAGTGTAAAAATATGCAAATGAGAACTTTTGTTTATTACAAAGAAACTTAATCTTTTCTTTATTTCTTTTGTCGCACACATGGCACCAGTCACATTTATTTACAGAGAAGGAGTCAAGTTACTGCGGCCTTGTGTCAGACTACGTCACCAACTGTGGAGAGAATTCCTTTTCGATTCATAGCTACACGCCCCAAGAAAAATTAATCATATTTAAGTTAACGGACGTTAAATTAGTGAGAATTGTTGACTTCTATGTTCACTTTTATATTTACACACGCTCTGATATTGAGCACTTTATCTCAAATATAGCACATTTTAAGACTATTTCATTATATATATATATATATATATATATATATAAATAAAAAGACATTTTTATGTTTATACAAATATTTAAGTAAATGCTCTGTTTTATAATAAAGAGACTTCTGAAAGCCATGGTAATATTTTATTTCGCGAGACCGATAAATTCGATTTCGCTTCGTCAGACCTTGGCGGTTACAAAACAATGAATTGTATCCTCCCTACGAATGAATGGATACACTACACTTAACAGCAAGATCTTCAACGACTAACGAAACACGTCGTCCAATAAATTACTGGAATTTGCCGCGTTAAAAGGTGAACAGATTTTTGTAAACAAAGGGCTCAAATATTGTCCTCGTTTTTGTTTCTATCACAATGTTTCGACCGTTGTGTCTTCTTCGGGCCTTCATCAGACGTTTGTCGATTTAGGTAAGCTAGAAGGAATTACGAACTGTCACAAGGGCGTATCCTGCACTTTCCACTATCCTTTCTGCTCTCCTGGAACTGATCGATGTCATCATTGATAAACCTAGTGAAACTAGCTTTAGATCTCGACATTTGTAGAGGAATGATGGGTGGTTTGACGTGCATGTCAAGTTTTTTTTCCCAAACTGATCCAGTGGTGTATAACTTCGGTTCACTAGGGATTCGTTAATTTGTAGGATGAAGAGTTTAGTTATATTATTTACATGCGTATTATCGTCCCCATCTTTGTTACCTGGATCTACATAAGCCGGATATAGTCCGCATATAAATAACTTCTCACCCCCCAAATTATGACAAAGTGCTAGCTTAAAATTTTAAAGCGCTTATCTATAAGAAAATCAAAGTTTCGCAGATACACCGCTAGTCTTAGCAAGATATTCACTGAATTCATTAACCGAAAGCTACATAGAAAGCAGTAATTATTGACGCCAAGCAAATTTAAAACATGTTCCATACTAAAAACGTAATTTAATAACAAACAAAAACACAAACACACAAACACAAACACAAACACACACGGTGCTTTTAGTTTTTTTATATACAATTTCTCATGCTAATTATTTTTTTTGGGGGGGGGGGATAAATTATATAAAAACTGTCCGAATGTTCTTTTTATCCGAGCGCTTTCGGCTATACATTTAGCCATTTTCAAGGATTATATTTTAACTGTTAAAGAAAGTTTGTTGTATGTGTATTATATAAAATGTTTTCATTTTTCAAAAACACGGTCAAGATATTATGTCCATGTTCAAAGTGAATATTAAGTGTTGTTTTTTTGTTTTTATTAATAAGGCTTCCATTATTTTTAGCCTTTTTTGCATGTAGATGATACTATTATATTAGTGTTGTCAACAAGTATGTTACGAATAGTGTCTGGTAGGTCTCCATGAATATTTAAAGGAGATCTAATTGAGCTATATTATATAGCTAATATAGCTCAATTAGATATATATATATATATATATGTGAACATAGAAGTTAACACTTAGAGGCGACAGTGTTTCATGCTAGATGCAATCATCGGGCCACCGATATTTACACACGCTCTATGTCTGATATTGAGCACTTTATCCCATAAATATAGAACACTTTAAGACTATTTCTCTCTCTCTCTCTATATATATATATATACACACACACACACTTTTTTTTTTTAATCGAACATGTTTAAAGTTTGGTGTCAATTAGTGCTTTTTATGTAGTGTATATAAAATGCCTGTTAATAAGTTCAATAAATCTATAAGAGGCATACGAACGCCATTTCTGCAGAAGTCCGATAGGTAAGAAAGGCGTGCGTGCGCATGCGCGTGGCGGAATAGTTTGCAATTAAGCACAAACCAAGATTTTTAATAGATATTTTCGAAGCAGGAAGGCCCACGAGCAGAAAGCAATGTTCCAAGCTGACCTACTCAAACTAAGCTTCGTACTTACAATATAACTTGCCGTTTCTTTAGTCAAGAAAAAAAAAAAAAAGTTATTAAAAGAAATTCCACGATATGTGACGAAACTAGCACGAATTCTGAAAACAGATTTTTATATGAATCTTATTTCAGTCAAGTTGGTAGGCTGACGAGTCATAGACTTTTAATTACGAAATAAAGTTTAACGTATTAACGTTCCCTGAGTGGTTTGGTCAGTTTTTTAGTCACCCAGTTTAGAACTAAAGTACAATACGCGAAAGAAAGCTTAGGTTATTTGGGAGATCGGCACTCGTTTTTGTGTTTTTGGTAAATTGTTTTTTTTTTGGGGGGGGGAGGGTGACTGATTACCGGAAGTTATATAACTTTCATTTCGATATTTTCCTTGGAATTGAGAAATTTCAAAAACGAAATTATATCTGGCAAAATGTAGCAGATTTCCAAAGTCATTTCCCACTCGTGCCAAAGGTGAGTGTTCAAACCCAGGTAAAGGCTAATATTTTGAATGCCGATTTTAAAATCGTTTGGAAGATGTTATATTCGATAACACGGAGAAATTCTAGAAATTTCACAATGTTCATATACACGGAAAGGACAGACGAGTAATAAGCACATTTTCTCACTAACCGGATTTGTTGAGGGGGGAGGGGATATACCAAGCGGTGTAATAACAAATGGTGGAATGTGAGAAATTTGAAAACGCCGAAGAAATATTTTAGAAACTGGTTAAGGTATTGAAATCTCTAAAAAAAAAACATGAGAAACGAAAAAAAAAAAAAAAAAAAAGTGATGGTCCTCAAGGATATACAAGAGGATTGGTGGGGGGGGGGGGGGGGGGGGTAAAAATCCTACGAAAAAAAAAAAAAAAAAAAAAAAAGTTCAAACAAATGTTTGAGGTAACATTAATTTATCGGCACGCAAACGACACGAACCGAGTTTAAAAAAATACGATAAAAAATTAACACAAAAAAAATTACACAAATTTAGTGCTTTTGTGCCTAATTGTTGCCAATAACGTGGAAATTAACAGCGAAAAATAAAATCAACATGCCCTTTTACAATTATATTACTGCACAAGGTCCTCCGAAGAGAAAAAAAAAAAAAAAAAAAAAAAAAAAAAAAAATGAAAAAGGGATACTTTTCTGAATATTTTACAAAGTGAAATCTGGTACACTTTGATGCTAAATATGTGATCTACCTTAAAGTAATATTTCTACATGCGGGACTTAAGTTAGCACACAATAAAGGCTTCCGGTAGATTTGTTTTCTTTTACTAATGTTCATCCAATACAGAGCCCAAGAGCCACTCAAGGTAGAGGGTCGTTGTGTAGTGTCGTGTAAGCAAGGGCAAGAAGTGAAATTCTTGGAGCTATGCAGAAAAAATAACAGCTAACGCTAGACTTTGAGAGGTCAAGATGTAATTAGTGAATAATATTTTAGAGCCAAAGTTTAATCGGAAACGTTAGAAATATTGTGTGGAAATAGAAGTCTAAACAGGCAACTAACTAGGGCTAAATATCTATTCTTGCTAAAAAAATTGGGAAGGAGTGTGAACTGGACGATAGGCGAACCTATCTAATTCAATTGAGAAAAAAAAATAATAAAAGTAAAACTAACATTTCAGAGCTTAAAAATAGAATTTATATTTACTAAAATTCATACCAAATTTTCCCAGAGCGAAGCCCTTTCATTGCCTCCGGTTGGGTCGACCTTTGAGATCGCCCCCCCCCCCACAAAAAGGTGGGTGACTCGAGTGTGCTATTTTTAAGCGTTGAGTCAGCGTTCGCCTTCAGCCTGATAAGCCAAAAACGGACTTTTTAAATTGTAAAAAAAAAAAAAAAAAAAAATTTCCTTACTCTAACACGTGCCAAAAATTTAACAAACCAAAAAACTGATCTAAAATTCAATTTCTTGGGTGAATTAATAAATGCGATAAGTAACTTTATATTATCTGAGGTGAATTAACAGAAAAAATCCGACTTATGGAGAAACGTTGGGTTAAAAATGTATTGACATGTTGAAAAATATTTCAACAGACTGCACACTGAGTATAGTATACTATACCCCAAGCGATAATACCTTTCGAAGTACATAAAACAAAAAAAGACGAGTAGAATTTGTCAAGAACGGTTCAATGGACATTTAGAGCGACAACAAATTTAACTGAACCTGATGAGAGGTGGGGGTTCTCTAAACTTTGAAGTCAGGTCAATTGAATTTATTATATTCCTCGCCGTTTGAAGCAACCGAGTTTCATGATCGTGGCAATTGTCAGGCAGAATTAAAAACTGACTCAATCTATGGTAACGTAATGGAATAGTTCATTTACGTATGAGGAAGGAAAAGAGAAATGAATTGATTCCAAACAAAACTTGATTTAGAAATATATATAATATAAGATATTTATGATATGTTTAACGTTCTTTTTATAGATACAAGTATTTAAGCAAACTATAAAAAGAACGTTAAACATCAAATGTCTTTAAATAAATTGTCGGACTTTGTCCAATTCATATATATATATATATATATATATATATATATATATAGTCATTCCCAGAGACTGTTTCGCTGTATCACAGCTCTACAGTGTGGCAAGACATCCGGTTGCTTCTAGCTAAGATCGAAACCCGACTGAATTGCGCCAGTCGGAAATTCTACCACTAAGCCGTTGGCGCACGGCAAGGATGAAGGTGAATTCTAGATAAACACACAGTGACCGAGAGGACTCAATTCGCTTTACCGAAGAGTCTTGCTATATCAGCCTTAATAGTCACTGTTTACAAACCCACACTTCCCTCCATCCATAGAGAGTTCAACTGAAATTAATTTTTCAGGAGCTTAGATTATTGTCATCCACAGAGACTGTTTCATATATATATATATATATATATATAATCGAATGTGACAAAGAGATATTAAATATACTTCAGAGGTTTTCTTTTGACGACTTTCCGAAATCCCACGTTGAACCCAGACCTTGTGCCATGTTACAAGGTGTGCGTGCGAGGAAATACCTACTACACAGAAGTTAGATATTAATTGCTAGCAGAAGTATACTATCAACTTTGATTGCAGACACTGCACGGTTGGAACACCCAGCGAGAAGGGATGGGTCACTAGTTAGCGAACCCATTTTGAATGTCATTACAACTGAGAAGCAAATTCGACCCTCACAGGGAAAGTGTGACCGTACGCCTGAGCTAAGCAAAACTGTAAAATATGGGTTTAATTAACATTGCATTGAGAGAGATATGATTTCTGCAAGGAAGATTTCAGAAAAAAAAGATGTGATGTATTAAGAGACCCCTAATATTAGATTAGGTGCCATATTTACGTTTCGTACTACAAGAAAAAAATGTTGCCGGAATCGTTTAGGGAGAGCTCAAAGATCGAACTCACCACGTCGAATATGGATATGCGAGACAATATTACTAACCATTTACGCCATAAAAGATTACTCTTTTGACTAAATTTTGTGCGGTTCTTTGAAGAGTTTGAAGACAAAATTGTCAGATTTTTGTCATTTTTATTAGTAAGAGAACAGAATTACAACCCATAAGTTTTCCCTGCGGTTACTTTAGTTAAATTTTACGTATCATTCAAGGAAGAAAAAAAATTGATTTCCTCTGACCAAGCACGGTTTTCCTCTATTAAAATAAGTTCCATCTTCAAAATTATCGTAACGAAAAAGGTAATTTTTTACCGTAAGGTTCACCCGTCTACAAGGCCCACTCGAGGTAGAGGGTTACGCTAGGAAGCCATTTTTGTGTATAGAAGTGGAAGGATAACGATTAACCCGAAGCTTGAACAGAGATTGTAGGGACCGGGGAAAACATCCTGTTGCGAGTCGGTTCCCCAGGGAAGAAGCTGCTCGCGTGGAACTTCTCACCGATCGAATACGGAGGAAACGTGGGTGGTTTGTTTCTATGCAAGTAGCATTGCGTGTTCTTGCCATGAAGGTCCGACTTGGCGGGACGGACCAGGGGAATGTAGTTCGTCCGAGCACTTTCCGTGAAAGTAACGGCAGAGAATTAAAGAACACAATGGTTATTGGATAACGAGAACGTTTTTTACCAGCTTTTGGAAAGGGGAAAATTACCAATCTTCAAGTTTTAGATTTTTTATGCTCCCCCCCCCCAAAAAAAAAACACGCATAATAACCTTTGTTTGTTAATGTTTGTGCTAATTCTTGCCTATTGAAGACCATTTTTTTTTTATTTCAATGAAAATGCATTTGATTGGGATTAGAGAAAAATGAAAGTTTTCGGCGCTTGAAATTTTCCGCTCTGTTGAAAAGGACGAGTAAACGATTTCCTAGTTATAAAGAACTGCTTTATAGCAGTTTTAAAGCCTCAACCATTTGGTTAACGCTGCTAATTCCAAAAGCAACTGAAATTTATGAACTGAAAACAGAAGGAACTTTTTTCGCCACTACTAAAATTATTTATTTTCTTCAGGAAAACGTCTAAAGCTAAACGGAAAGAAATTCAGTATAGCAAATAAATCAGTCCACATAACGGGTTCAAGCGCGGTCGGCGTTAATATAGAACTTAAAACAAGTTACAATTCATTCATATCAATGAAAAGAAATATATTTTTCATAAAAGTTCGATGAGCAAGGGTTACAAAATCAAAGTTGTACCAATTGTCATTTAATTTGGATTACTATGAAAACTGGACTCAAGATTAAATGATCCACAATATAATAATAAAGATCAACCATTTTGGAAAGACAAACAAGAAAAATTTTTTCGGCTTTAATCTTTTGCGCCGCGTCAATAAATTTTAAATTATCGATATAAATGTATTTTGAAAATTTCTCAAAATGCGGCAATTGTGAGGAAAGAAGTTTTTAAACCGCAAGACTCATTACTTTCAAAATGTGAGGCGGCGTACCTTTTCTTTTTTTCCAGACTAAATCTCTTAATATAAAGTTGTGACAAAGTAATCCCTCCCCACAAAATTTTTTTTACTTAAAAATTAACATTAAAGCCATAGATTTAGTTTTAAATGACAGCATTTTAAAAATATTTTAACTTCTGGAATTCGGTTTAATCAATTAATAGACCCTAAAAAAATTCTCCTAAAAAAAAAAAAAAAAAATGATTTTTCTTGCTTTGTAAAAACTATCACAGAAGCAAGAAGATATGAAAAAAATATTATTTAACGAATAAAAATTTCTTTACCTGCCAGGTGCAGAATCCATATCCAAAGGTATGTAATTGCCGTGCGCATCTTATTGCTTTAACTGATTAATGATGGTGACAAACAATCAAGCCGTAATCTTAAGTAGCAGTCGGAGGAGCAGGAGGAAGAGAAGGATGAAAAAAAGCTATAGTAGTAAGGGGGGGGTGTTAGGAGAGATAGTTGAAGTAGTAATTGTCGTCGTAGTAGTCATTTAGGTGATAGTGGGAGTAATGATAAGAAGGGAGATGAAATCAGCGCCAAGGATCAGAAGGTAAAAATAAATATTTAGTTAAAACAAAACAAAACAAAATTAAATCGAAGTAAAAAAAAAATATGACCAAAAGGAAAATGAAAGGAAATTAAATAAAAATGTGGAAACATAAATAAAAACCCTCTCCTCGTATTTAACAGATTTTTTTTTCAACGAATTTAATGGAACATCAAGTGGAAGTCACTATTCAGTCGTAATTGATCTCGCGAGAGAAACTCGCTAACCGTTACACCACGTAGAAATGCCCTTGTCATATATAATGTACCGAAAAGGGCACCTCGAGGCGGTGTAATGGTTAACAAGCTTGTCTCGCTAGAACAATTATGACTGAGTAGTGAGTTCGATCCTCACTGGGTGACCCATACTTTCGGCCTTGTGCCACATCTAAGGTACGCTTGGAAAATCACTATGGGCATCTCGAGACGGTGTAATGGTAAGCAAGCTTGTCTTGCTAGAACAATTACGACTGAGTAGTGAGTTCGATCCTCACTGGGTGCCCCATACTTTCGGCCTTGTGCCACATCTAAACTACGCTTGGAAAATTACAAGGGTACCTCGAGGCGGTGTAATGGTTAGCAAGCTTGTCTCGCTAGAACAATTACGACTGAGTAGTGAGTTCGATCCTCACTAGGTGCCCCATACTTTCGGCCTCGTGCCACATCTAAGCTACGCTTGGAAAATCACTATAATGTATTGAAAATATTTTCATTTTCGAACCTCACCACAGTTTCTGTATGTCCCTTGAAGCTTTTTATCTTGCTTACGGTCATATCACGTTCAAATATCGGTTCTCGTTCGATCACGAAGTTAAGCAAGGTTGAGCCTGGTCACTACTCAGATGGATGACCGCCGGGGACAAGTGCTGTAAGCTACGCGACAGGCCTAGATGTACACAATCTTGCTACGTCTACTAACAGAAGACTTCAGTATGTGCTTCTGTAGTCGCAAGACTTCCGTAGAATTGGGTGGATGGAATGGTTCGAACCATTCTGCAAGTTTTCAGATCTGGTGGTATTGAGTTTTAAACGGTCATAATCGCCAACTCATGATTGTCCACTTCTAACATTTATTTCCATAAATAAATCACCAACTCTTAAAAGGCTTAAACCAGTTTTGGGTGGTTCGGTCACATTGTCATATACAGAGTCGGTACAAGGGTCTCGTGATGCAATCTATGATACGGGGCTCCCCACTCTACTACACCTCAATTTTCACAAGGTATTATTAATATAAAATACAAATTTTATTGTGACCTAATTATGTACAATAATGGATCATATGCAATTAGTTGAACAATTCAACTAGAAAAATTGAAAATAAATCCAATGTATGTAAATACAAATTAGAGACCTGTCATAATAGATCATTCCATCTTAAAAAATCAACAATTTTTTTAACATCAACTTGAGATTTTTCTTGTTAAAAAGTTGAATAATTTTAACACATTGAACATTATGGATAAAAATTAGTGAATTTTATACGTTTTTTTCGAGACTCAGCAAGAGCAAAACAAATTCGAGACTTGGCATGAGCAAAACAATTTCGGGACTTGGCATGAGCAAAACAAATTCGACATTTGGCATGAGCAAAACAAATTCGAGATTTGGCATGAGCAAAACAAATTCGAGACTTGG
>OZ038499.1:10065066-10090066 GCA_964036315.1 Acanthosepion esculentum | reverse complement strand
ATAAGTATTTTGAGAAAAGGCACATTTTACTATAGCAGAAATCTTAAACTTTTACGATATGACAGATCTTTCAATTTCGCTTTTAACGATCATCATCTTAAAGGGATGAACTGGATTTTATCTTACTATTAAATACGAATTTAAATAATTACTTTTTGCCAAAATACACTCAAATATTTTAAAAAAATACTAATTTCAATAAACAAATATTGAAATAAGAAAACTTTTAACTTTAAATATAGATTTAGTAATTTAATCACTTGAAATTCAGTGGTAATTATTAGTCCTATTGTACTTTATAATACTGCTAATTAAAATACTTAAATTATTGCTTGTCACTATTTTTATTTGTACTTTTTCGATGAAATGTCCGTTCGGCCAAATGTCCGTCGGTCAAATGTCCGGCCACGCGTTTATGTTACTTCTTTGGGTTATCCCACCCATAGCTTTGCCAGTTTTACCAAAAAGTCACTAGGTGGCGCTATCAAGCACCTATAAAAACGGGACACTCCCAATCTTCATCCTCTTTGCTTTTTTTCCACTCAGCATGTTGTAGCGACGGTATTCACGGGATCCTGTTCCCGAGCATCAAGATATATTTCCCGTTAATATCAGACCTCCCTCCCAAACGTGTATCACCCACACAATGCCTAACTTTTAATTTTTTCTTTCTTTTAGACCATTTTATTTTTACTCGTGTAAAACACAAGAATATAAAATATCACCTTGCTGAAATTGTCTTCCAATTCCTTACACTCATCATTTACACCCTTGTGTAAATTAACTGAAACAACTGCTTTAGTTTCCTTTCTTTCACCATATCGTCAGTTTTAGACCCACTGGGATGACAGGGTGTAATCGATTTCTATTTTTCTTCAGATTAGGTCATTTGCAGTGGGGTGCAGTAATATGAATCTATTTTCGTGTATAGTTTCTGTGATGTACTCATAAGATATTTACAACAGCATTATATACACCCTTGTGCAAATTAATTGAAACAACCGCTTTAGTTTCCTTTCTTTCACCATACGGTCAGATTTAGACCCACTGGAGTGACAGGGTGTAATCGATTCCTCTTTTCTCCTCAGATTAGGTCATTTGCAGTGGTGTGCAGTAATATGAATCTATTTTCGGGTATAGTTTCTGTCATGTACTCATACGGTATTTACAAAAGCATTATATACACCCTTGTGCAAATTAATTGAAACAACCGCTTTAGTTTCCTTTCTTTCACCATACGGTCAGTTTTAGATCCACTGGAGTGATAGGGAGTAATCGATTTCCATTTTTTCTTCAGATTAGGTCATTTGCAGTGGGGTGCAGTAATATGAATCTATTTTCGTGTATAGTTTCTGTGATGTACTCATAAGATATTTACAACAGCATTATATACACCCTTGTGCAAATTAATTGAAACAACCGCTTTAGTTTCCTTTCTTTCACCATACGGTCAGATTTAGACCCACTGGAGTGACAGGGTGTAATCGATTCCTCTTTTCTCCTCAGATTAGGTCATTTGCAGTGGTGTGCAGTAATATGAATCTATTTTCGGGTATAGTTTCTGTCATGTACTCATACGGTATTTACAAAAGCATTATATACACCCTTGTGCAAATTAATTGAAACAACCGCTTTAGTTTCCTTTCTTTCACCATACGGTCAGTTTTAGACCCACTGGAGTGACAGGGTGTAATCGATTCCTCTTTTTTCCTCAGATTAGGTCATTTGCAGTGGTGGGCAGTAATATGAATCTATTTTCGTG
This sequence comes from Acanthosepion esculentum, assembly GCA_964036315.1. NCBI lineage: Eukaryota > Metazoa > Mollusca > Cephalopoda > Sepiida > Sepiidae > Acanthosepion > Acanthosepion esculentum. The sequence continues at coordinate 10,088,304 of OZ038499.1, read as the reverse complement.
TATAGTTTCTGTGATGTACTCATAAGGTATTTACAAAAGCATTATATACACCCTTGTGCAAATTAATTGAAACAACCGCTTTAGTTTCCTTTCTTTCACCATACGGTCAGTTTTAGATCCACTGGAGTGATAGGGAGTAATTGATTTCCATTTTTTCTTCAGATTAGGTCATTTGCAGTGGGGTGCAGTAATATGAATCTATTTTCATGTATAGTTTCTGTGATGTACTCATAAGGTATTTACAAAAGCATTATATACACCCTTGTGTAAATTAACTGAAACAACTGCTTTAGTTTCCTTTCTTTCACCATATCGTCAGTTTTAGACCCACTGGGATGACAGGGTGTAATCGATTTCTATTTTTCTTCAGATTAGGTCATTTGCAGTGGGGTGCAGTAATATGAATCTATTTTCGGGGTGTATAATAAAATTTGATTGGCCTTGAAAAATATTGCGTCATCCGTGATTGCATCAGATTTTCATGACGCCGAGATACTATTGTCTCGCATGTTGATTAGTTGTCCTACGGCCATTGTCTGCGATGGCTGTTACTCCAAGGAAGCGTACGAAAATTGTAACGCTGCACGAACACACTGGCAAGCCTTACCAGTAAGCAAATCAAAGTACTAAAGACTGGCCCGGAAACTCTCCTGATTTAAATCCAATCGAAAATCTGTGGTCAATCTGCAAGGAACGACTTCGTGGACAGAACATATGACTGGCTCATGTTTCATTGGAAAAATACGAAAAAAAAGGAAATAATAACGGAATTATTCGTTTTGTTTCAATTAATTTGCACACGAGTGTACATGTGCAAAATATTCTTGCTGTTGCTTTTAGTCAAACTAAAAGTAGTTCCTGCAACATTTAGTGACCACGGCATGACTTCTACATTCAACTACTTCAACACGTCATAACAAAGAATGGAAGCTGTGGGTAGTAATCTCCTCTAGTGGACAATTACTACTGTATAGTGAGTTTGATCCTCACTAGGTGTCATACAAAGACTGGTTATTAAATAACGAAACTTTGTTCATGTAAGTCGATCCACAGTCCACAATACAAACAACGTATATATATATATATATATATATATATATATATATATATATATATATATATATATATATATATATATATATATACTAGTACAGGTAATAGATCCGTTGGTATATAATCCAAGTGAATCCTAATAATATCAAATATTAAAACTGATCCACAAAAAGAGCTCAATGTATTTATTATAACAGAGCATATAAATTACACAACAAAATCCAAAATTATCTCATATGGGGTGTGGGAGTATAGATCTATTTCAACCGACGTAAACTACGTCAGTCTTATTCAGCCCCGGCGTATAGACAGTGTTCGTGTCTATACACCAGGGTTGAATAAGACTGACGTAGTTTACGTCGGTTGAAATAAATTTATACCCCCCATATGAAATAAGTTTTGATTTTGTTGTGTAATTATATATATAGTTTCAACCGACGTAAACTATGTCAGTCTTATTCAACCCCGGTGTATAGACACGAACACAGTCTATACACCGGGGCAGAATAAGACTGACGTAGTTTACGTCGGTTGAAATAGATCTATACCCCCCACCATATGGGATAATTTTTGGATTTTGTTGTGTAATTTATATATATATATATATATATATATATATATATATATATATATATATATATATATATATATATATATATATAGAGAGAGAGAGAGAGAGAGAGAGAGAGAGAGAAAAGGACAATTTAGCTGAAGCGTTTCGTCCTCTGAGAGACTTTTGCGAGTCTGGTTCATGTGAATCGGGCCAATATTGATTTCCTTTTTTAGTCCCCTCAAGTCACAACGGGCGGATTCCTAGTGGAAATGGTTAAGCTAGTCTCATTTGTTTTAGTTAACGTGAGTGACCGTCGTTCCCAGCCTCGTCCCGTTTTTACTCTTTGTTCTAGTCCTTGTCAAGATCCCCCATCTCCCCAGATTTCTACCCTCGCTTTTTATTTTGACTGGAAGAATCTTTTATTCTTCTCCAGCTTCAAATTGAATCCTGTCTCTAGCCCCCCGCCATTAGCAAGCGAGCTTCTTGATTCGGTTTATTGGCAGAATACAGCGGCCACTTCTTTTAGCGGGTTGGACGGGTCCATACTAATTCTAATCGTTTGAATGTTTTGTTTTTTATTTTGATTATTCGTTCATCTCTCCTTTCACTGGGAATTTTTATGTATTTTTGTAACCCCCTCCCCAAATATTTGTATATATTCAGACATCTTTCTCAGCATTGGGGTTTTATTAGGCCCTCTGTAAAAATGTACTATGTTGGTACATGGTAGGATTGAATGGAGAAGGATGTTCTTGTGGTTATTGTGCCAATTGCTAGTGTGTATGGGTCGTCCATCGTATAAGACATGGGTAGGATACATCGTCTCGACCAGTCTTTCACCACTTTTCTTTCGGTCTTCTGCCACAAATACATGTAGTCATGTATTAAATAAAGAGAATATTATAAAAGACTTCAGTTTTTAAATTATAGAAAAAATATTTTCTGCATAGAAAAATCAACTTTTCTAATTTTTAAGCCATATGCACACGCATTTCTCTTGAGAAAATGTCCGACTTACTTTCAATAACGAATTACCTTGAATATTTTTTTAGCAACGCTGCCCGCTTATGATGAGTGATATTTCACACAGCCCACTGCTCGAAAAAAGGCTACACATGGCTCTCCTAGGTCGATATAGTATTTATTTTTTAATGGTAAACCAAATAAACAGGCATCAGTTGTCAACTTTTTCATCAGGAAGGGAATACGTATGCAACAATTTTTAACATACAACGTGTGTTAGCACGTGCGATACCCTGTCTTCATCAGCCGCCGACCAGGGGTTATATCACGGTTTCGGTGGCTATGGCGGGACCGCCACCCCTGGCGCCACCAGACAGTATGGAGATAAGCAAATCGATCGTTCCTCTTTGTAAAATCTCGTAATTTGGGATAAACAAAACGATTGTTCCTCTTTGCAGCTTCTATCTGTAATGAAAATTTTCTGAACGCGTTTGCCGTTATTGGCACACTCATAAAAATCGTTATAGACGACCACGCAAATATTTCACTTGCGCACGTCAGGTCGTGATGTTGCGTGCGTTTTATTTGCTTGTTGTTTTGATCTCGGCCAAATCCAACTTGATGCGGGCTGAAAACGGCGCTTCAGTCATCTTTGCTCTGATCATAACTTTCCTTTCTGGATTTGTCGTCGATTTGGTCGTTTCTCCTCTTTTTTTTATCTTTCTTTTCCATTACTGGTCCAAACCACTCAAAGAAAACGTCGTATATTATTCTACAAAAGGAACTGATCTGTTGCCCTATGGGACCCTTAATATTGGTATTAAGGATAAAAGAAAGATCTTTGTCAAGATTTGTCCAAATAGCTTTCTGGTTACCTTTGGGCCACTGGATTCTTGGTTTACTTAGGATTTCTCCAGGGCACTGTCGCTCGCCGATGGATTCTTGAACGCTGGGAGTGTAGTCCAGATTCATAATCCCACCACTCGATTTACATTCTCCGATGGGAGAATTACGTTGTTTGCACCAGCGTGCCTTATGGATACGTAAACCGCGTAAACCGTTAAATCTTCTGCCGCAATCACACGTTTTAGCCGGGTCCATATCCACGTCGTTTCCATTAAAGTCAGTCTGGTGGGTGATATATTCTCCCTCCCCGCTACAGTCACCCAGAACCCACTGCTCGAAAAAAAGGCTGCACATGGCTGTTCTAGATCGATATAGTATTTATTTTTTAATAGCAAACCAAGTAAACAGGTATCAGTTTTCAATTTGTTTATCAGTATGAGCATACGTCAGCAACAGAAGAATTCAGAGGAGAACAGGCGTAGATAAACAATCTATTTATCTATCTATCCCTTTGGATTGAGGAATCGGAGAGCCGAGTTCGAATTCCAGTCGAATCCATTACATTCACTGAAGTGCTAATACCCTTGGGAAAGGTACGAATCCTCTTCTTCTCCTCCCAGCTATGGGTAAAATAGCAGGGCAGACCGGGTTCTATAGCCTTGGATGGCAACTGGTCTACCGCAGAAAGAAATGGCAACCTACTGTGGAAAAAAAATCTGCCTAGTCAGTCATGTATCGAAAGATACATGATCGCCTAAGCATGTATCACGTATGGCACATAACTGATTTCTGTTCATCCGTCCATCACACTCTCTAAAATAGCCATACATTGTCCAATCGAAACCAAATTTTGGGGATAAGTGCTAACAGGTAAGGGGGTACTAAGAGTACGTAGCTTAGTAAAATTTTCATTCATGTTTTTTTGAAAAATTAAGTTTTATTATTGAACATACAAAATACTCTATTTTAAAAACAATTTAATAATTAAAATGAGTACTTATTTAATAAAAATGCCACATTGTTTTCATAAAACGGTTCTTTAAGTTTTTATGTTCAAGAATCCAATCTCCAGTTTGTCATGCGTTTACGAGAACTATAAACAAATTACAATGCCAAACGCTTCGAAAAGTTGGAATTTGGCTCCAGAAAAAAATATTTACGCATGACCAGTTGTATGTTGTATGCTTAAGAGTAAGAAGTCCTAAGAATTTATTCTTCGCTGTTAAAAAGGAAAAAGGCAAAATAAAAAAAAATTCTTAAAATTATTGTTCACCGTGAATTCCTATTAAATTAAATTAAATTTTAGAAATTATTAACTTCAACAATACTGAATACTGTGGGGATTTCAACGTCCTATGGCAGTGGAGACTTCTGGGGTTATTGGCCCTCGTTCGATGGCATTCCTTCGGAGAGATGGCGCGATTGGGTCTCGATTAAGGAATAAGCCTCGCGAAACGGAGTGGCTCTTACAGCGTGTCTCACTGGCGATGGTTCGAGGTAATGCTTTCTCCATCATTGCGGCTTGCAGAGAATAGAAAAAAAAATGATTATAGTTACTTTGTTCAAACTTTTTTTTTCAATAAATAAAAAACATATTTTGTGATTAAAAAAGCAGAAGACTGAAGAATAATATAAATCATCGTTTTTTTAATTTTGTAAATTTTAACCCGGTTTTACCCAAAATCTATCACTGAATTGTAAAAAAATAACAAAAACCAATAAAATTAAGATAATATAATTAAAAAAAAAAAATTATATTTTAATAAAAAAAGACAAAGTCAGTTAGTTATGTGCCATGCGTGATACACGCTTAGGCGATCATGTATCTTTCGATACATGACTGAGGAGGCAGATTTATTTCCCGCAATAGGTTGCCATTTCTTTCTGCGGTTGACACTTGCCATCCAAGGCAACCCGGTCTGTCCTGCTATTTATCCATAGCTGAGCGGGAGAGAAGAAGAGGATTCATACCTTTCCCAAGGGTATTAGTACGTAAGTGAAAAAAAAAGATAAAACAAAATTCTATTCAAAATTAATAATGATCGTTGCCAATGCTTTATCTAATAAAAAGATATTTCTCACTATCTTGAAAAATTATTTAATTTCTATTGACATATCTCAGGGTATTTTTCGCAAATTACTCCCAGAAATGTCAACAATATTTTAAATTTGTTCTTGTGTCTTCCAAGGGAAAAAAACTGGTTCTCAATATTTTTACGTTTTTTATTGTAAACAGGTGGTAGCGTAGAGTGTTTGTAAATCTCGACAATAATGTTAGCGATAATTTCAACATTACTGACTACTGTGAGGGTTTCAATTCGGGTCAGCGTATTACAAACAGAATTTTAGCAGAAATAAATAGATCAATAATGAACTGAATGAGATATGATGTGTTTCCTAAGCGTAGCCTAGATATAGCACAAGGCCGAAAGTCTGTGGTACCCAGTGAGGAACTGAATGAGAAACGAAAACAGAAGTTATACACAGTGTGAGAGAGAAGACAAGGAGAACGATCGATTTATGTGATATTGATAGATTTTCAAAGTTTCAGATAAATAACAGAATAAAAAGAAAGCAAAGTTACTGGATAGACAGGCCGACACGCAGCTTAACCTGTAGCTGGTTTGGTTTGTTTTACAGCATATCAATACCTCAATGGGCTATTTAATGCGGACAAGATTTTTATTGCTGCTAATATTTTTTTTCAGCAATGTATTTCTGATAATCTAGGTGAACGAAAATAATGGTTCGGTTCGAAATTCTAATCACTTGAAGAAGGCCAGAGCGTACAACGGCCGAAACTTTGTGAATATTGCAATGAATGATTACTTTGTGAATATTGCAATGAATGATAACAGTCCGGATAATGTAAATAATGCAAGAAATCATAATACCTCATCTCAGAGATATAGAGACCGAAACATTGTGAATATGGCAATGAAAATGAGGATAACAGCCCGAATAATGTAAATAATGCAAATAATCATAATACCTCATCTCGGAGATATAGAGGTCGAAATGTTGTGAATAGGGCAATGTAGATGAGGATAATAGCCCGAATAATGTAAATAATCATAATACCTCATTTTAGCGATATAGACAGATAGTATAAATAAAGTATAAAGAGTCAAACAACAGGAAGATGACCAGAAATCACGTATCGTAAGAGAAGACTATACAACAAACCCTTTATTTAATCTAGAGGGATATATCGTTCTAATGTCATTGATCATGTCTACGGATATCTCATCTTTGTATTTAGTTATTGCCTAGTTATTGTTCCCCCATTTTCCGTTTATCTGAATCAGTTTGGTTTGGTTTGCTTTGGTTTGTTTTACGGCATATCAACCTCAAGTGTTTTTTTTTTATACCGACAAGATTTTTATAGCTGACAATATTTATTTCTCAAAAATGTATTGCTGGTACAGTGTAACCCGGATATAAGAGAGTTGTCGGGACCGGAGAAGAAGTATCTTATATCCGGGTTTCTCTTATATCCGGGTTTGGTCTATTTTGTTTTATTAACACAGGCTCTAATTTCGGACCAGAGAAAATCTCTCTTATATCGGGGTTTGGTCTATTATATATACATTAACACAGGCTCTAATTTGGGACCAGAGAAAATCGCTCTTATATCCGGGTTTCTCTTATATCCGGGTTACACTGTAATATTTTTTTTTTTTCCAAATTGTACTACTGGTAATTTTTTACGAAAATGCATTGCTGGTATTAAAACCTATTTTTACACATTCACAGTACTTTGACCCCAGTTTGGGGGTTAACCACTTGCCCATAACTGGGACCCTAACAAGTACTACCACCTCGGGTCAGAGTGGACCCGGGAACACCAGAAATTAAGAGGCGGCTCCACGTTTATCAAAACCTCCCGATCAGAGGCCCCGCTGTCGGATGAAGTTTATCGTCTTACCCAGGACGGCTAACCTGTAGCGTTTAAGGAAACAAAAAGTTGACAGAAATAACTTGAAGGGCCGAATAGTAAGGTTTGTGAAGAGAAACACTACAATCAAGAAGGAAGGCGAAACAAAAATAAACAGTGAAATGAGCTGCGGTAACGATAAAAAAGCAAACACAAAAGGCAACGGCCTATTGTTTATAGTGAACGTTAGGGAAGAGGAGATCAAAGATTGAATTCCTTGTGTCCCAAAGGAGATTACATAATGGGGGTAGGTTATAACAAGCATGAAGGGGAAAGAGGGCTGCAGAGACGAGTGTAACGGTAGAGGGGCCGAATATAGTCTTCAGCGACACACCTGGACACAAATACGCATAAATAACCCCCGAATCTCGTGAATACCCAGACACGCACACCTTCACTCTCGTAAGCATTTTCTTTTTCCGCATTGTAAATATGCATCGAGGGAAAATTTTAAACTAAGTTATTTTTTACCCCATCCCACAGTTGTATATAAGGTACTAGTTAGGACTTCATAGAGAAAATATGGTATTTTAGTGTCTATAATGCAAACGATAAGTACAACTGTATTTTTCTTTTTAATTATTTCACCCCAAATCAAGGCAATAAAGCCACTAGGATGCAAAGGGCTACTGTGAGGGAAACAAACAGGACAAACGGGTAGAATTCAAAGAAGACAAAAAAATAACCATTGACATTTTTGAAGATCGGAGATGACAAGAAAATCGGAAAAATAAAAAAACTTAATCACAGTACCTAGTCAGTTGTCTTTAATGAAACTTGCATATATATATATATATATATATATATATATACACACACACACACACACACACACACACACACACACACACACACACACACACACACACACACACACAGGAGTAATGGATAACGGCTTGTATTGAGAAATCGGAGAGCCGAGTTCGAATTCCAGTCCATTACATTCACTTACGTGCTAATACCCTTGGGAAACTATGGGTAAATAGCAGAACAGACTGGGTTCTATAGCCTTGGATGGCAACTGGTCTAGAACAAGGACAACTCTGAATTCAAAACCTGCGGAGGGTCGTTTGGGGACCTTGTGGCATTCGGTGCACCAGGTCTCTGTATTCGTCCCTTCAAAACGTGTGGATGGCCCTGCACAAAGCCTTCACCACTATAATCAAATCTCATGTGTCGGTGTCGGGCTCTCAGTTTCTAGGAACTGATCTGCCTGACCCTCATACATCGAATTCGACGGGAGAGTCGATCATATATATATATATGTGTGTGTGTGAACATTGAAGTCAACACTCTATGTTCACTTTTATATTTAGATACGCTCTATCTCTGATATTGAGCACTTTGTCCCATATACCAGATAAAATCTCTTATATCCGGGTTTCTCTTATATCCGGGTTACACTGCATTACTTTCTAAGTGCCATAAATGCCTCCTCTTCGAAGCGTAAAAATTTATTATTGAGTACAAAAACTGTCGGAGCCCCTTTAAAAAAAAATCCTAACGGAAAAATTCCCCTCTGAGAGATTGTAACGCATTGGGAATGAAAAACCACTAAAGACTCACCAACGACATCATTTCCGGCTCGTCACGCGATATTGAAAATTGGCACAACTTTTTTTTTAATCAATTGACCCCAAGCAAGGCGATAAAGCCACGAAGACGCAAGACGTGAAAGAAAATGTGAAAACTTTAAAAAGAACCGGAAATCCAATCCTAAACAGGAAACAAGATATAAATGTCTACTCCTGTTCAAAAGACCGGGGGAGGAGGGTGAACCGGACGATATTTTGCAAGCAGTACAACTCTCTCAAAGTATAATGTGAAAACTATAAAAACACAAACCAAAAAGACACCAAATATAACAAGGAAATACGAAAAACAATACCAGCTTACAAGAACATCTCAAAACAATGTAACCTAGAGAAGAAATTACCTTTCCAAAAGAAACTTCTAAACAAAATATCAAGGCTTATTTTCACATGTAGACACGAAAAGAAATTCCTACAACCACATCATGACCAAAAGAGAAAATAAAACCCCATAACCTAACTCTAATAAACTTTATTTTAAATACCAAAATATAGACTCAAAGTAAACAGGTAAAACTAATGGAATATATAAATTAGTAAAACGAATGAAACTAAAAGGACATGGCTATAAATAAGGTAAAGTATTAACCGGAAACTGAAAAGGACCGTTGTTCTCCTACCGCCACTTCTCTTAACCTCCCAGTTGCCTGTATATAAAGAGATTGTTAAAGGAGTACTAACAAAGATCGCTTTAGCGGAAAGGACTGTCAAAGATCGCTTTAGCGGAAAGGACTGTCAAAGATCGCTTTAGCGGAAAACTGACAGTCCACAAAGATAGATAGGATCAAATATCACTCAAATATGGACCAGGATCCGATAGAATCAGATAAAGAACAAACAGGGAACGTTCATCAATCTAACATGTTTCGCTTTTATTGAAGTTTCATCAGATAATGATATATACAGTAAAAGAAGAAAGAAATTCATATATTTTTACTTTTGAGATTTTTACTGGTTAATCATGTTTCACGTGCATTCGACTTGTTAAACAAACGTTAGTATAATTTATGGCGTTCCGGATTCAAGGAGAGGCAACACATCCATCCGTAAATATTGCTTTATGTATTCAAATGTAGAATAATGTTAGTGTATAATAATTCTACTTTGTTTATGTGGAATTTAGATGATAATGAATATTCGTAAGTGTGTGTGTCTAGTAGACATTATGTTTGTTGGCTTTTCGCAAGTTGATTTGGGAACACTTTTACGTACATAGCGTTTGTTTGATATAAACATACATTAGATTATTTAAGAATGGATTGAATAAAGGTTGGTGATGTGATATGTTTTTGACGTGTGTTTATAGTTAGTAATATATTTATTAGTAATCCTTCGAAGTACTTTCTTCATAAAGAATTATGTTCTTTTTTAATTAGGATGGCATTAGTAAAATCAAAGTTATGACCAGTTTTGTTCCTGTGTATAACGAGAGAATTTGAATGATTATCTAAATGTAAATCTCTTTTATGTTCGTAGATAAGAGCTTTTAGATATCCTGATGTCTCTCCAATATAAGTGATTTTACGTTGTAAGCAATTAATTTGATAAGTACTGGCATCTGATTGGTGTTGGAATTATTTTTATCCTAATTATATCTCTGTCTTGGACGCGATGGTAGAGATCCTAGTATTAGGGATAACTAATTTATTTACACGTTTAATAAATAGATAAATTTAATAGATAGATAGATAGATAAATTTAATAGATAGATAGATAAATTTAATAGATAGATAGATAGATAGATAGATAAATTTAATAGATAGATAGATAGATAGATAGATAAATTTAATAGATAGATAGATAGATAGATAGATAGATAGATAAATTTAATAGATAGATAGATAGATAGATAAATTTAATAGATAGATAGATAGATAGATAGATAGATAAATTTAATAGATAGATAGATAGATAGATAAATTTAATAGATAGATAGATAGATAGATAAATTTAATAGATAGATAGATAGATAGATAGATAGATAGATAGATAAATTTAATAGATAGATAGATAGATAGATAGATAGATAAATTTAATAGATAGATAGATAGATAGATAAATTTAATAGATAGATAGATAGATAAATTTAATAGATAGATAGATAGATAAATTTAATAGATAGATAGATAGATAGATAAATTTAATAGATAGATAGATAGATAGATAAATTTAATAGATAGATAGATAGATAGATAAATTTAATAGATAGATAGATAGATAAATTTAATAGATAGATAGATAGATAAATTTAATAGATAGATAGATAGATAGATAAATTTAATAGATAGATAGATAGATAGATAGATAGATAGATAAATTTAATAGATAGATAGACAGATAGATAGATTTAATAGATAGATAGACAGATAAATTTAATAGATAGATAAATTTAATAGATAGATAGATAGATAGATAAATTTAATTGATAGATAGATAGATAGATAGATAGATTTAATAGATAGATAGACAGATAAATTTAATAGATAAATAAATAAATTTAATAGATAGATTTAATAGATGGATAAATTTTGACGTGTGAGGGTTTGACAGTTAAGTAGCATTAACTGAACTCTCAGACAATCCACTCAGAGGATTTAATGATGAAGGTTTGTGTAGGACCAGACACTTTTGGGGAGAGTAAAAGCAGAAAAACAAGATACAGTGTGCCATGGCTTCATTGAAGAGTACTTCTCAGGTTTACATTTGTTTTTAATAATTTCACCCCAAGCAAGACGGAGATGCCACTAGGACGCAAGGGTTTACAGGGAGTGAAAGTGAATGAGAAAATTGAAAATGGTGATGACTGGGGCGTCAAGAATACAGAAAATGGCGATTGACATTGTATTTAAATTTTTGAAGATTGTAGTTGGCAGGGAAGCAAGAAATCAGAAGGGAATTCCACAGGCGGGAAGCGCGAGAAAGGAAACTGTTGGGAGTTGAAGTGGCGGTTGCATTTAGTTATTTCAACAGTAAACGGTTGCGACCTACATACCAATCTTGTAGCACGCTTAAATTCATGTACTTTGGACACCAGGGAAAAAATATCTGATCAGTATGAAATTATCATGAGAATATTTGTAGAAAAGACAGAGGGAGTCACGGCACGTCGGTGTGAAAGTGACTGAAGTTGAGATACCAGGTCATTACATTACAGATCCTTCTTTAGATTTTGTCAAGATCCTCGAGATGAATAGCAGGAGCACGAGACCAGATATGGATATAGCAGGCGTATCCAATGCACGGACGAATGGTAGATTTGTAAATGTGCAAGATGGATTCTGACGAGAAAAAGATTTCTGGCACGGCACAGTGACCCAACTTTCCTTGCAGTAGATGTTAAATAAAAGTAAGACAAAATATTCAAAAATATCTATTTGGGCCAGTTTGATCCTAACTGATTTAAACAGGAGACATTGTTTGTTGTAGTTTCTCGTCTTTAGTTGTGGATTAGTAATTCGAACGCACCCATAAGCTTCATGGCTTAAACTTCTGATGCAGCGAACGGGGAGAGCGGGGAGAAAAACAAACAGAATAAAAGACCATGGTATATATCACTGGTCAACAACAAAAATTTTTGAAACAACGACGAGACACCAAACATCATTTTTAGCTATATTTATCACAACGTTTCGGCCGTTGTACGCTCCGGCCTTCAGGTGGTTGGAATGTCAAAGATCGAAATGCTGAAATCATAGACAAAGAACATCATTGGAAAATTCGTAAATTTAAGGAATCGGCACATATGCTAGGCCACAAAAATCTCCTGAGCCGACCAAGCATAGAAATGAATACAATATGGGAACCAGTAATGAGGAGTGCCAGAGAAAAGCGATAATAACAACAAAAGTTGCAATATGAGCTCTGGTAAAAACATGTAATGATAACAGCAAAAGTTGCAATATGAGCTCTGGTAAAAACATGTAATGATAACAGCAAAAATTGCAATATGAGCACTGGTAAAAATCGTTGCTGAAGACCTTAGGTTTATAATACCCAGAAATTCATACACAGATGTCCTCAAGTGGCACAGTGGATAAAGGTTTGGTTAGATCCAGTGACAGAACCCAAAGAGTGTGAGTTCAATACCCGGTTAAGGCAGTGGAGAACTTGGAGAGGGAATTAACATGAGATAACTGCTAACTGATATCCATTAAACATGGCACGTGGAACTAGAACAGTCTACCCCAGTGATCGAAATAAAGGGTTCAGTTCGACATTCCAACCACCTGGAAAAGGCCGGAGTGTACAACGACCGAAACGTTGTAATAAATATGGCGACAAAGCCGAGGACAATAGTCCGAATAATGTAAATAGTGCACCAAGCATCTTTTTTTAGCTAATTTGAGAGCGCTGATTCTGAAAATGACCTCACTTTGTCTTGGTTAGCTACCATTTTTGCTGTACAGAAATGACTCATTTTAGCAAAAAAACAGCATTTTTTTAATTGTTTTCTGTATATATGATATTGACAGATGGGCAATATTTCTCAAAATAAAATCGTAGAAACCTCTCAATTCGTATTTAAACCAACAAATATTGGTCTGCTTATTGAGAAATACTATTTTTACAATAACAATCAAATCTTAAGTCTTTAAAAATAACACGATCGAATATACCAAGACCAGCAAGTATTTTCATCAAAGCATTTAATAAACTAACAGCAGAAATAAAAACTTCGGGAACATAAGAACTATGGTAAAAATTTTCTCTTTCTTGATTGTCTGTCATGTTCAATGTTATTTAAGTTCCTTTTCGATATTCCCGCAATGGAATAGCTGCATTCATTTAGGATTTCTTTCGTTGGAGTTTACTTCCAAATGTGAAATGTTTCCTTCTCAATGTGTTTGGTTTCCTTCCGTAGTGAAGGGATAAAAGTGATGGGATAAATTTATGAATATCAAATAGAAGATTTTAGGGCTTCATTTTTGTGATGTCACCTTAATTATCAGGTTTACTAAAGTGTATTACTGATAAAGTTTATCAGTTAATTTGTATTTTAGCAATGAAATGGGAAAATTCGGTACTTCTATTTTAAAATTTTTAACTCAAAAACACTTTGATAAAAATAGTTTATTTAAGGTAGCTGACATAAATTGCTCGGCCTACCTGAAAATTAATGGGTTTCTACGACTTAATTAACTAAATTTTGCGATCAGCCAAGAACGTAAATTGATCTTTTTTTTCTAAAAATGAGCAAATTCAGTACAGCAAAATGGTAGTTAACCATTAAAAACTAGAGTCATTTTCGGAATCAGCATCATCAAATTAGCTAAAAAAACATGTTTTGTTTCGTTTCTTGGCGCCAAAATTTGTGTTGACCAGTGTATTAAAATAAATAACAGTTAGTTAAAAGAATAATTTATATGGAAAAAGACACTGGTAGTCAAATGAGGTCAGCGGCGATGAATAAACATTTAAAAGATGAGTCCAAAATGTCTGTCTCTAATATTTCTTTTTTGTTCCCTTTAAAATAACGCAGGAAAATAAATCAACCATCAAGTGGTTAGCTTAACCTGTCTGACTTCGGCTAGACGGCAGAAGTCACCTGTATTTTGTGGTTACCTGTAATTATCCAATTTATATCATCAAATAATTATTTTTAAAAATTGTATTACTCATTTTTTTAAAATAAAATATAATAACATCAAAACGGAAAAATAGTTAATGGTGACGTCGTCTTTTGATGACACCTTTTCAAAACAGTTAATATCAATTGGTAAAGAATTTTAATTAACACTTGTATTTTTGAGCGGCTTTTTAGGGAATTATTTTTATTTTTTTTTGCTACCGCTATTTCAAATGACATTTATGAACAAAACCCCCCCAAAAGTAATATTTAAGCCTAGAAAATGCTCCATCTTTAAATATTTGACATGTACCTAAGAAGTGATCTTTGTGAGCGCCTACCGTAGCGTCATTATTAGAAAGCGTGTTAGGAAGGTGAATAATTTCGGGAGATCGAAATTTACTAAGCTTACCTACACAAAACCATAAATGTGAGGGCACCTGGTGAGGACCGATCTCACTACATAAATAAATGTCAGCGGTAATAGTTTTCTAGCTATTGCTTCACGGTGTTATGCCCATATATATATATATATATATATATATATATATATATATATATATATATATATATATATATAGGTTTATACGATGCATGATTTACAAGCGTATTAAGGAAATTACCCCTCACTGCAGTTCATTGAATTCCTCAGAAGTTCAAACTTCAGCAGACGGCCCCCAATCAATGAATTAGACGTATATTTTCATTTGTGTAAATTTAAATACGCCTCGTTCATCATTAGTCATTGTTTTCGCCTGTGGCAGATTGCGGACAAGAATGATTTATTTCCCGCCATTTATGGCAATCTTGAACCAGTTTATTGAATATCTGCCGCTCATTAGCGACAACAAATTCATGTTATTTTTCTTCTACTTCTTTCTCCAGGCATACCCATACCCTCAAGACCCTTCAGTGAGTTTTGCACTAGATCTTTTAAGGTGTTAGCTTCAAAAAGATGCTACGTACGGTATCGAAGATTGTGTGTGTGTGTGTGTGTGTGTGCGTGCGAGAGGGAGAAAGAGAGTACATAAGAGTGGTTATTTTCAATTTTCTTTCAGCTTTTGAATTGTGTTAATGAGCCTCATATAGCTTGGCAAGGTTTCAATTTGAGCTGAACTTTTTTGAGTTTGTGTCACACAACCATATCAAATATAAAGCAATATAAAATATGTTTAAAACATTCTATACGGTTTTCTAAAGGAAAAAAATAACAAAGAATTTTCCAACTTTCCTGTTGTTGCATTGATCAATAATATGTAATTTAATGGAACTATTATTAGATACATGTCAAGTTAATCAATGAGATAATGTAGCGTTTGTGTGACCAATAAATATGTTTGAATTTTTATTATTATTAGAGACATTCTTCAAATGAGTTAGTAAATTCCTAAACAACATATATGTGTGTGTGTAATACTTATCACATACTGCAAATACTACACTGATTCTAGTCTTATGGCTTACGGCCATATCACTTTGAAACAACGGTTCTAGTACGATCACCAAAGTTAAGCAACGTCGGGCCTGGTCAGTACCTATATGGGCGACCGCTTTTGAAATATCAGGTGCTGTAAGCTTGGATGTGCAGCTGGTGTAGTGGATAACTGCTCGAAATTGTAAATCGGAGAGTTCCAATTCCAGTCGGGTTTGTTATATTCACTTACGCGAAAATAACCATGGGAAGGTTATGAATCCACCTTTTCCCCCAAGTTATGGGTTAATTAGTAAGACTTGTATCAGTAAATCACTATTATCTAAAAAAAAGTCTTACAATATTTTCTGGCTTTAAATAACCTGCAGAGGGTTGATAAGCCATAAAAAACAAATCAATTAATCAAATCAAGTCCTAGACTGAAATTGGAAGATGGAAGCAACACTATGTTTCAGACAAAGTTTACAGATACTACACACTAATCCAAGGCAGGTGTCAATCTATATTTCAATCACTGTGTAACACGAATTTTGTCCTTCGGTAGCAACTATTATTTCCTATTTGCTTATGCCTCGGAAGTATGTAAAATGGCTAATATTTCTGTCAAACTTTGCTTTTGTGAATAGAATAATGATATTTCTGAAATTTGTCTATTCTCATTGGGAAAAGTGGTGAATGTGAACAAACGTTCAGGCAAAGTAGAAACAAAACGACATACGATTCAAAAGTAGCATTTATTTATTCTAGGATTATACAAGAGAGACCATAAAATGTTTAGTAGGGAGTAGTTTTTCGCGATTTACGCTTATACTGTAAATTAATTCTCGAATCAGACTCCCCCCGCCAAAGTCCCCCCATGCCTTTTTTTCTTTATACGATCTTTGGTAACGATGTTCAAAGTCCCGTATATCGTAGCAGAAGCGCTTGCCTTTCTCCTCTGAGTACGATTCACATGTTCTCTTTGAATTTATCAAGATGAGCGTCAAGGAGATGGACTTTGACGGACATCCTGCAGACCATTTTGCCGTAGTTCTTCACCAGGATCTCAACAAGTTCCACATAGTTTTCAGCCTCGTGATTCTCCAGGAATCCATGAACCACTGTGACAAAGCCGTTCCACGTCGGTCTCTCCGTCCTAATGAGATTCTTAGGGAATTCATTGCATCTATAATCTTCTTTATTTGTGCTCCGACGAAGACACTGGCTTTGATTTTTGCAATCTTCTTTGTTCCAAATTAAATTTTAGTAACGCTTATTGTGCGTATATCTGCTTATATCTATATAGACTGCTTCTCGATGTCAGAAAAGCAATAAACATTTCTTATATGAAAGGAATATGGGCGTGAGTCGAAATACTCCATAGAATCTTGAGTTAATCTTTTTAGATACGGAGTGTCATTAGCCATAATTATTTTCCCCTCAATTTCTCTCTCTTAAATCGAATTTTCTAAGTTGAATAAAGTTTCTATTCTTCGTACTGTTGTCCTCATCTCTGTTGCCATATTCATGACGTTTTGGTCGTTGTACGCTCCGGCTTTCTTCAGGTAATTGGAATTGCGAGCTGAACCCTTTATTTCGTCCACCGGGATACATTGTTCTAATTCCACGTGCCATGCCTCTTCCGGATGCCCCAGTATCAGTTATCTCCCTTATCTTTCCAAGTTTTTGTTCATCTCAGCTGTAGCCAGGTATTGAACTCACAACTCCTTGGGTCAAGGCATTTATCAGTGGAGACTCAGGGGCCAGGTATTAACCCTAACACCTTCCTACGCACTGTCTCTCTCTCTCACTCTCTCGGCTTCCAGACTGTTTCTTTTAATAATTTCACCCAAAGCAAGGCAATATAGCCACTAAGACGCAAGGGGGGTTACTGAGTGCGAGAGGATAAGAGAAAATACTATTAAGGAGAGAAGACAATAAAAGAACAAGAATTAAGAAGACAGAATATAACGAGTAGCATTGTTTACATTATTTACATTTTTGCGAACTGTTGTCCTCATCTTTAATGTTATATTCACGACGTTTCGGCCGTTGTACGCCCTGGCCTTCTTCAGGTGTTTGGACTTTCGAACTGAACCTTTATTTCGTCCATCAGGGTAAATTGTTCTAGTTTCACCTGCCATACATCTTCCGGATGTCTCAGTTATCTCCCTTTAACTTAACTTTCCAAGTTTTTATTCACCTCTTCAGTAGCCAGATACTGAACACTCACAACTCTTTGGGTTAAATCACTGGATCCAACCAACGCTTTTATCCACTGGGCCATGTGTCTAGAAGGAGACCGAAGTGTACAACGGCCGAAACGTCTTTAATATGGCAATAAAAATAAAGACAATAGTCGGAACAATGTAAACAATTACAATACCTCATCCGAGACATATAGACAGATATTGACTGATTGCGTTTAAATTTTCAAAGATCAAAGTTGACTGGGAAGCAAGAAGCCGGGAAAAAGTTCCACAAGCGAGAAATGCAATAGAAGAATCTGTTAACATAGAACTTACGGTTATATCTAGTCATTTCAACTGTAAAATGATGAGACCTTATTGTTAATCTAGTACTACACTTAAATTTATAAGATCTAAGTAACATAGAGGAAAGTTGATTCGAACAATTACCATGAAAGTATTTATAGAAAATAAATTACAGGAGGGAAATTACAGTGACGGAAAAATGACTAAAGCGAAGATGCCAGGTCAAGACTAATAACATTGCAGATTCTTATTTAGATTTTATCAAATCATATTTTTGTCTTTTGGTCCTTTGTATGCATGGGGCTCCCTTTATAAACTCTACACTCTGCCAATTTCCGTTCAGGCGGGTGATCAGATAAAAATTATTAGCTGAAAATCTTGCCTCGAATTACAACAACCTTATTTTATAAGTTCTAAAGTTCATTATTCAGGAAGGGGTAATTTCATCACAATGTATAGACTTAACTAATTCATATTTTGATTGAAGATGCTCTCTAGAAACTAAGCAAAGTATTGTGTGTTATTAAATTATCGTTAGAGACAACAAAGAATTCTGAACCGTTATGTCATATCTATCCTCTTAGATGGCAGTGAAAGCTAAACAATTTCCTTACAGTTGAAGAAGAACCTCGCAGCGAACGGAAGATGCTGGGAAGTTTTGAATATGTAAGCAACGAATAAGTTTTTTTTTCTAAAATGGGAACGAAAAGACAGTTATGTTTAAAATCAAAAAGGAACAGTTGACATTTCTGAGACAGAAAAGACGACTTGGAAAATTTAACACGACATACTGAAAGCAGGAGATGTAAAAACTACGAGTAACATACCTAACATATAAATGAATGGGTGCCTGAGGGAATTCAAGAGGTATAGTAAAGATTCATAACTTAGTGCTAAAATGGAGAGGAAGCTGTGGAGAGCCTTGATTGCTCGCGTCCAGAAGGAGCATGGCATATGAAAGAAGAATCCTTTCGCTGACTTTTATTGATGTTGATATATCAATTTGGCTATTATTGTCTGAATAACCATAAAGTATTATTTTTATCTCCCAGATCAATGGCTCCCACGCATTAAATGGCATTATTCATGAAAGCTGACTAATTGCTTCCCGAAACTGAACGTAATATGAAAATAATAGGTAGCTCTCCAAGGTCCACATTAGACATTAGTGTATCTGTGATATGCCAACACTTTAACACGACGGAAGGAAGGACTCGGAAAACTCAAAGAAATTAATTCCAGAATTTAATTTTCTGAAATACTTTATATACGACACTAGAGTATGTAAATACGTAATGCTATATACTTGTGGTGTATCGTCAGTGGTAGTACTTTTGTAGTGAAGCGGTCGACCCTGTTTTACACAGGTGAATTGGGATGCGGAACTGTACTGGGTCTCTGCTTACATCCAACTCTCACACATGGCTCCAAGAAGTTGTATGGGCATTGCAACGGCCACACTCCTGTCAACGGTATCGAAGTGCTGGCTAAACTGTGTAAAGGTAGTCGGAAGGATTTCCCGACCCAACTAGTGAAGATGAAGCGCTCTCGCCAACCCACTTGTCTCAAGCGGCCATCAGCCAGTCGTCAGCCAGAGCTTAGGAGCTGCGCCTCAGAGGCTAACAGCTTTGCTAATGGGCGGATGAACTTCTGAAAGGAGGGACGGGATAGCCTCAACATTCTCGGAGCACAAGGAACCGGTAAATTATTGCAGTATTTTGCCTTCAGTTTCACCATGAACCACAAGCGGCAAAAAATGCGCTAAATAAATGATGATACACAAATAGGCCCTATTCACATGCGGACTATTGTCCTCATCTTTGTTGTTGTTGTCATAACGCTTCGGCCGAAACGTGATAACTTCAAAGATAAAGTTAATAGTCTTCATATAAATAATAACTTTTCTCCCTAGAAATTCGGACAGAAACAAATACAGGGTGTCTATAAAGTCCGTGTGCACTTTTAAAAAATTATAACTTTATTTGTATTTGCGATAGAAATAATTTGTAAAAAGGATTAGAAAGAAGTAAATCTATATTTTTTAAGGTTTTATTGAAATTTTCTTTAAGTTTCCACATGTCCTCCATCATTAGCAATACAAAGGGTAATACGATTTTACAGTTCACGGAAAACATTTGCCAACAGATTTAGAGTAATGCCTGAAATCACATTAGTTATTTTAGCTATACTTCAAACTAGGTACATTAAACTTTATAACATTTTTTACAGATTATTTCTATCGCAAATACAAATAAAGTTATAAATTTTTAAAGTGCACACGATGATGGTAGATATGCCGTAGAACAAACCGAACCAAACCATATCTTTCCCCGGGTGACTGTAGACGCGCACATACAAATATAGTGTAAACTACGCACTAGTATATTTCTCTCATTTGATACCATGTCGGGCCCAATAACATTGTAGAATCTTCTTTGGATTTCATCAAGAATCTCTAGATATAAAGTAAAAGCATATCTGGCTGGAATATTCAAACCATGAACAAATGGTAGACTTATAAATATGTAAGATAGATTCTAGAGAGAAAGATTCTCTCGCACGACACAGTGAACCAACTTTTCTAGCAGCAGATCTGATACGACAACTTGTCAGAGAAATAAAGTCCCTGCATGCCTGGGGTCAAAAACAATTATTATTAATGTAGGAGAAGTTATAGGTCACACAAGGAGTTAAACCTAAAAGGTTCGGGGAGGTGTAGTGGGATCGGTTAGGCTAATATTAATTAGCATAAACATGCCACTATATATTAGGCAGAATGCTAGATAGAGCAGCAGTCAATTGGACGACGGATCAGTCGACCAGATTGTTCATCTGTCGAACTCTCTGTCTCGAGCAGAGAGAAACCCGGACGAGGCTTTGCCGCAGGGCAAAGTTTTGTCCGGGGAGGTAGACAGGCCCTGAACCCGTTTATGCGGATTCTAAGGGAATATTTTTGGCCGAACCCACGAGCTAGGAGAACCCACGGTAAACTCGGCCTTGTGCCACATACATCTCTCGTGGGGTGGGGGCTGTTAAATATAGCAGTCAATTGAACGACTACTGCTACAATTGTGTGTGTACGGACTTCACGACAATTAATTTTATTGTTTTTATTTAATTAGAATAAATAAAAATTAATAATTATCTATTAGCATTATTTATTTTATTAATAATTATTCATTTCCGAAGGTTCAATCAAAAGTAATCGAAATGAAACGATAATTTGTATTTGAATTGAGCTTTGACAAAAATACTTTCGGTGGAAATTACAGAAAAATTAGAATTCATTGAAAAAGACGACAGCTAATTATTAATAAATAAATAAATAATTAATTAAGAACGATACATATTTATACATATATTACCTAATCTAAAAAAGGTAATACGTTCTTTTTCATTCGAGCTTTAATAAATCTTGGTTCTATTGGATTACTTCGGACAGACTCCATCTAGCTAGCTTTTTATTCTCACCAATTTAAAATTTCAACGAAGGCCATCAGACGAATAAAGGTGTTCCACACAAACGAACTATGCTATTATTGTAAATTTCAACCTTCAGTGTCGTGTACATCTTAGGTCACATCCACTAACACTATAAATGGTTGGTCGAAAAAAAATTATCGTGATAGAAGGGGAGGCTTGACATAATTGTCTATGGGTGGTACAAATTATAGATTAAAAATTATGAGGAGGGGGGAAAAAGAGGTCGAGGGGGAATTTTTAAAAAAATGGTGGTTTTATTTAAAACTTGTGGTAATAGAATTCTTTTACTGTATTTTTTTTGTATTTTAACTACTTTCGTAGTTAACAATCGGCCTGTGTCAAATGTTAACTGTATTTTAATTTTGTTGAGTGAACACCTGGAAAAGTAGGTGGAAATTATTTACAAAAGGAAGAGCGCTTACACAATTTATTCGTTTGAGTCATAAATAATTTCCATTTTTTTGTTTATCATTAAGAAATATTAGAGACAATTACATTTTATTTAATTTATTCACAATTATCTGTAACTAGCCTAGAAGACTCCTTTGAGCCGACTTTAGTCTAGCTCCTGTGGATGGCTTTGGGGCCTTCGAACTTTTATCTTCAGAGCCATATGTGCATAAAAAGTTATAAGAATTTATAAATAATAAAATTATTTATCTTTATTCGACACCTTAATTTGGCATAATCTTTCTTCGTATACGCAACCTATCTCCGTAGTTTGTTTACATATATTTTTCGCGCAATTTTTATTTTCTTTTAAAATCACCATTATTTTTAACCCCTTCACCCTAAAGTCACTCTTAAAAGATATCAGGGAACCCAAACTATGTAATATTTTCCAATACGTCTGCTAGAAAAAGAAAAAAAAAACATGATCAATATACTGTACCCCACTTAAGTTTTAATCACTGTTTAATTAGACGATATCAATTCAACTAAAAGCGAGATTAGAAAAAACCTTTGATAAAGAATTGGTCTTTAAAATCTTTCACTTTGTTCGATATTTAAATGTAACTTTAAATGAGTTACTTAATTTTTAATCGCGTGTAACTACAGGAGTTACTGTTACTTCAGTTTGTTTATGATTTGCCGAGATCGAAAAACGGACGGACACACACGCAGTAAGCTTTTTTCTTTTTTGAAGATTGATAACTTGTCGGTTATCAAGCAGCTCTTCCATATCTCTTGAGGAAAATACCGCAGGTTTTGATGTGCAAAACTTTTCTCCGAACTCTTGAATCTGGTTTTCATTCGAGAAGGTTTACGTCATCAAATCATTTTGGATCAATTGACCCCCCCCCCCCAAAAAAAAACAGATTAATAATCATTCTGCTTA
>OZ038499.1:10032566-10060066 GCA_964036315.1 Acanthosepion esculentum | reverse complement strand
GATAATTGACATCCATTAGACATGGCACATGGAACTAGAACAGTCTAATCCCGTGAACGAAATTAAGGGTTCAGTTTGACATTCCAAATACCTGCAGAAGGCCGGAGCGTACAACGGCCGAAACGTTGTAATAAATATGGCGCCAAAGATGAGGACAATAGTCCGAATAAAGTAAATAATGTACATAATACCTCATCTCCGAAATATTATCAGATACTGAAAGGCCGAAACGTTGTAATAAATATGGCGCCCAAGATGAGGACAATAGTCCGAATAATGTAAATAATGTACATAATACCTCATCTCAGAAATATAGACAGATATGATATATCTTATGTTATACATATATTCTCAATTCAATTTGGTAAAAAATAGAGTGTAATAAACAACCCTCCACCGATGATCATGGAGGCTAAATCACTTTTAAGGCTATTGTTTTTTAAATGATGTCAAATTTAAGCAATAAAATGTCTGAATAGTTTAATTGATTATTTAAACAGAGTTTTTAAAATTATGACGATATGTTCGTTTTTACTTTGTTCAACATTTTGCCCTTTTGAAAGTTTTTCGACATTATTACCATTCAGTCATTCAATTCGTTTCTTTCCGTTCGACACTGTGACGTACTACCTACCTATATATAATTCTTTTAAATAATGTGTGGAAATAGCTATTTCCTCACCTTATGAATATCACAAGATCCTAAAAACGTGTTGGAAATATATGGAAAATAAAGTTTAATATATATTTTAAAAAGTACACTTTATAACCAAAAACGTTTGCGGCACACAAACATACATATCTGTTTGTAATGATACATACACAAGAGGAGAATTTTAAAATTTATCACTCCAAACAAATAACCATTATAAAAGTAAGTAAAAATATTTGGGGGAAGTTAGTATGTAAGAGAATTTTGCAGCACAAATCTCGTTTCTGTTTCAAACTAATATCCATACAATTGAATATGTTAGCTTTATCACAGATATTGACCACTTTCAACTAAATACCACGCGCATATATATATATATATATATATATATATATATATATATATATATTACACATCAAAATCCAAAATTACCTCATTTGTGGATAGACCTATTTCACCCAACGCGAAGTACGTCGGTCTTAATAAGATGTACTTCGCGTTCGTTGAAATAGATCCATACCCACCCATTTGAAGTAATTTTGGATTTTGTTGTGTAATTTATATGATCTGTTATAATAAATACATTGAGCTCTTTTTGTGGATCAGTTTTAATATTTGATATTATTACGATCCACTTGGATTATATACCAACGTATTTATTACCAGTACTATATATATATATATATATATATATATATATATATATATATATATATATATATATACGCACACACACACACAAGTATAGGGTTGGTGTATACAGAATAGAGCAAATATAATAACTTATTTGAAAATTATAACATGAATATGTTATAAAATCACAACAAAAATAGCCATTTTGTTTCAACACCTTTGGTGTCTTATCAAGTGATGATGTTGATGTAGAATAAAGGATTTTAAAAGGTTCAAATTAATTAACCACCCCTCGCAAGGGGAAACGCTGTTACATAAGCTGGAATGACCAACCAAAATACAAGTATACGGGAATTCAAAAAACTTGACAACGAAGTAAGGTTATAATAACTATTAAATGCTTTAAAGTTGGGGGTTATACCAAAATAGAATTTATTCTAATAAGTATTAAATTATACGATAAAATTTGAAATTAAAATTTAAAATCTAAATTTAATCTCTATTAAGTTTAAAATTATAAAATTACTGAGGAAAAATACATATGTTATTCTATTTATTTTATTTTTATTGAAATTAAGTTGGAATAAACGTTAAGATCGACTGCTCTTAACTTCATGACAACATGGATACATTTGAATTCTAAGCATAGACAGGGGATGATGACATCTTGAGATAGACAATACATACACAATCAGATTATAATGCATAAGCACGCAGGCATATTTAGATATATACATACACAAAAAAGTAACGAGACAGGAAATATCTCCGCGACCCTTTACAAAAAAAAAACAACACATATATACACAATTATATGTGCATGCAAGTTACCATACACAGACACCGATACAGACACGTACATACATCCACATACATAGACACTCCGATACAGCAACCAAAATATATTCAAGATTGAAAGTGTTATTAAACGAATTCTAACTAAAATTATTAAAACATAACTTATACGGGGAAACATACATGGATAAAAATGGTCTAATAGAAGAGAGAAACAAACAATAAGGAAAGAAAGGACATTAAAATAGATATATACGTATAAAAATAACACCATCTAATATATAAAAACGAAAATTCCAAACACACATATATATTTAAAAATATATATATTTCATATATGTCTATATACGCTCTACTGTACATTAGGTGAAAGAAAATAAAAACTACCTACAGATATATGTGTACAGTGTACACACATTCTTCACTACAGACAGAAGCACAGAAAAGCCTACCTATAGACAAACATATATACACATATACACGCATACACACATATATATATATATCTACACATATACACACATGCATACGCATATGAATATATACACATACTGAAGCAAGCATAAATATATTAACCCACACAGCAACGTAAAAAAGTAAACAAACCGAATATAAATATACATACACATACATATACACACACACACACATATATATATATATATATATATATATATATATATATATATATACACGTGTACATATATGCATGTATACATATAAACTTAAACATACAGAATTAGTAAAACTATCTTGGAAAGAACCAACCACTTCATTAAAAACACCCTTGGACTCTTACAGTGGATTAATACAGCTGATGTTATCAACTGGTTTACTAACATCCGATATAAGGACAACTGTACTTTCATATAGTTCGATATTATCGACTATCATCACTCTATATCGAAGGATCTGTTCACTTTGGCCTTGGAGTTCGCTCGGGAATACTCCAATATTTCTGAGAGTGAAGTGGGTATTATCATGAACTGCCGAAATTCTGTTCTGGTCTTTAATGAAGAACAGTGGACTAGTCTTGCAGCGATAAGTTTGACATTTCAATGGGTTCCTTTGATTCTGCAGAAGATTCTGATTTGGTTGGATTATTTCTTTTATAAAATTTAAGTGCCTTTGAATGTCTAGATTCTGATAGTGTAGGATTATATAGCGATGATGGCTTATTAGTTGTTAAAATCTCTACTAAAATTAAGGTAGACCATATTAGAAAAATGATCCATAGGGAATTTAAGGATTTAGGTCATAGGACTATAGTTACAACTAACGTTAAACAAGTAGATTTCTGGACGTCACCCTAGAGCTTGCTAGCAACACTTTCCAACCATATGTGAAGGTTAATTCCAACCCAGTATACGTGCATCCAAATTCCAATCACACCCCCCTTCGGTTATGAAACACATACCCTCCTCCATTGGATTTAGGATTAGTACTAACTCTTCTAACAAAGATGTTTTTAATAAGATTGAATGTTCGAAAGAATTTCTCTTGAATAAGAATGTTCGGGATTCTATGTTGAATAGAGTCTGGTGTTAGAATAGAATACAGTTAATTAAGAAGGGTGTTGTTTTGAGAAATTAATAGAATGCTGGTTCATTAACTTGGCTCAGTCACAGAGAGGAAGATATGTGTAATGTGATACAAAAATCTGTGCTTGTGTGTGCGTTGTGAGTAAAGTCGTGGATTTGTGTTGACAGGCGTAAATAGCTGGACTCTACTGACTGTTGCAGAAAAACTCGCTTGTATTTAAAGCTGCTGGTAGGCTCCAGCGAAAACGCGGGAAAGTTGATTTAGCACAAAAATGTTTGATTGGTTAAAATTCGACCAATCACTGATTTTGTAACAAAAAAACATGTGAGAAAGTTCACGGCAGAAAAATTCAAAGTGGTGACTGCGATTGCTATATTGTCTTATGGAAAAGCAGTATCAATTTACTAGCCAATCGCAGACAAATAAATTGTGGGCGTGGAAAGCGTAGCAGTCGCTACAGTACCATGCGAATAATAATAATAATAATAATAAACAAATTACAAAACTGAATTGGTTACAACATAAAATTCTTTAGGTCAAGTTACTATAAAAGGAACTTTTCAAGGCAACTCCTTATTTTACTTATACTACAGACAGAATTTTCTAAATTATAAAAATGTTTACACACTTTCAGCCATTTTGAATGGCTGCTATAGTGTATTATTATATGTTTATTATAAAACGAATGGGGCGTTTGTTGCGGGCCGGTGTATGTGTTGAGAAATAAACACGTGTGTCTCCTGAAATACCCACAACAAACATGTCAATGTGAGTCCACGTAACGACAAGACCCAACATATTTTTACAAACAAATGAGAATATATTAACAAAGGTATACAAGCGTCAATTCAATGATGTGTGTAGCAAATGAATGTGAAAACTTTTTTGGGTGCAATATGTGTAGTGAGTGAATATGCGTACGTACGCGTTGTTGCGTGTATTGTTCATGCGTTTCCGAAAGAGAAGCGCCTTTTCCGCGAGAGGGTTACATGTCGACGAATAAGCGGATAAGATGAGGAGTAAATTAGGAGGAGGTAACCTGACATATTTAATGGGCTTACGTTTATTGCAACAAAGAAAATGGAAGTAAGGATGACAAGAGAAAACTAAAGAGACGGAAAGAGAGAAAAAAGACAAGAGAGACAGAAACAAAGCTAAGAAGAGAGAGAGAGAGAGGATGGGGGGAGACAGAAAAGTGTAAGGAGAGAGAGAGAGAGGGAAATACAAAAAAAGAAGAGGAATGACAGAGACAGAGAAAGGAGAGGAAGAGACATACATAAAGAAGAGAGACA
The DNA here is from genome assembly GCA_964036315.1 of Acanthosepion esculentum. Classification (NCBI taxonomy): domain Eukaryota; kingdom Metazoa; phylum Mollusca; class Cephalopoda; order Sepiida; family Sepiidae; genus Acanthosepion; species Acanthosepion esculentum. The sequence goes on along the minus strand of OZ038499.1, from coordinate 10,055,152 downwards.
CAAAAAGAGAGAGAAGGAAGACAATAAAAAGAGCGAGGAAAGGAAAGACAGAATGAAGAGAGAGAGAGAAAAGGAAAGACAGAATGAAGAGAGAGCGAGAGAGAGAGAGAGAGAAGGAAGGAAGGAAAGACGGAATGAAAAGAATGAGACAAAAAGAGAGGTGAGAGATAAAGAGAGAGGTGAGAGACAGTAAGAGAAAGAAAAAGAAAGCAAGCAATCAATGAACGTAAGTGCGAATCAGTGCGCATGCGTAGTGACCTCTCGCTCTCTCTCTCTCTCCCCCACCACAAACACACGCGCCCATAGCAGCAATTGACAATGGCTTTGATCTCTTTTTTCGCAAGTTGCATCGACTTATCACGGTCATATTAAATTCTTCCAGGTCTGACAAAAAATATTTCACAGGTTAATTTTACCTTTGCAGGTGCAGCAATACAGTTTTATTTGCATTTAAGTGCTTTTGTTTTTCTTCTTTTCTTTTTCAGCGTCTTTCCTGCTATTGCGCTTATTAACAGAAAGTTCCTGTTCATTTTGAAGACAAGAGAGATGAACCGGGTTATAAATGTTTGGTTTAGGAAATTGCCTTTTCGGCTCTGAGTGTATGACATTAGAAAAACTGGGACACGGCCGACTTTTGTTTTACAACACAAGAGGGCAGGCCGAATCATTTTTGAACGAAGAAAACTGATTGAGTGGCTGTACAAGTGGCCAAAAGTTGAACGGACAGAAAATGGTGATGTGAAGAATATTTAAACCTTACTAAAAAAAAGAAAGAGGAGACGAAGAAAGAGTGACAAGACGATTTTTCAAAAAAGATCGACATAAATTTAACTACAGTGTAATCCGGATGTAAGAGAGTTGTCGGGACCGGAGACGAAGTATCTTATATCCGGGTTTCTCTTATATCAGGGTTTAGTCTATTATATATACATTAGCACAGGCTCTAATTTGGGACCAGAGAAAATCTCTCTTATATCCGGGTTACACTGTATATATATATATATATATATATATAATTATTTTAAAAAAAGATGATTCCATCGCTACATAAGAGTTCTCATGTTTCAAAAACAGGAGCTAAAAACTTCAATTTAATTATAAAAATTAAATTGAATTAAAGTATCAATCTCTGTTTCATCTTCAAGCGAAAATCTTTTTGAATAGATATTTATTCGTACGATGGTACAAAATGTGGCACAAGGCCAAAAAGGGGATTTTGGGAAAAGGACGGTCTTCTTCTGCCTTAATTCTAAACTTAGCTAGCCACAAACACTGACCCAAACATACCAATAATAGTCCTATCACCAAAACAACACATTCTCTCCTACCTTTCTTACTACATCCACCATAATACCACAATGTCTCTATGAAATCCTAACTAGTCTCCATATGTACATTTCAAAGTCGGGGCTGGGGGACAGGGGGGAATAAAACAACAATTTAAAAAATCCGAATGATTATTTACAATATGAATTAATACTATTTACATGAAAACAAAACAAAATAAGGTTAGTAATAACCTCCCCCCACAATCACTAAATGTGGCAGAAACATTAGTTAACTGGACGAAAAAATGCGGGATTATAATCGTATAAAAACATTCATCCAACCAAAACCTTCACACAAACACGCACTCATTCAGACACAACAACAAATACGAAAAACACACACACGAAAACGAAAGACACCGGCATCTACCAGAGAACTGACATCACTGACCACCTAAGATGGGGAATTAGACTAAAGAAAAATAAAGACAGAAAAAAGGGGCCAATGAGCATACATACCATAGCTAAGTTAACCGGAAACAGGAAACTAAAGAATCAAAACTAAACCTAAACTAGCCTAATATCGGGACGGGTTGTCTCTGTTCAACCCAGGAAGGACAAAATCCTGTACCCAACCAGCATCAAAGTGCAACTCCAGGTCAGCCCCTTTCACTCTACATAGTTGCGGAAGATTTACCCACCTTTTGCCGAATTCTGATGAAGAGAGTCATCGCCTTTCCGTCTTAATGCTGATGCTTAAAGTACAAGATCAGTTGGGAAGAAGTGAACTTCTCACTTCCATAGAATCCCTTCTGACGTGTCGACCAAATCACGACTCTCATAACACCTAGCAAGCAGTGAAACACAAAGTTCAGCCTTCGTCAACGGCGGTGCCACATTGCTACAAACAGAAGAGGCCTCAAGGACAAAGAACTTTCCCTGCAGCATGCGAACCATGAGGCCTTCAACGAACTTACACAACGGTGCTACCAACTTGCAATGAAAGAAGACGCGACAAAGGGTCTCGGCTTCCCCATCACAGCGTTGGCAGTTTGGAGATTTCTCCAAGCCCGCTGTGCAAAGTATTTTGGCGTCCCAGAGTGCCCCACGCATCACCAGACAGGTGAGGGATGCCTCATCGTTATTGAAACATTTCAACCCGAGCGCCCAAGTCCAGATCGAGCGAGCCTCCTGCTTCGTAAGACCGAGCTAGTCAACCAGATCATTATGAACGGACCCCCTGACTAACACTTGATATAATGCCCTAGGAGACAACGCCTGGACGTTGGAGAGGCCATCCGACGCCCCTAAGAGGCGTTTCAGAGCACGGCGACATTCACGGTAGAAGGAACATTCGGTTCGGGGTAAACAGTGCGCCTCCTCCTCGCACGAGTGCACACTTTTCAAGGATGGGAAATTTCTACGGGCGTCTTCCTTCCAGAAGGCGCCCTCCTTATCCGAATCGCGACACTAACGATCTAGGAACCCGATGCGAAGCTTATAATGACGAATCTCAATGTTAGGCATACCTAGACCGCCTTCAGATGGATGAAGGCAACAGATCTCCCGAGATACCCTAGCGGCTTTGCCTCTCCACAAGAAAGAGAACAAGAGCTTTACTAATGAGATTAGTGTGGCATACGGAAGTGGAAGTACCGAGAGTCGGTAAAGGAGAATCGGGTAGATATGTGAAACACATACTTCCGCCCTCCTCTTCAAAGATAGATTCAAGGAATTTCTTTTGGAAATTTACGCAGCTTTATGAGCATAATCATTCGTAATATTAATTACTATGGAAACGGTTGAAGCAATTATTTCAATAAGGGGTGTAAGGGTTAATTATAACCTGAAGTGATGGTGTTGAATGTAGAACATTTCTACATTCAACACCATCACTTGATAAGACACCAAAAGTGTTGAAACAAAATGGCTATTTTTGTAGTGATTTTATAACGTATTTATGTTATAATTTTCGAATAAATAATTATATTTGCTCTACTCTGTATTGAGCACTCTTTTAAGAATAGTATTTTTTGGTTATTGGAAGTTTTTTAATATACACCAATCCTATATTAGGATATATATATATATATAGATATATATATAGATATACATATATATATTTATATTAAAACAAAGCGGCGTTACCTAAGGTTTAAAGTGCATTTTTAAGATGAAAAATATCGAAGCTTGTTTTTTAATTTTATTTTCAAGCTAATAGATTAAATTTAATATTTCCAATAAACAAAATACTTTGTTGTATTTGAAACCGAATTTAAATTGATTGGAATTATTTTCTTTCTGATTATTAGAAAAATCGATGAAATCCTTCATATTGACAAATCTGTCAACACAACATAATTCTCTTTATTAAAAATATTTCAAAAATAAGATATTCTTTTCTGAAACTTTGAGAAGAATTAGCTGATTTAAAGTTTAATTAATCTGAATTGAAACAAATATTACTTTTTATTATAATATATCGTAGAAAAGCATTTTTAACATGGAGTGGGGTGTTTTTAGGTGTTGACAGATTTATCGACAGCCTGATGTTTGTGAAATTTATTTAAAGATATAATCGTAATAAAATTACATGAGTACAACATAAACACCCTTCCAGTAAGATAAAAATCTTAAAATATTGTACGTAATATAATATTTTATTGAAGTTTAGGTACTTTGGTTTTAGTCTTACCTACGAAGGCGCTTGTTGTGGAAAAGTTAAAAAATTGTCAATAAATTTTAAATTTGTTATAGTTACTGCTCTTATTTTTTGTTAATGTGTATTTACAAAAATCGGCACTTTTATACAAACAAAAAAGTTCAAAATTCTTGTTAAAATATTGGAGGTAGCTGAATTGTACTAGGATTTCGTATTTCTGAGTAGTAAAAATAGTTTTTACTTAACAATATCACCTAACCAGTAAAAATTAATACATAATTTTAAATGATTTAAACTTTATAATTTAATTAAAATTTTAAAAAATGTAAACAATTATTTTAAAATTTCATTATTCATCGAAATTTTTTTAAAGACAAGTGTCGATATTATTCATAAAAATCAATTAAAAGCTTTTCTAATTAAATAATGTCTTAGTGTTATTGCATTTTTTATTTCACGATTTAGAACATATTTTCGGTAATTTGGGATCTGGTTTTACAAAAAAGAAAAAATTCATGATTTAAATTCTGTTCTACGTATAATATAAATATAAGTGTAGATAATAGATGTAAAAATATCCTTTTACTTAGATTTTCTAAAAAAAATCTCTAAAATAATATCATTGATTCGTGAATAAGTTCTGAAAGTTTCATTAAAATTTAACAATTATTTAATTTTTGCAAGAATTTCCAAATCAATGTTTTTTTTTCACTGCAGAAAAAGACGTTAAAATTTCCTATACTAATCTTTGTCTCCTTATTACAGTTTTTATATTACTATTCAGGGAAGATTTTCTTTAACTTGGGGTACAGTCTGACAAAAAGAAATTCTCCGAGGACTTATCCTTATAGCTAATATAAACATTAAATCCTACAAAAAAAAAAAAAAAAAAAAAGAATTCGTAAAATTAAATTAGTGGCAGGGGACAGAAGTAAAAATAGAAAAATATCAAGACTTTCTTAAAAAAACAAAAGAAAACAAAAGAAAACAAAAAAATTCGAAATGTTTAAAAAATAATTTGCCGTATTTGACGGCATATAAGACGCACTTTTTTTCTTTTTTTTTTTTTTTACTAAATATATCTTTTAAAATTCCTCTGCGTCTTATATGCCATATGTAGGTTTACTCATTTTACTAAGTACTAATTTTTTCTTGATTTGCCCTGCTGAAATTGGGGTGCGTCTTATACACTCGTGCGTCTTCTATGCCGTCAAATACGGTGATTCATTTGACAATAAGTCCTGAAAGTTTAATTAAAATTCGACAATTATCTGATTTTTACAAGAATTTTTAAATCAATGTATTTTTCACCGCAAAAGGATGCTCAAATTAAACAAATGTGTGGTCCTACGTTGACGCCAGAAAAAAAAATAGTCAAAATTTCGAAAGTTCTGAAAAAGGTTTTAAAAAAAATTAACCCTTTGATATTTCCTCTCAATAATAAAACAAAAGATCTTGATAGCAAAACTATTTTTATCAAATTTTGGGTATTTTTACATCATGTATACTCACTTTTTAGCGAATCTTTGGAGGAACCTATGTAAATTTGTAAAATTGTAGCTTAGTATTGTTACTATGAATACAAGAATTTAAGTTTATTGGCACTCGGCCGAAATTTTGTGGCACTTAGTGAAGAACAAATTCACTAACCTGTAGTAATGGTTTGCTTGATAAGCTCGTTAACCATTACCCCCGACAGCGAGACAAACTATTACAATAATGTTTGTACAGGCTTCACACGTGGGAAAAGCTATAACAGATATTCAAGTGAAGCCTTATTTGCCTAGAAAATTTTATTTGCAGAAAATTAAAATCTGATTCCAGTAGATAAAACGATTCACTCAAGATTAAAGATTTTCCTGCTGTTTTTTTTTCTTCTTTTTGATGAAGATGGATTTACTAAGGTTCTTCGTAATGTCGCCATTGTTGTATGTTTTATTTTGTGCATTGTTTCTGTTATTTTGTCGATGCCGAAGAGCGTTTTTATTGCAACCCCATTATGTCCGGTTGCTTTGTTGATCTTGCCAAGAACCGGTTTTACTTCAGGCTTTAATATTTCTGACCTTCCATACTTTAAGCGTTGTGGGTTTTTTTTTTCTTCTCATTTCTTACATAATGCCCCACCACTTTCTTTGGAGTAGTTTTTCTTTTTCAATTATCACTGATCCTTCCTTTGATTTTATACAACCTTGTCGGAGTTAATTCCTCCTTCCTGATTGTTCACCAGGGGTCGCTCTCCCTACACTATAAATACTGGGCGATTTCTTGCCTTGTTCTCTTTTCTACTTTGCCTCTTTTTCATTTCTTCATCTGACCGTGTTGGACGATTTTTACAGTTTGTCTTACGTTCATTTTTTGACTGCATCGTGAAATTTTGATTTTTCCTTTTCAACTCCTCACCCTCCCCATTTTTATTTTGACTTTATTTTGCGATTAATCTTTTATTATTAAACTTTTTGATTTTCTTTTATGTTTTATTTTTCCTTCTTTGAATTTATTTTCTCCCCGTACCCACTTCCCATAGTTTATATCTGTTTGTTTATTTTTCGTTTTTCCGTCTGACTTTATTTTCCTTTGTTTATTACGTGTTGATTTGTTCTGTTTTTTCTTTTCTTTTAAATAACCGTTAATTTTCCGTGTTTTATCTCTCTGTAATATATTTGTTTGTAAATTTTGTGTTTAGTTTGTATTTCTGTCCCTTTTTTTCTTTCCTTGTTTATCGTTTTGTTTTAGGATTGACCGTTTTTTCGGCAGCCATATTGTAAATTGTGACATTTCGTTTCGTATTTTATTTGTTTTCCGTTTATAACGTTCGTTTTATTTGTTGCTTTCGTGTCTGTCATTGTTTTAAATTTGTAGTTTCGCCTTTGGGCGAACTTTGTTCACTTGTACGTCCATTTGTTTTGCGAACCTTGTCTATTCAATTTTATTGTACGTCCTTCTGTTTTGTGAATTTGTAGTCTCACTCACGGGCGAACCTTGTTTTTTGTATTTATTAATTTTGTCGTCTCGCTGTTAAGCGAACCTTGTTTGTTTAATTGTATTTTTTTTTATTGTCTGTTTATTGAATTTTGTTTTACTTTAAATTTTTCCCTCTTCACCTATAGGCGAAACATAACGCTTTTTTTCTCCTTTTTATCACCCCTCCCGTGAAAATGGATAAAAAACGGTACCATCCTTTTTAATCATAAAAAACCTAAAGTGGCCGACCTTAGGAGGTCAGTAAGAAAACATCTGTTTTTCATTAAAAAAGACCCCCCCCCCCCGATAAGAACAATCCCGATGAAGACCCGGCATTAGTCCCCGATAATCAGGAGGCTGTTAATGCCAATTACGTAACAAGTATGGAAGCCGATAATGGCAATTCCGAAAAAAGTATGCTGGCTAAAAATGGCCTAAATAAAAAAAAAAGTATGACCGAAAGGAAAAAAGTATAGAGGCCAATAAGAGCCAAGAACCAGACCAAGCTTCAAATTCTAAGGAGACCAATAAGACCAGTGATAACACAGAGGCCGGGGAATTGCCCTGTTGTTGGGAGTCCCCCCGAAGTGTATAATCGATATTGTGGAGTTCTTGGAGCGTGTCAAGAGTTACGCACACCTTGTCGTGGAAGGTGGGCTCTTGGAGGACCCCAAAGAACTGAATAAAATCGAGAAACGAATGGTGTCGGTCTTCGTCGTCGATAAGCGTACGCGCAAGATTTGTCGTTCGACGAAAGACAGTGGTAAAAACACTGGAGTACCAGGGGTTCAAGCCACTAAGAATTAATTTGTGGTCACGGAGGAATCTTTCCTTAAAGGGGAGGGCGGAAGTATGTGTTTCACACATCTACCCGATTCTCCTTTACCTTTTCCGTCCGACACTTTATTGGCGTTAGTGAGGCTCTTGTTCTCTTTCTTGTGGGGAGGCAAGGCCGCCAGAGTCACTCGGGAGATCTGTTGCCTTCATCCTACTGAAGGCGGTCTAGGTATGCCTAGCATTGATATTCGTCAATATATGCTTCACATCGGGTTCATGGATCGAATGTGTCGCGAATCGGATGAGGAGGGCGCCTTCTGAAAGGAAGACGCCGGGAAGAACTTCCCATCCCTGAGAAGTGTGCATTCGTGCGAGGAGGAGGCCCACCGTTAACCCCAGAGTCGAATGCTCCTTCTACCGTGAATGTCGTCGTGCTCTGAAACGCCTCTTAGGGACGTCGGATGGCCTCTCCAACGTCCAGGCGTTGTCTCGTAAGGCATTATATCGGGTGTTAGTTAGTGGAGGGGGGGCGTTCGTGATGAACTAATTGACGAGTTCGGTCTTACGAAGCAGGAGGCTCGCTCAATATGGTCTTGGGCGTCCGGGTTGAAATGTCTCAATAACAATGAGGCATCATTCCCCTGGTTGGTGATGCGTGGGGCTCTGGGTCGCCAAAAGAGTTTGCGCAGCGGACTTGGAGAAATATCCAAACTGTCGGCGCTGTAGTGGGGAAGTCGAGACCATTGGTCACGCCTTCTTTCATTGCAGGGTGGTAGTGACATGTGCAAGTATGTTGAAGGCCTCATGGTTCGCATGCTGCATGGAAAGTTCTTTGTCCTTGAGGCCACTTCTGTTTGTAGCAATGTGGCTCCGCCGCTGACGAAGGCTAAACATTATGTGTTTTAATGCTTGCTGGGTGTTATGAGAGTCGTGATTTGGTTGACACGTCAGAAGGGATTCTATGAAGGCGAGAAGTTCACTTCTTCCCAACTGATCTTGTACTTTAAGCATCAGCTTAAAGTCAAGATTAGGTCGGAAAGGTGGCGACTCACTTCATCTGAATTCGGCAAAAGGTGGGTGAATCTTACGTGTTTGTGTCGTGTGAAAGGGGCTGACCTGGAGTGGCACTTTGATGCCGGTTAGACATCAGGATATTGCTTTACCTGGGTTGAACACGGGCAACCCATCCAAAAATTAGGTTAGCTTAGGTTTAGTTTGAATCTTTAGTTTCCTGTTAACTTAGCTAGGGTATGTATGCTCATTGGCCCCTTTTATTTCTGTCCCTATTTTTCTTTAAGTTTAATTCCCCATCCCCTCCCTCGTTAGGTGATCAGGGATATCAGTTCCCTGGTGGGTACGGGGCGACTTTCTTTTCGTGTGTGTGTTTTTGGTATTTGTTGTTGCGTCTGAATGAGTGCAGGTCTGCGTGCGTGGGATGAACGAATGTTTTATATTATTATAGTGCCGCATAAATTTCATCCAGTTAACTGATGTTTCTGCTACATTTAGTGATTGTGGGGGGTTATTACTAACTTGATTTTGTTTAGTTTCTTGTAAATAGTTTCTTCATATTGTAAATACTCATTGGGACTAGTTTTCAAATTTTTAAATTGTTGTTTTATCCCCCTCCCCCCACAGACGATAAATTGTACATATGGGGTCTAGTTAGTATTTTCATGGAGACATTGAGGTATTATGGTGGATGAGGTGAGATAGGTACGTAAGAATGTGTTGTTTTGGTGTAAGGAATATTGTTAGCATGATTGGGTCAGCGTTTGTGGCTAGCTAAGTTTAGAAGTTAAGACAGAAGACCGACCTCTTGCCCCTACCCCATTTCGGCCTTGTGCCACATTTCCTGTTTTTTACAGAAATAAATATTCTTTTTCACTTTGCAACCCAGCAACGAAATTAGGTTAGCTTAGGTTTGGTTATTTAAATTTTTAGTTTCCTTTTTCTATAAACTTAGCTAGGGTATGTATGCTCATTGGCCCCTTTTGTTTATGTCCCTATTTTTCATTAGGTTTAACTCTCCATCCTCTCCCTCGTTAGGTGGTAAGTGATGTCAATTCTCTGGTGGATGCGCGGCGCCTTTCAATTAGCGCGTGTGTTTTTTCGTATTTGTTGTTGTGTCAGAATGAGTGCGTGTCTGTGTGAGTGCTTGGGATGGATGAATGTTTTTCTATATTTTTATAGTCCCGCATCGATTTCGTCCAGTTAACTGATATTTCTGCCACATTTAAGGTTTGTAGGTTTTTTTTTATTACTAACATGATTTTGTTTACTTGCATGTAAATAATTTATAACCACATTGCATATAATCATTGGGGATTTTTTAACTTGTTGTTTTTTTATTCCTCTGCCCCTCACAGACAACGATTTGTACATATGGGAACTATTTAGGATTTTCATTGAGACAATGAGGTATTTTGGTGGATGTAGTAAGAAAGGTAAGTATGAATGTGTTGTTTTGGTGGTAGGATTATTGTTTTGTATGATTGGGTCAGTGGTTGTGGCTAGCTAAGTTTTAAAATTAAGACAGATGATGACCGTCCTTTTCTCCACCCCCTTTTTGGCCTTGTGCCACATTTTTTTTGTATTTTACAGAAATAAATATTCTTTTTACTTTGCATTTCAGCGGACACATTTAAAAATGTGATCTCGCGCAGAGATCCGCGTTTTCGTCCCCTTGTGGGAAGACGCCATGAAACACACATACACGTACGTACGAACATTCACCAAAATACAAACTCTTTATGTTCACACACACACACACACATGTTGATGTCCATTGTAAATTTTGCTGATTAATACATATATTTGTTGATATATATTTTTATATATATATATATATATATATAGCATAATGAGAAGCCACGTATACTTTCTTGATATGCATATATAGAAAAAAACAACTGAAAAGTTGCAAATTAAAAGAAATTGAATGGTTTTTTGTGAAAGTATTTATTTATATCTTTATATACAGTGTAACCCGGATATAAGAGACTTGTCGGGTCCGGAGAAGAAGTCTCTTATATCCGGGTTTGGTCTATTTTGTTTTATTAACACAGGCTCTAATTTGGGACCATATAAAATCTCTCTTATATCCGAGTCTCTCTTATATCCGGGTTACACTGTATATAAAAATATAAATAAATACTTTCACAAAAAACATTCAATTTTTTTTAATTTGAAACTTTTCAGTTTATATATATATATATATATATATATATATATATATATATGTCTTGTTTGTTTTCTTTACATTTCTTTATGGTGGATTCAATCTCTGAGTCCACCATATTCTTGTAGTGGACCTTTTAAATATTCTATCAAGAGTTACACTACACACGTGTTCCTAATTTAACACGTAAACCCCCGATCCGCTACAACCTGTTGATTGGCTCGCTCTTTGTCCTGTTAATTCTTTTATTGAATGATATGAGACACACACACACACACATACACACACGCATGCAAAAGATATGTTTTATAGATTACGCCAAAGTATTTGACAAGGTACAGTACAAGGATTTATTTAAACTTCGGAACCCTAGTCTATCTATTTGGGGGAAAAATTTATAATAATTAAAAAAAACTTATAATGGGAGAAAACCGCCCGCACCCGGATAGAAACTGAATTAGTTAGCCACACAAAAATAAAAAGGGGACGTAAGACAAGGATGTGTCTTCTTTCCAGATTTATTCAACCTCTATAGAGAGGCTATCCGAAGGAAGCTGGGGGCCCTATCAGGAATTATTACCGGTGGGCGCAATTTCGACAAAATAAGATACTTAGATAACACTGTGTATTAAAAAGGCTAGACATCAACTGCAAGAATACAGAAAGTATGGTTGTCATCACGAGAAAAAGCCCAAGATTCGAACAGAGAGTTGGAGATGTCAACAGCAAACAAGTACAAAAGTTTTAATATCTGGGAAGTGTATGATGGAAAATGTGACACCGAAATCCGAGGCGTATTAGCGAAAGATGTCTTCAAAAAGCTCAATAAAGTTAAAAAAAACAAAAACAAAACACATCAACAACACAGGAGAAAGGACTTTAGAAGCAAAAAACAGAAAAAGTACTGGATTGCGATATGATATCCATTCTCTTATATGAAAGTGAATGCTGGACAATTTCCTCGCCGATAAGGAGAAAACTAGGGGTAACAGAAATATAGTTCTACAGAAGGATACTGGGAATTCTGTGGACGGAGCGAATAAGCAACAATGAAGTTTCAATGAAAATGGTAAGGAAAAAAAAACAAACACTTATATCCAGAATTTGAAAGAGACAGCTGGAATAACGGGAAAACTAAAACAGAAAACTTACATCGCATATCGAGGACAAAAGAGATAGTGAAAAAGTACCAAGCCACTTACCTGACAAGCTTGTGTGAATGGATGGTGAAAAAAAGGGGGTTGGATAACTTTGCAAAGAGAGATACTGCTAAGAGCCACAAGGAATAGGAAGTTGTGGAGAGCCATGATCGCTTACATTCTGAAGGGACGTGGTACAGTAAAGAAGATTTAACAGAAAAATAATTTTACCAGTTTCTTCTCATAATGACGTAGTACATTTAGAGTTATCTCCCTTACATCTCGTAAAAAGAAAGTTTTCCAACAAGCAGGGTTACAAGAGTTTTGAGGCAAATAACTAAATGGCTATTTATTTTATTTTGACAGCACCATTTCAGCTTCGCACACTTGTAATCACCAATAGCTTTTCTCTGATTTCAAATTCCTAAATGAATTTATTTACTTGTTAAACTTTATCGGCTGCTGGAGGATATTAATTCTCGTCGTCGCAGTTGATCAGAAAACACCTCGGCGTGGTGTAATGGTTAGCAAGCTTGTCTCAATTACGACTGAATAATAGTGAACAATTACGACTGAGTAGTGAGTTCGCTCCTCACTGGGTGTTACATACTTTCGGCCTTGTGCCACGTCTAAGCTATGTTTAGAAAATCACCATAATGAAAGACAGTCGGCATCCAGGGTACCATTTGTTTGAACTGTTGCTGTCAGGACAACGTTTTGTTTTTGTTTTTTATTAGTTCGATTAGTAATTAGTTCGAGGACAAAGTTCTTGATGGACAGATTTTTCCTTGCGCCCTGCGTAAAATCTGAAGCGAATTCATTAGTAAAACATTCTGCTTTACTAGAAGTTGTTAACACGTCAAATGAATTAAGGAGAGGAGGGATAGAAAAATGACTCTTCTTATTTAAGACACTGTTACAGAGCCGCCAATATTCATCAGAGCCAAATTTAATTTCAAAGCACGCAAGTATATATATTATATATATACTTGCGTGCTTTGAAATTAAATTTTTAGAGTTTTCATTAATTTTTTGATGGGGGGGGTAATATATATAAAAAAATATATTTTTATAATGACTTTAAAAAAAATAACATCTTTATAATAATTTCCATCATTTCTGAATAGTTTCTGAAAGTTTCATTAAAATCTGACAGTTATTTCTATTATTGCAAGATTTTCAAAATTAATGTGTGTCATAAGGAAAAAATGCACAAAAAAATCGCCATGTTATTTACTACAAGTTCCGGTGATGACTAGAAACAAGGTTTTTTCAATCGAATGTTAGAATATTCTAATATACGCAGAAAAATTTTGAAAAATAATTAAAATTTACTTTGTTCTTTCCTCTTAATAGTAACATAAACAATTGGACGATAAAATTTGTTTTTCGGCAAGTTTGGCGTCTTTTTCATCGAGCTATGCTCTTTTTTTAACGATCTCGCGGTAATACCTAGGCTATACAGTGCTTCATTCTGTCAGCAAGCAAAAAATTGGACTTTTTGAGGACACGTTTACATTACAATTATATTACGAGCAGAATTCCATAACGATAATTTCTATATTCTCTCTTTAATGCTATTAACACACGTTTAAAAACAGTTTCTTTATGTATTATTTATCTCTTATCACATATGGAAGTTAGAAATGATTAATTAATTCAATGACAATTTCAAAGACAAATACAGAGTGTGGCAGAAACACCTCTCACAAAATAGTAAGACTTAGGGGTTATGGTGTCTTCATCTAGCTAAATGTCATACCATTATGCAGGGGGGTATTTCTGCCGAAACCTGTATGAGAAAAAAAAAAATCAATGTTAACAGTAACTTTTTTTACAAATGACTCCTACATGAAGATATTCTGTTTTAAAATCTTTTATCCGACAAGAATAGATGACAATAAGGAAAAAGGTGCCACAAACCTGTCAATTCTTCAGACACCGCCAGGAGACGCCCGCTTTTCTTCTTCTTTTTTATCTCTGTTAACTTCTAAGCGTTGATCTTCCGTCAAGTCTGATAGAAAAGTAAACTGTTGGGTTGACCCTGTTCTTCACGAAAAGAGCTGTCGAGTAAAGATGCTTTCTAATCAGTCTGTATACGTTTTAAAAACTGTTTCAGGCCATGATTCGATTTACATTATTGCGAAAATGACATTTTTCAATAACAGATCGACTGAATCGGAATTTGTTTACAAGTGCAACATTGGCCTCAAATGGTTACCGTTGGTTTAAAATCTCGCCTCCATTGGAAATAACTGTTCTGAATACGAAGAATAATGTTTTAGAGTTAGCATTTTTGGGGCAGTGGCGTAGCTTTGGTCCGCAGTGAGTTTTCAGAAAAGAAAAAAAAAACAATGGCATAATTTCAACAATTTTTGCAAAAAAAGCAGCGATAGGGAATAAGATAGGGTTCAACTTCAAATGAATCCAATTTATCTTTGATATGGCCAGTCAGCAATAGAAAAAATTGTTTCAAAATGCACTGCCAGCTGGTAGGGATAGACCCCACTTACAAAACGTGAGCAAAAGGTGTGAAAAAGATTGAACATTTTTAAAGGGCTTGATGTGGGGTTGGATTAAGTGAATTTAGTAAATCCACAGTTTTTTCACACTTATGTGAGAAAGTCCAGACTTTGGCCTCAGTTCTTTGATTTTGATTTTTCATGTCTGTGAACTGTTAGTGAAAGAAAATTAAATAAGTGAACCAACTAATTTTTATCTTATAGGCCGAGCTTCATTAATACGAATATAAAATCGTTACTTTTCATAAATTATAAAATAGATAAATTGAAATAAATTCCAATGCTTTTAAGAATATCACATGCATTACATTTTTTTTCGGAAATATCGAACGGAAATTTAAAAGAAAATGGAAAATTAATATATTTTTTAAGTGCAAAAACTTTATTTAAAAACAAAAATGGGCGTTTTTTCAATTTACAGGTTTTCACGGTAGTGAAACAATGCAATGTTTTATTTTTTTAAGTTTTATTAAGCAAACTATACTAAGAATTAAAAGTATGATAACATTTATTTCAGTTTTTAAAAGTGAAATTAATTTTAATTCTTAGTCTGCTACTTTGCTAATAATAACTTCAACTACACAAAACAAAATAATTTAAAAAGGCATTGCATTTTTTTTACAGTGTTAAAAAACGAACCGTGTTTCTGTTAACATGACATATGACTCCTCACTTGTTTGAACTGAAATAAATATTACAAAAAAAACAAAGGATATACAGTATAAACAAAAAACAAGTCATCTTTCTTTTAATATCGCAAAAAGTTTTTAAAATTTAGCGATTTGGAAAAAAAGAAGTAACGTCTTCGTTTTTTTTTTTTTTTTACATATGTCCAGTTTAATTGTACTTTTATTTCATAATTTATCAATGCGGAGTTATAAATACCACGTTAAAAGAAACACGGGGAAAAATCTGACATCATACGAGCATTAGATTCTGAGAACTGGATAAAAAATTGATGGGGTGTACGAATAATTTCGTCATTGATTGTATGTAAACTTAAAGCAGGTAATTGTAATATTAGTATTTCTTATGGGGAGGGGCGGCAAACTTGAGGACTGCTCCTGGCGGCAAAAACACTAGATAAGCCACTGCATTTTGGGGCTCTTTTTTAAATCCTTCTGTTTCTCACTGTTTTTTGTATAAATAAAAAAACAAACAAAAAAACTCCGTTTTTGCAGCTCGGATTCAGGAATCGTTCAAAACCGTGTTCGAATTCCAGTCACTTCCGTGCTACTTGGGAAATGTATGAATCAAATTCTTCTCAACCAGTTATGGATAAATAGGACTTAATTAAATAACCTTGGGAGGCAACCTGTCTAGGAGAAGGAAAAACTCTGAATTCAAAACTGTATAGCCCTGGCGAAGCACATACTATGCAGCTAAGAAAAGGATCGTTTGCATTGACCCCAACTACTTTTTCAGAAGTCAGACATCCAAATTTCTAGGTTTTAAGATTTTTAGGTTGACAAATATATACCTATTTTACCATTATTCCAGTGAAGTAGAGTCAGATAGCGGAATAGGTCAGCAGGGAGTCTGCGCTTCTTGTTTTCACAACGAAAGAATAATAATAGAAAGACAGGTTGTAGTGACTACTCCGATTTGCCACGCCCACAAAATACTTAATGATAATTGGTTAGAAAATAAGTAGTGTGTACTACAGGACAATTTACCCATCGCAGTATTCACACAAAATTTTCTGCCATGACTTTGCCTAACATGGTTCAGTTAAAAAATCATTGATTGGTCAATTTTTATCTAATCGTGTATTTTAAATATTCCTTTCGATATTTTCCCGCTCCTTTCTGGAACCTAAATAAAACAATAGAACAGTAGTAGAACAATTATTCAACAGAACTCATCTACGTACGTTTACCTACATTCTTCTACTCACGCACACACAGACACAAAACTACTATCACACTACACTGTTACTGTCTGTCAAAAGCCAAGTCACAAATCAAATTCTATTATCCTTTTGTACAAGCTTTTCATTCTTGAATTCAAATCTTATTTGAACACTGAACACTTCAACAAGAACATTCTTAAGTACATTATTCCTACCTTGTATCAGATATCAGTACATGGGAAGCAACTTTCTCTTCCTTAATATTAATTCGTTAAGCACAATTGTTGTACTCGTTGATTTTCAATACATATTTTATTGTTGATTGCAATTTAATCTCTTGTTCTTCTTTCCTTGTGTTTTTGCAAATTTAAATGTGATGCGCTTCACTAAAAACGCAGCCTTACTAACAACCTCATTAACAATTTCGAAACGAATCGAAACAGCACACCACAAGGTCTATGTTTTTTCAAGATCAGTTCCAGATCGCAAACACATTATGACACAAGGTCGAGGTTTAATGTAGGTTTACCGGTATTAGTATGGGGTGTACCAGCTAGCCACAATTTAAGGGCTACTTCGTGTTAGGAAGAATAATACGCTTTAGCCTTCCAATAACCGGACACCGATACTAATATCGGCATTAGTGTAGCCACTGATACACTAACGCCGAATGAGGATACTGAAAGACGGGACCGTACCCGACAAGACATTTAATAATGCAAACAAATTATATACACATATTAAAAAGGTTTACATGTCCCAAACACAAAATTGTTCATATAGTCCAAAGGACCGAGAGTGTTTAACGAGAACAGAGAAATGCCATACCAACTTTAGGGCCGTTGACTGTCCATAGATGAGTTAACAGGACTTACTTCTTTCTCCACGCTAGTGTGGGTACCAGCAGACCAATTTCCACGTGTGTGGACTCCGGTGGTCGCAAGTAAAAAAGGGCAGAGCTTACTAATAAAAACGGAAGGGAAGAAGGGACAGGAGAGTTCTCGTCTCTAAGGGGCTGAACTTCCGTTAGCCCGACCCAAGGGAAACAACTGTAGTCTCCCTACACCGGCAATACCATAGAAAAATTGCTCCCCCCCCCGGCATTTCTCTTTTCGAGAACACGGCTATTTATATTTATTTTCTTTTTCTTTTTAAAAAAAAAATCAAACAATTGAATTAAATTTCCTAAACTTTAACCCCTTCCCTGCCGATTATTTTCGTTTTCAGACGATTTAAAAAAAAATTATTTATGTGTACAGGATGTATGCGTACCCTACCGCCGTCTTCATCAGATGGAAGGAGAACATTTTCGGCTACTACTTCAGGAAGACTAAAAAATTAGATTCGTTTCAAGCTCGGAAGGGCATAAAAGGATTCAGGGGTTTTCCTTCCGGATTCTTCTGGAGGGATAGGCAGGGGGGAGAAGAAATGGGTTTTCCCGTCGGGGTAGATGTTGCGGTTGCAGTATCTTGTTGCGGATGTGGAGGAGTGTGAGAAGAGTACCAGAAGGTTTGATTGGTCAGAAGGCTTAAAATAGGGCGTGTTCAATAATCTTCCATCCACAACAATAAGACGAAATACGGGACCGTACCCAACAAGACATTTAATAATGCAAACAAATTATATACACATATTAAAAAGTTTTACATGTCCCAAACACAAGAATAGATTGTTCATATAGTCCGAAGGACCGAGGGTGTTTAACGAGAACAGAGAAATGCCATACCAACTTTAGGGCCGTTGACTGTCCATAGATGAGTTAACAGGACTTACTTCTTTCTCCACACTAGGAGGGCATAAAAGGATTCAGGGGTTTTCCTTCCGGATTCTTCTGGAGGGATAGGCAGGGGGGGAGAAGAAATGGGTTTTCCCCTCGGGGTAGATATTGCGGTTGCAGTATCTTGTTGCGGATGTGGAGGAGTGTGAGAAGAGTACCAGAAGGTTTGATTGGTCAGAAGGCTTAAAATAGGGCGTGTTCAATAATCTTCCATCCACAACAATTAATACAAGACAGAAAATAATGATTTAAAACATAACAATTGAATTTATTAGTGTTTCATGTACATGCATATAAACTGAAAGGTTTGACAGAGTTATGTCTCTTAGATTTGGAAATATTTGTACCTGAGCTCATAAGGGTTGAAGTAACTATTATACTGTAGTTTAGAAGAATGAGTATGTTGCATGTTAGAGATTGTCTATTGGACAAGTTGGTAAGAGTTCAGAATTGTACTTGTGTGATTGTTGTAAAGTTCTTTTATGACTGACTGCATTAGTCAAGACGGGAGTTCTTTAAGGGTCACATTTTGGCAGCAGAGATGAAACGCACGAGTGAGTAAAGAGAGCGAGAATTACTCGTGTTTGGTTTTTATAGTATGTTGTATCACGTGACAGGATCAACTTTAGTTGGCGCAAAAACAGACTTGTCGCGTGCAGGCGATTTGATTGGTCGGAACTGACCAACCAGCGAGCTAGATTGGAGGAGATCAACCAATGAATACTCGTTGCAATAATTTCTATGTACGATGGTGGTGATAATCACAACAGGAAGAGTACATTTCCCAAAAGGGGTAAGTGGCAGACGTGGAAGATTCCACAATCTGTTACATGCTGGAGGCCTTCCCTCCTCCCTTGCATTTTTTCCCCCCACCGTTGCATGACAAGCTTGCTAACCATTACACCACCTCGAGATGCCCATAGTGATTTTCCAAGCGTAGCTTAAATGTGGCACAAGGCCGAAAGTATGGGGCACCCCGTGAGGATCGAACTCACTTTTCAGTAGTAAGACAAGCGTGCTAACCATTACACCATTCCGAGGTGTCCAAATCAGCCTAAGAGTATACTTCAACCATTTGTGAATATCTCTGCTGATGATCCAACAGTGTATGGGTGCACCTCCCCAACATCTGGATGCCCACAGCTTGGCAGCTGATCTCTTCTCTGACCAAGCTCTAACAGCTTAGTCGGGGAAAAGAATGACTGGTCACATTCAATGTTGCAGTATAAACCACAGGTGGGCTCTGAGGGTGTGTGCGTGTGTATGTGTATGTATATGTGTGTGTGTATCTGTGTGTGTGTATGTATGTATGTGTGTGTGTGTATTTATGTGTGTGTGTTCATGTGTGTGTGTACACATATGTGTGTTCATGTATATGTGTGTATATATATATGTGTGTGTGTATGTATGTGTGTATGTGTATGCATGTGTGTGTATGTGTGTATATGTGTGTGTATGTATGTGTGTGTATATATGTGTGTGTGTTATCATCAAATATTCAAACCAATAAAAAAAACACACACAATATGGTTTTTGTTAAATTTTTATTGATCCATTTTATTTTATTTTTTTTTACATCATTTAATTTTGATTTTTTTTTTTTTTTCAGTTTGATTTGTTAGTTTTTTTTTGTTTTTTTTTGAAATCTTTAATTTTTTTTAAATTTCTTTCATGTTAATTGCTGGCAGGTTATGAATCATTCAAATACTAATTCTTCCTACATTTTATTAAGAAAACAGAAAAAACGTTTGAAAAGTTAGTAAAAATGGAAGGAAAAAAAATGAATAAAAAATACAGCAAGAAAAAAAAGGTGGGAAAAGTTACATCTTTTTTTTTTTTTTTAAATCATTTTATATATCGTTTTCTTTTTTTTTTTTAAATTCTTTTTTACATTGGCAGTTTTTAAAAAAGAAAAACACCCCCAAAATATTAATTAATGAGAAGAAAAATAAAATATATGAAAACTTACAAAATATCACTAAGTAACGTTCTAGACAATTTAACAACAGATACATATAATTTCGCATTGTTAAAAAAATGTTTAGAGATAGGGGGCAAAAATTTGGCAAAACAAAGAAAGGAACATCGAGAGAATATAGGTAAAAAATTTGTCCCTTCAGTCAAAGACTGGTTTGATGTGGTTCGTTTGGTTAATGGAGATCTAATTTATTCTCAGAAATTTTGAATTTCTTTTTTTAAAGAATTAATCTTTTGAAGTAAAATGACTGACTCTTTGTTTTTGTAAAATATGCCAGCGCCTTTAATCTAA
The DNA here is from genome assembly GCA_964036315.1 of Acanthosepion esculentum. Lineage (NCBI taxonomy): Eukaryota > Metazoa > Mollusca > Cephalopoda > Sepiida > Sepiidae > Acanthosepion > Acanthosepion esculentum. The sequence continues at coordinate 10,034,744 of OZ038499.1, read as the reverse complement.
AATACTTTTAATAAGCTAAAACTTATTATAACTGATCAATATTTCTTTCTATACAGGTCTGTGTATGCGTAAGTGTATATATTAAACTAGGTCATTAGTATGTTTAGATAGACTATTGTGTATGTATATATTTATGTATACTTGGTTATAAACACACACATACATATTTATATATATATATATATATATATAGAGAGAGAGAGAGAGAGAGAGAAATATAGTCTTAAAGTGTGCTATATTTATGGGATAAAGTGCTCAATATCAGAGATAGAGCGTGTGTAAATATAAAAGTGAACATAGAAGTCAACACTTAGAGGCGACAGCCTGTTTCATGCTAGATGCATGCAGGGTAGCCTGACGATTGCATCTAGCATGAAACAGACTGTCGCCTCTAAGTGTTGACTTCTATGTTTACTTTCATATTTACATATACATATATATATATATATATATATATATATATATATATATGTATATATATTCAAAACCATCACTTGATAAGACACCAGAAGTGTTGAAACAATATGGCTGTTTTTGTAGTGATTCTATAACATATTTATGTTATATTTTTCAAATAAATAATTATATATATATATATATATATATATATATAAGTGAACATAGAAGTCAACACTTAGAGGCGACAGTCTGTTTCATGCTAGACGCAATCATCATGGCCTGACGTTTGCGACTAGCATAAAACAGACTGTTGACTTCTATGTTCACTTATATATATATATATATATATATATGTGTGTGTGTGTGTGTGTGTGTGAATAAAGGTAAAAGGAAAACTTATCTTAGCTGATGTGTTTCATTCTTTGATAGACTTTATCAAGTCGAATGTAAGGATTTCATTTCGTAACAAGTATTTATGAACAGAAGTAAAAATGTCGTTAGTTTTTTTCAGAATTTTTAAAAATTTACAAATGCTCATAAATATAGATCAGGCTAACTGAAAAGTCAAGGTAAATTATGGAGGATGCTAAGTGATATAATTTAATATCTAAATAATACAAAAGTGAGTAAATATTGTTATTTTCATTTTAATAAATCTAATTATTATTCATATTATTTTAGTTGGGGATTAATTTATCTGTTTTGAATATAACTGTTCTCTTAATTTTATAAAGTTTTTATAGTCATGTATGTTGGATTGAGAAAAGAGTAATTCTTTAAGGAAAGGAGATATTTGAAAAAAATTCAGGGTGAAGATTTATATTTTAATAAGATTATATAGCAGCACTTTCAAGAATTTCTGTCTAAGTTACTTCCTCTGAATAAATATGGAATTCTTTAGATAAAATCTGTGGTTTATTGTTTCATTCAAAACCTTCTACTATTTAAAATAATAAATACGTAAATTAATTTCTCACACTAAAATAAGATAAATAATAATCACATCATAAAAATATTAAACAACAATAACAACATTTACACATTTTCATTTCTGAGACATTATGTCACTTAGCATCTCCCATAGTTTACTTTTGGCTTTTAGTTACCCATGAAGTATATTTGTGAGTGCTGTAAAAATTAACAATTCTGGAAACCTAACAACATTTTTACTTCTGTTTATAAATACTTGTTGCAAAACAAAATCCTTACATTAACCTTGAAAAAGTCCATCAGTGGATGAAATGTGTCGGCTAAGATAAGTTTTCCTTTTGTCTTTATTCATATTGTTCTTTTTCACAGATATACTTTATCATATATATATATATATGATGAAAATGTGGAAAAGACAAAGCAAAATCCGAATATGTGAGTTTACTGTTTTCATTTTGTTTTTGTTATTCTGTCAACGTCAGACGTTTCGGTCAAATAGACCTTCTTCGGGACATGGTTAATGGAGACATATTTATATTAGATTTAAGTTAGATGAAGAGACGATATATACAGGACTGGTCAGAAACAGAAAAACTGAAATTCTAAAGTCAGAGTATTCTTTAGACTTTAGAATTTCACTTTTTCTGTTTCTGACCAGTCCTGTATATATCGTCTCTTCATCTAACTTAAATCTAATATAAATATGTCTCCATTAACCATGTCCCGAAGAAGGTCTATTTGACCGAAACGTCTGACGTTGACAGAATAACAAAAACAAAATGAAAACAGTAAACTCACATATTCGGATTTTGCTTTGTCTTTTCCACATTTTCATCATACCGTCGGATC
>OZ038499.1:10020066-10027566 GCA_964036315.1 Acanthosepion esculentum | reverse complement strand
TGTTACTGTATACTCCTTTGGTATTTTTTATTCCTTTCAAAATTTTATTCTCAAGAATTGACAACAAAAGTATTAAACACTATTCTTGTAAATAAACAAACTAATAAATAGTGTTTAGCATTTTTGTTGTCAGTTCTCAAGGAAAAATAGTGTAAATACAGATGCTCGAAACCTATTTTAGTGAATTTATGTGGCAAGAATAAATCAAAGGAATGTCTGTAAGTATATTATTACATCTTTATTATCATTATTATTATTGTATTATATAACTATTGAATTAAAAATATTATATTCTGTTATTATTATAAACTATTATCTCATTTTTATTATATCATTGTATTATATAATTATTGAATAAAACATATTATTCTATTGTTATTATATATTATTATAAATTATTATATCATTATTATTATATTATATAATTATGGAATTAAAAATATAATATTATATTATTATATATTAGTGTATCATTATTATTGTTATATTATATACTTATTGAATTAAAAATATTTAATATTCTATTATTATTATAAATTATTATATCATTATTATTATAATAAATTATATCATTATTATTATATTATATAATTATTGAATCAAAAAATATTATAATATTCTATTTTTATTATTATATATTATTATAATATATATTATTATATATGACATATAATTTTATAATTATAATATCTATAGAGAAATACATTATTTTACTGAATTTATGTGGTAAAAGTAAATCAAAAGAATGTCTTTAAATTCCATTTTTTTTAAATTTATAATTACAGCTACTTGTGTTTGTTTAAATTTTCTTTCACAAACATTTTTATAAATTTATGAATAAAAAAATTGTTTTCATAGTTATTTCTTTATAATATGGTAAACAATAAATATTGCTATATAAATATTTTTATAATCTTGTAAATATAAAATGATACTTGTAAGTAAATAATTTAATAAATAAACAGTGTTTAACATTTTTGGTGTCAATTCTCAAGAAAAATCTATGAATTCAGGTTTCATATGCTTTAGATTTAATGAAATTCTAAAAAAAAGCTTTTTAAAACAATAAAAATTACTAAAGGAATAGAGAAAAATAGCAGTGTCCAAAGAAAAAACATATTTTTGACACATTGATTTTATGGGTGTGTTTATTAAACTTTGACAAATATTTTATGGTTACTAGATAACAAAAAAAAAAAGGAAGAAAAAGAATGTTTTTATGCAACAAAGGCTGAACTTTTGTATCCAACAAGATGAGAGATACCCTAAAATAAGAAGTGGAACTAAGAAAACAATTTATCTAAAGAGAACAGAGTTTAGTGGAACGAAATAAAACAGGTCATTTTATCCCCACAAAAAATTCAATGACATCCGATTAATGCTTTAATTAATAATTTCTTCCCCCCCCTCACAGATTTAGTTGTAGCTGCAAAGTTATAATTGTTTGAAAAAGTTGTCACTGTTTAAGATTCATCATAAAATCAGTTTATGATTAATCTTATGATGTTAGCTTTGTTGATGTTTTAAAAATGTTGTTGTGGAAATTCGCAGGAATATGAGTTGTAAGTCCTTATGAACATTGCCAGACATTTTGTCCGACATCAGCTTCATTGATCAGGTCTAGTTTCATGTCAGTCCCAAGAGTGACATCCGTGATGCACCCTTTGAAACCATTTTTAAATCGGCGCCTAGTGTGATGCACAATATCAGGCATTCCTCCTAAAAATATGATAAGAAAAAAAACAATTTATAAAATTTTTAAAACTTTTAAAAAATTTAAAAATAGGTAAAAGTTTACTTTGGGCCAAATGTAAGTATTAACATTCTTAAAATATTTTAGAGCATTTGAAAAAAATAATTGCAAAGATATAGATTGAAACGTCTCCTTGATTTTTGGGAGACAGAACCCTGTACAATCAGAAGAAAATGTAAAAAGATTTTTGGTGGCATTGAGATTAGTTTTCAAAGTGACGGGCTTGCTCTGGGATCGTATCAAGTAAAATAAGGCCAACGGAGACTGATTTGTGGTAAACACTTTCATAAAGACAATTTTATGATGAAAAGAGTTTTTTCTTTGTGTCATTATGGTGAGATGCATATAGATTGTTTAATTCAAACATTAAGGGGAAAAACAGCAATAATAAGATGGAATAAAACTAATAATAAAATAATAGTAATAATGAAGAGTGTATAGAGCCAGAGTGTTGGGATAAAAAGCAACAATAATAAGATGGAATAAAACTAGTAATAATGAAGAGTGTATAGAGCCAGAGTGTTGGGATAAAAAGCAACAATAATAAGATGGAATAAAACTAGTAATAAAATAATAGTAATAATGAAGAGTGTATAGAGCTGGAGTGTTGGGATAAAAAGCAACAATAATAAGATGGAATAAAACTAGTAATAAAATAATAGTAATAAGGAAGAGTGTATAGAGCCAGAGTGTTGGGATAAAAAGCAACAATAATAAGATGGAATAAAACTAGTAATAATATAATAATAATGAAAATTTCTATTTATAAAATCACTTAATCTCTCAAGATTTATGAAGTACCTTTCATCAAATGGATGTTGAAGCTAAAGACTCAACAAAATTGGGATGTTTATTAAATTCAATAACAGATGAATATTTAATGGTAGATATCAGGTGCACTTATTATGTTGGTGATATGCCGTCTGTATACTTACCAATGTAGACTTTTTTGTCAGTATTCAATGATACAAAGACTCCAGGTGAACTTCCCTCCACCACATACTGGTTGTCCACTAAGAGGTAACCGTCTTGCTTATCTCTGAAATGTATAAAGTGTTTAAATGTTAATACTTGTGGCAAGCATTGGTTCGATTTATACCTGAGGCTATATGTAAATATTTTTGGGGTTAAAACTCGATTACATAGGTAAACATTATCAGGTTTATACTTGAAACTATGTTGCAGTTTAGGGGGAAAAACAGGGGAAAGTTCTTAACCTGACAAGAAACTAAACAAGTCTGGCGTTTGGTCATATTTGGGAAGGAACTAGATCAGGAGACCTAGTCATCACCACGTTGTGCAGTGTGCGATGGATAAATTGTCATCTAAATTACACAAAAACGAAAATAATACTGACCTCTCATTTTAACAGATATATGTACCAAATCTGTCTATATTTCTGAGATGAGGTATTATTTACATTATTTGAACTATTGTCCTCAACTTTGTTAGTTAGATCCAGTGACAGGACCCAAAGAGTATGAGTTCAATACCCGGTTAAGGCAGTGGAGAACTTGGAGAGGGGAATTAACAGGAGATAACTGATAACTGACATCCATTAAAACATGACACGTAGAACTCAAACAGTCTACCCCAGTGAGCGAAATAAAGGGTTCAGTTCGACATTCCAACCACCTGAAGAAGGCCGGAGCATACAACAGCTGAAACTTTGTAATAAATATGGCGACAAAGATGAGGACAATAGTCCAAATAATGTAAATAGTGTACATAATACCTCATCTCGGAAATATAGACAGATAGTGAAAGGCCGAAACATTGTAATAAATATGGCGACAACGATGAGGATAATAGTCCGAATAATGTAAATAATGTATATGTACCAAAAATACACAAAAATATCTTGAAATAAATAAAATTGCCATTGACTTTAACCACAGCCTCCAGACAACTTCGGAATCTCCTGTATCCGTTCTGGATGGTCTCCTTGTTTAAGTTGGTGAGTGCTGCTATAATCTTTGCTTTCAGTTTATCTTTGGTGTTACAAGGAGTTTTTTTGGTCTCTCGCTCAACTGCACCCCACACACAATAATCAAAGCAGTTGCAGTCTGGGGATTTAGGTGGTTGCAGAAATTGTCTGACAGACATCCCTGGGCTCACCTGATTGTGTGGCATAGTGCAGAGTCCTATTTCCAGACATACGGTCACCAGCAGCCACCCTCTTGATCCAGAGCAGGACTATCTCCTCAACACACTTGATGTAGGCCTCTGTGTTGAATCTGAGGCCCTCACCAACAAATTCAGGAGTTCAGAATGAGCAGTGCGAGTTTTCCAGTCTACTGTCCTTTTGTAATCACCATTAGATTCATTCAACTCTTTCCGAATCCTCTGCACTATCCTCAGATTGACCCCCAAACACTCTAAAATGTTTGTATTGGAGCTTTTTTGTTGCTATTTATTTTTATAGGCAATATTTTTGGGCATTCAAGCACTCAACTACAATTCTCTCATGTTGTCTCAAATACCATCTTAATGACAGCAGCACCATAAAAAAATCACCTTATAATAACACACTGTACAACTAATAACAGATTCAAATCTTCTGAAGTAAGAAAAATCTCATTAACAATACCAAAATCATCTACGAAAACAAATGCAAACAATGCTTACAAATTCTTGAAGCCCTCACAATTAAAGACCAAAAATCCAACATAAATAAATAGGATTTAATACTGGCAGAAACATTTTCAATATATTTAATAACTAATCCTCCAAATAATGAATATCAACCCCCTCCTAAGTCACTAATGAACTTATGCCCAAAACGATACAACCTGAATGCTCAAAAATATCACCTATAAAAATAAAAAGCAACCTACTTAAAACCCAGCCATGATGACAGTTTATGACTTTTTTCAACAACTTAGAACCAAATATAAAGTAACTTGCATGAAAGCGGGAAAAAATCGAAAGGAAGATTATTAAATGAAAATGTTCCATGGTCTTCAATTACAGATGCCTCAATACATATATATATATCAAACTATTATGACCCAAAAATTAAACTATAAAAATCAAAACAAAAAATCGGATGGAAAATAGTTATATAACGATAAAAAAAAATTTTAAAAAATGATAAAAAATAATATACTGCGTTACTTAAAAATCGAAAACCAAAAAGAAAAAATATACAGTGTAACAAATAAATAACAACGTAACAAATAAATAACAACAAGTATAATAAATTGATCTAAATACATCCAAATATATAAATAAACTAACACCGATACCGATAAACTAGTCGTTTAGAAAAAACAAATAAAGATAATCAATCCAAATAAATAAAATAAAAAACGGTTCCCACCAAAATAATACTCAGAACAAACCACAACATTCCACCCCAAAATTCAACAAATAGCTTTAATCAATAATAAATAAACAAATATATAAGATAAAAAATAATAATAAAAACAAGCAAAACAATTTGACCCAAATAAATAAGCAAATAAACGACTTCCGGTAAATGACCGCCATAATAGACTATCAACAATAATCTATATAAACAAATTTTTACTAAGTTAATAAAAAACACCGATCAAAATAAAAAATAAATAAATAAATATATAAGATAAAAAATAAAAATAAAATTAAATAAAACAAACAAAATAATTTGACATAAATAAATAAACAAATAAGCGACTTCCAGTAAAAGTAATCGCCAAAATAGACTACCCACAATGTACCACTGACCCTTATATATAAATAGCTGAGAAAAGTAACAGCACTAGTTGCCTGATGATTGCACTAGCATGAAACAGACTATCGCCTCTAAGTGTTGACTTCTATGTTCACTTTTTTATATATATATATATATATATATATATATATATTACAGAAACTATAAATGCTAATAAATATGACCGAAATAGTAATATTTGCTGCCTTTAAAAAGTGTTTTCTTATAAAAAAAAATAAACATATTATGTCTGAAAGCTAATTATTTTTAAAAATTTCTGAGATGAAGAGTTATCATTATTTACATTCTAAGTATTGTCCTTATTTTTGTTAATGTTATCATAATGTTTTGGCAGTTGTGCCATCTGGCCTTCATCAGGTGTATATCGATATATGTATCAGCAAATTTTATTTGATTTTCATTATTTAAAAAAGTGATTAACATTAACTGGATATTTTGAATTAAATTAAGCATTTGAACTGTTAATTGAATAATTTTAATGCATTAAGTCTTCAAAAATTAAAATAATTTACATAAATTAAAAGATTTTACAGATTGCAGAGATAGGTATTTTTCACTCACATTTTCAAAGCAATAAGAGGCATAAATTTTAAGTTACCTCCCTTGAATCAAAATACACTTCTTTGGCAATAAACCAATTGACGCGGCATTGATTTTTTTTTATATCAAGTACAGATTTAATATCTGATGCTTTTTTTTTTTACATCACTCTACGGTCTACATTTACTTCATGACTTCAGGCATTTCCTCCGTGAGCAAAGAACAAATGATTAAATAAATAAAAAATAAAGTATAACAAAAATGAATAAATAAAATAAACTTGTGACGTGTCTCAAACGACTGACAGGGTCACCAATGAATTGTGATGACCTTTCACCGCATTTGTTTAATTTGTTTAGGAACCCAAACTAATGTGAAAAAGAACGGACAAGGCAAAGGTATCAATATATATATAAATTGTATTCAACAAAACATACAATAAATAATGTATACGAAAGAGCAAGCAAAGAGTAAGGCAAAATTTGTCTCTCTTTGACTATCAAAGTCTATCAAAGTTCTCTGAAAGAAAATGGAAGAGTCATTAGTCTGTTATAAATGTTTTAAGCAGTTCTGCCGTGCAAGAGGAAATTATGTAAGTGTGAAAGAATATGCAGTTTGAGAGATGAGTGAGAAGATAGGCGCATAGCTTCAACTGTCATGGATTTCTGTGGCAGCTGAAGATCTCACTAGTGTGCTCCTCTTTTCTTATGCTTATATAGGTGGTCATTGAATCAGGTTCTCCGTGCGGGAAAATCATTCTCCACATGCAGAGAATCTGATTGGTCGATACTAACCAATCAGTGCATGCGTTCTGAGGAGACTCCTGGGAACCAATTCTCCCAGAAGTGCACAAAATTTACTATATGAAAATATAGTGATTTTAAAATTGTCACTTCAGATAGCGGTGTTGCTTCCTGACCAATGAATGAATGCTGTTAGAGATTTGAATTTGTAAGGGTGTATGTGTGTCTGATGAAGATTGCCATAAACTTAATGTCAAGGCTATAAATAATCTAAAACAAAAAATGGTGAAAACTAGTTTCCCCCATTTCTTTCACTTCACCCCCTCCAGTGGCCATATATGCAGAGAGAACCTACACAAAGAGGAGTAATAATGGTCTGATGATTACCCAAGCAGCGATAGGTCAGGTTTTCATTTTCAGTCAGTTTATTAATTTTCACTTAGCGAGACGGTGTTTGCTTGTTGGAATGTCTAGTTTTGGATCCTTTTTCTTCAGTTTGATTCTCTGACCCCAACCCCATTAAGTGACAGAGATTTCAGTTCGCTAGTGGGGGTAGGGTGACTTTTTTAGTTTTGGTTGTGTTTTTCGTAATTGTTACCAGGCATGCTTGTGTGAGTGTTTTTTTAGCACGAATCAATTATTAACTTTATATACCATATTATTTTAATCTGGGAAACTGATATTTCAACCACAATTAGGATGGGGGGAGGGCTTCAATCATGAATACTGTTTTGTTAGTGTTTTGTAAA
>OZ038499.1:9963216-10009866 GCA_964036315.1 Acanthosepion esculentum | reverse complement strand
TCACAGATACAGCGTTTCCCAAATTCTGGGAACACGCTAAGAACAATACACTTACGTACGAACACTCACAACACACACACATAATTTCTCCACACAAACTCTATGTAAATGTCCATGTCTTTGTTTAACTTGTTATTAATATATATTTGTTTACCCGTATATATCGGTCTTGTTTGTTTTCGTCGTCTTCTTTGGACTTAATTTAAGTCCAACATTCTCATGTAGCTGGGCCGGCTAGCAGGAAATTTTAACCTTCTGATATCTCTTCACATCTTCACCCCACGGTCCACTATATATATATATATATATATATATATATATATATATATATATATATATATATATATATGCACATTTCATTAAAAACGACTGACAAGGTGCTTTTATTTAGTTTTTTATATAATTTCTCGTGCGATCTAATAAAGTTTTTCTTTTCAGAGGATAAATTATATAAAAACTGTCCGAATGTTCTTTTTATCCGAGCGCTTTCGGCTATACATTTAGCCATTTTCAAGGATTATATTTCAACTGTTAGAATTAGAAATAGTTTGTTATGTGTATGTTTTATAAAGAAGGATTGCTGCCTAAATACACAAATATATATATATATATATATATATATATATATATAGAGAGAGAGAGAGAGAGAGAGAGAGAGATTATATGCGCTGTACTTAGTGAAAAGTGCCCAATATCTGTGATAGAGCTAACATATTCAGTTGTATGGATATGAGTTTGTAACCCTGGGTTTCACGCTTTTGTGATCATCAGACATACTGGTTTATTTTTTTCAAAAGTGGACCTATTTATGCTTTACATCTGTAGCAATGTTCTCTTGCCAAGTAATTATATATTGCTACACATATGTAACGCTACAGACAAATAGAACAACTGCGTACATGTGCTCGAACTCAGGAGTGTGTATCTGCGCCTAAGCTCAGATTATTTATATGGGTGTGTTTGTACGAATTAAAATGCATACGCCTGTATGCACGTGTGTCTATGAATGTGAGAGTGTCATCCCAAAAAAACACAGAAGAAAATTTCCCCCTCCACCACACACAAATAATCAAACGCAAATAAAGCATAAATAGATCCAGTTTTGAAAAAATAAACCAGTTTGTCTGAAGATTGCGAAAGCATATATATTTGTGTCTGTGACAAAAAGATTAAAAAACACGCACACACACACGCGCGCGCGCGCGCACACGTATCCACACATGCGTGTGTGTTTGTTTTTCTGCTTATTTTACACACGAAATTCTTGATTTTTTTTATATATAGTAACATTTAAACTTATTCGCTGTATTTAGTGGAAAAGTGCTCAAATGAGTTAATACACGCGGGACCCGAAATCGACAGAATGAAGGTGCGTAAATACGTGTGCTCGTACGTACGAATGTGTAACTGTGACTAACCCGAGATTATCAATATGGATGTGTATGTACGCCTGTATGCATGTGTGTCTATGTACATGTGAATGTCATCCCAAACAAACACAGAAGAAAAACTTTTCACCCTCCACCAAATAATCAAACACAAATAAGTATAAATAGATCCACTTTTGAAAAAACAAACCAGTTTGTATGATATATATATATATATAACTATACAGAGAAAGAACAGTCACTGTCTATATTTCTGAGATGAGGTATTATTTACGTTATTCGGAATATTTATTACAACGTTTCGGCCGTTGTACGCTCCGGCCTTCTTCAGGTGGTTGGAATGTCGAACTGAACCCTTTATTTCGCTCACTGGGGTAGACTGTTCTAGTTCCACGTGCCATTTTTTAATGGATGTCAGTTGTCATTTATCTCCTGTTAATTTCCCTCTGAAAGTTCTCCACTGCCTTAGCCGGGTATTGAACTCACACTCTTTGGGTCCTGTCACTGGATCTAACCAACGCCTGTATCCACTGTACCATGTGTCCTTGAGAACATCTGTGTATGAATTTCTGGGTATTATAAACTTAAGTGCTCATATTACAATTTTTGTTGTTATTATCGCTTTTCTACGGCACTCCTTATTACTGGTTCCCATATTGTATTCATTTCTATGCTTGGTCGGCTCAGGAGATTTTGGTGGCCTAGCATATGTGCTGATTCCTTAAGTTTACGAATTTTCCAATGGTGTTCCTTGTCTATGATCTCAACCTGATCCCACAGAGGGTGGTGATCTCCCTTCTCTCTCCATATGTGGTCAACCACGCCTGATTTTTCCACTTCCCCTCGTGTTACGGCTTTCTCGAAGCGTTACCTTAAGGGAGCGGCCTGTCTCCCCTTTATATGATCTCTGGTAAAAACATGTAATAATAATAACAGCAAAAATTGCAATATTAGCACTGGTAAAAATGGTTGCTGAAAATATTAGGTTTATAATACCCAGAAATTCATACACAGATGTCCTCAAGGACACACGGCACAGTGGATAAAGGAATTAGTTAGATCCAGTGACAGGCCCCAAAGAGTGTGAGTTCAATACCTGGTTAAGGCAGTGGAGAACGTTCAGAGGGAAAAATGAACAGGAGATAACTGATAACTGACATCCTTTGGACATGGCACGTGGAACTAGAACAGTCTACCCCAGTGAGCGAAATAAAGGGTTCAGTTCGACATTCCAACCTCCTGAAGAAGGCCAAAGCGTACAACGGCCGAAACGTTGGGATAAACATGAGGACAAAGATGAGGACAATAGTCCGAATAATGTAAAGACCAGTCAGATTAATAATCCACGGTTCCTTAGCATTTAATTTCTTAAAAAGTGATCGATTCAAAGTAGAGCATATTATAATATTATTTAAAAGTAAATCATTTCCTTCTGAAGTTACTGAAAATCGCTTGAAAATGGAACAAAGTTTACGTTCACGAACATAGAAATTTCCGTGTCACGATGAAAAAATATTTGTAAATAATATTATAAAATATATATTTGTGTGCGTGCTATTTTTATTGGATAACCATATTTGAGTAGACGCTCCCTTTATTTATTAAAGAGTATATTTATTTATTTTCGCCTACCGGCCTGAATATTCGCGAAATCTTATTAAAGAAGAATATGCGACGGGCTTCGAACCTGCGTCCCCCGCCACCCAGGGGAAAACCGTCATTAGATCACTTCGGCTACGATATTCATCGATGATCAAGCGATGTTGAATAGTGTCTTTAAACGCAAATCTTTCCCTAACACTCGAACTATACACAACTTCACGTAAACAAAGCAATTACTAAATCCACTAAAAATAAAGTTTAAGTAATAAGAACTGATGAATTAATAAATAAAAAATCTAAAACACACACGCATATATATAAGTAATTGATTTGGGGGATTTATAGTAATTCGTCGAGCTTAGAATCCTCAACAGAATGCAGAAAGCACTGGACGGCCGTTTCGTCCTATCTGAGATTCATCAGCAGTGCGCATACTCTACCGAGAATCGAACCCGGATCGCTTCAATACAACGCGAACGTCATAACAACTGTACCACGGGACTCGGTGACGATGAAGTCATAAACTAGACTCGATATAGCGCAGCTACTCACTCAGTTCCGTTCACCGATACCCATCCAAGTATACAGAGTTATCCAGAGTCCCCGAATAAACTCGGAACCTGTGGCTCAAGAGCCACGACTACTAATTTGACCCTTAGTCGCTCTATCACAGAGCTTACCTGGATCTAGCAACATATACAATTAATTGATTTGGGAATTTAGGCTAATTTTATAGTAATTCGTCGAGCTTAGAATCCTCAACAGAATGCAGAAAGCACTAGACGGCCGTTTCGTCCTATCTGTGCACATCCAATACCGAGAATCGAACCCGGATCGCTTCACCGAGTCCCGTGGTACAGTTGGTATGACGTTCGCGTTGTATTGAAGCGATCCGGTGTTTCGACAGTCTGTTTCATGCTAGATGCAATCGTCAGGCCTAATATATATATATTATTGTTGTTGTTGTTATTATATTTTTATTATAAGATATTATAATAAAAATATTTTTTGAAATCGCTATACAAAAGTTTTCATGTTCCAATACTATGATCGTACTTTTTCAGGTGATGGTAAGTAATTTTAATCTCCAATTATTTACCATCGCCTGAAGAAGTAGAATCATCGTATTGAAACATGAAAACTTTTGTATAGCGATTTCAAAAAATGTTTTTATTATAATCTCTTATAATAAAAATATAATAATAATATATTGCATTACTTTGTAATGAGTCCTTTTTTTAAAGTAAATGCTACCATGCTAACAGTGGATTTTTACCTCATCTGTTCTTTCTCTCATTTGTATATATATATATATATATATATATATATATATATATATATATATATATATATATATATATATGTGTGTGTGTGTGTGTGTGTTATTACTGTTATTATTATTATTATTTAAAAAAATAAGAAACCAAAATTTTAAATATCAATTAAGAACACTGCCACAATATACTAGCTGTGTTTCAAAATTAAGTATATATCTACTTTGAGCGAATTTTATGCCATTACACGCAATTAATTAGAGTACTATAACACAAAACAATCCTTGAAAATGGCTAACAGTTTATCCGAAGGCGTTTAGAGCCAATAAACTTTGGCTAATTTTTATATTTATTAAATCCAGAAAAGAAAATATTTTTATACATACAAGAAAAATATAATTAAAAAGTAAACGAAAGCAAGTTATTCTTGCTGCAAAAGTAAGTCAGTCCTGTTGAATGACCCCCCCACAAACACATATACACACACAGACATATATATGTATATATATATATATAAACATACGCACACACACAAACATATATATATATATATATATATATATATATATATATATATATATAAATACACACACATATATATATATATATATATATATATATATATATATATATATATACATATATATATATATTGGAGTAGATAGGTTTCACATCCGCCCCCGGCCTTTTGAACAGGTGTAGAGGCTTAGCCCTTGTTTCCGGTTTAAGTTTGCGTTTCCGGTTCCTTCTAAAGTCTATTTCAACTGTATACGCCTGACGCTTGTTCTTTCTTACGCTAATACAACTTCATACTTGTGTAGCTCTTGGGCTTTGTTTTGGGTGAACATTAGTAATATATATATATATATATATATATATATATATATACATATATATATATATATATATATATATATATATATATATATATATATATATATATATATATATATATATATATTTCTTTACAATGTATATCAAGTCTTGTAAAAATATTCTCCACAGACAGATTGAGCGTAAATGAATTGAATATAGAACTGACATTTTGCAGTGCCCTTCCAAAATGTCGACTTTCACACCCGTTTTTTTTAGACCGACTAGTAAAAATATCAATAAAGTCTTCCCAGTAACTGAAATAGTTATGTATATTGCCTCACCATGGAGGAACTGTTGATTTTACAAGTACGACAAATATGCTGTGTTCATGAGCGCTAAAGACATTGTTTTGCAAAGAAGTAATGTATAGGAACAGAGTAATATATATATATATATATATATATATATATATATATATATATATATATATATATATATATATATATATAAAGGCATCTTTTATGGTTATACGTTCTTTTTGTAGATACAAATATTTAAGTCCTGGGTATGACGACAAACTACATCCGCTTCAGGTATGAGACGATAAACTACATCCGCGTCCTTGGTATGACGATAAACTACATACGCGTCCTGGGTAAGACGATAAACTGCATCCGCGTCCTGGGTATGACGACAAACTACATCCGCTTCAGGTATAAGACGATAATCTACATCCGCGTTCTAGATAAGATGATAAACATACATCCGCGTCGTGTATAAGACGATAAACTACATCCGCGTCCTGGGTTTGACGATAAACTACATCCGACTGCAAGGCATTTGATCGGAAGGTTTTGAAGAGCATGACACCACTTCTTAATTGCTGGTGTTCCCAGGTCCGCCCTGACCCGGGGTGGTAGCACCTGTCAGGGTCCCACCTCTGGGCAAATAGTACCCCCCCCCCGATAAAAAAGTGGTCAAAACACTATGAAAGTATAAAAATAGGTTTTAATACCAGCAATACGTTTTTGGATAAATTTTTACCCGCAGTACATTTTTGATTAAAAAAAAATATTGCCAGCAATATATTTTTGGAAAAGAATTTTTTACCAGCAATAAATTAAAAAAAATATTAACAGCAACACAATTTTGAAAAAATATATTACCAGCAATACACTATTTACATTATTCGGACTATTGTCCTCATCTTTGTCGCCATATTTATCACAACGTTTTGGCCGTTGTACGATCCAGCCTTCTTCAAGTGCTTGGAATGTCGAACTGAACCCTTTATTTCGCTCACTGGGGTAGACTGTTCTAGTTCCACTTGCCATGTCTAAGGAGGACAATAGTCCGAATAATGTAAATAGTGTACATAATACCTCATCTCAGAAATATAGACAGATAGTGAAAGGCCAAAACTTTGTAATAAATATGGCGACAAAGATGAGGACAATAGTCAGAATAATGTAAATAGTGTACATAATACCTCATCTCAGAAATATAGACAGATACCAGCAATACATTTTTTTTAAATTTACCAGCAAGACATTTAAAAAAAAATTTACCAGCAAGACATTTTCAAAAAAGTTTTACCAGCAATACATTTTCGAAAAAAATATTACCAACAATATATTTTTTTAAAAAAAAAAAATTTCCAACAATACATTTTTGAAAAAAAAATATTACTAGCAATAAAAAATCTTGTCGGCATTAAATAACCCATTGAGGTTGATATGCCGTAAAACCAACCCAAACCAAACCGAACCTCTCTACTTGAAAGATATAAGAAGGACAATCTTTCTTCACCATGAAGTAGTAAGTCTCTAGATAGTAAATCCACATTTACATACGTAAGACTAACGTCATGTCAATAAAAGATTGATCTGCTGCTTATTAAAAAAGACTAACCCTTCACCGCCCCACTAATAACAGAGTGGCCAGGGTCTCAACTTCTATATAATTTGTGTTCGTTCATTCGAGATCATTTTGATTTGTGCTTCATTCAGAGAAACAGAAGGATCATCGTTGTTGGCTCAAGTCGATCAATAGTTCACTGTCGACAAACTGGATCAAGAAACAGAATTACTTCGACTTACAGTCAAGCCATTCAATCATCTGACATTTTTCATAATCAGTGTATTCCTGGGCATATTTGAACATCAATGTGTGTTCTCTTGACTCATATATATATATGAAGGGGCAAATGTAAGGAATTTTATCAAGGCAAATGTAAGGATTCTACTTGGCAGCGGTAAAAAAAAATTCTATTTTACAGAGGTAAAAAGAAAAATATCGATTCAAATTTTTTAATTTAAGAACGCTCAAAATATTTTTCAGGCTAACTGTGAAAGTGTCAAGGTACACTATAGAAGATGCTAAATGGTGTAATTTAATGACTAATAAACGACTAAATGTTGTTATTAATTTTTTTAATTTCTAATTTGTTTATATATATTGGTGTGTGTGCGTATCCATATATATATATATATATATATATATATATATATATATATATATATATATATATATATATATATATATATATATATAAATTAACTGATTTTAATTTTTTTTCGCTACACAGTAATAACCATGTTTCAAAAATGGAAGCTAAAAACTTCAAATTTAATTTTGTAATTAAAAGTGTTGACTTCAATGTTCACTTTTATATTTATATTTACATACGCCCTATCTCTGATATTGAGCACTTTATCCCATAAATATAGCAAGCCTTAAAATTATATTTCTTCATATATATATATATATATATATATATATATATATATATATATATATATATATATATATATATATGCACTGTATATATGTATAAGCGTGCGAGTCTATATATGTGTGAGTGTGTGTGTCTCTTTCTCTCTCTCTATATATATATACGTATATGTGTGTATGGATCTCTATATATGAATAAGTGAGTGTATGTATGTCTGTATAGCCTATATAATTGTGTCTGTAAATATATATTAGTGTTGTGGATTCCGGGATGAATCCGATATCAATGAATGACAAACGCCAGGAATGGATAAGGAAAATAAATGCATTAACGTAATAATACAAACTGGTAATACGGGTTAGTAGATCCAGGAATGCGGGTTAGTAGCACTAATATATATACAGTCTTGGTATTGATGTATCGCGGTATGACTCCTTACTGAGTCTACGTGCTCGCTAATTGTGACGCTTGCCGCCGTCTCTGTGTGTGACTTACTCTACTACTACTGAACTCTACTACTCTTCTGTCGTTCCGTCTCGACTCCTCCACCCTTCGGGTATTCACTGGTAGTAGTATATGTATACCTTGGGTGAGTCTATTTGTGTGAAAAGGGGAGACCCCTTAACACCCCCTCTTTACATAGGGAGTTAGTATTTTTTTCTGTTATGGTTGATAATCAGAGGTTCAGTAAATTTTCTCTTCCTGTTTGACCTTCTAAATTCTGTATTTTCCTGTGGTCTTTGAATCTCAAAAGCTTCAAAGATTGCATCCATTGAATCGTCATTTTCTGCGGGTGACGAGCTTGGCTCCTCAACCCGTCTTTTTTTGTATTTGCTTTATAAACTTTTCGCCTTGTACTGTGTACATCACATTTCCCAGTCTGTTAATTATTTTGCCAGGCTCCCATAAGCCATATTGTTTCTGAACATCCTAAAGTAAACTCGTTCTCCTGGTTTAAATGATCTCTTTGGTGCAATAGGTGTATACTGGTTTTTGTTCTTGTTTGGCAATAATTTATCAAACACAGACCGTATTCTCCGGGCAAACATCAATTCCGGTGGTGAAAGACCAGATGGTGTGTTCCCGTTAGGTGTTATTCTGTAAACTTGGAGGAACGGCTGTATCGCTTTTTCCGTCGGTACATCTTCGGCTTTTTTTAAAGCTCTTTTTAGTGTGTCTACGAATCTTTCGGCTTGTCCTTTCGACCCCGGGTGGTACGGAGCTATCTTGATGTGCTTTACTTGGTATGTCTCACAAAAATCTTTGAAGTCACTGGAGGTAAATTGTGTACCGTTATCATTTACCAAGCAATCCACGACGCCGTATCTGGCGAATAATTCGTGTATACAGTTTATGGCATTTTCTGTCGTCGGGTGTTTGAATCTGGAAACCTCAGGCCATTTACTGAAACTATCTACTGTTATTAAGTAGTAGTAACCCTCTATGTGTCCTGTGTAATCCACGTGGATTGTGGACCACGGTCTGTCAACTTTAGGCCATGGCTTTTGTATAGAGGATGGTGCTTTCGCTGCAGCAGCACAGCCTTTACAACTTTCCACCATTTGCGTAATATCATCGTCCATGTTAGGCCAGTAGACAAAACTTCTCATAAGTGCTTTCATCCGGTTTTTCACGGATGTCCTAAATGAAAATCTTTCAAGATTCGCCTTCGTAGCGACTTCGGTATTACCACTCTCTCGTTATACAATAATATGTAGTCACAGATTGAGAAGCTGTGTGCTAAATTCCTTTCCTTCTCTTCTATTTTTTTCTTGGTATTCTGAATAAATTCAACCTTTTCCGCTTCTCTTCTTATCTCTAGCAAAGTCACAGGTAGTTCCTTTATTGTATTGTATAACACTTTACTGATTTCATCTTCAGCTTGTAATGCCGCTATTACCGAGTCTTCCAACGGTTCACTTTTCGCCGGTATTAATCGCGATAGTCCATCAGCGTGCCCAATTTTCTTTGATGGTAAGGACTCAAGTTTGAAATTGTAGTTTAGTAACACAGTTCCCCATCTTAAAAGTCTGTTCGCTGTATAGACTGGTAGACCTTTTTTTGAACTGAACATCGTAAGAAGGGGTTTGTGGTCCGTTTGGAGCGTGAACTCTCTCCCATAAATATATTTGTGAAAATGAGTTATTGCAAATATTATGCCTAATGCCTCCTTTTCGATCTGTGAATAGTTTCTCTTCGCCGGTAATAATGATCTAGATGCGTGCGCAACGGGTTTCTTTGTACCGTCCCGCATCTTGTGCAGAATACACGCACCTACCCCATGTGAGCTCACGTCACTTGCAATAATGATTTCTAATTCGGGATCGAAATGTGTCAGTGCTAACTCCGTAGTTAATTTTTGTATTATTTCCTTAAACGCTTTTTTGCAGTCTTCTGTCCAATTCCAATGATTCTTCATTTTTAGTAACTCATTTAGTGGGGCCCTCAATTTATGCATATTATCAATAAATTCGCCATAGTAGTTAGCTAGGCCCAGGAAACTTTGGAACTAAATTTGTGTCTATATATGTGTGTTTGTGTGTATAAATACGTGTGTGTGTGTTTGTGTATGTGGATTCTTTTGATACATTTTTTCAAACAGATTTGATAAGAGAACTACGAATGTTTTTCTACCGACTTTTTAATCCTCTTCGATAATGCCAACATTCCGATTCGTGCCGATAATCGATGATCGGTTGCCAAATTGGGCAACTTTTCAAAAGGCCAGCGCTACCCAATTTCGAATTTCAGAATTTGCGATTTTTAAAAGATATTTTGAAAATAAACTGGATGAACATGGATGACTAATAAGAAGAAATATCAACTCAAAATTTACTCTCACTGGGGGGACGTGCGGGGTGGAGTTCAAATGAAGTCCAATTCGCTAGCCCCAGTCCAATCTTGCCCCCATAAACCAGAATCTCGAATTATTGACTTTCAAGTTACTCTTAAGTGCCTAATAGACGGGCAGGGGTGATTTTTGCAAGGAAATCTTTTGATGCCACCGAGCATGTTAAGGCTACCCGTTTATTTAATTTCTCACTTTATTTACCGTTTAAATGCTTTGCCGGGCTCCTCTTTTATTAAGAGCCCTTGTTTACTGCATACGGAAAAAAATAATTCCCCCACCCCACCCCGATTCTTAGGCGCACCCCCCCCCCCCCGTATGAGGCCCATAAGGCTGGGCAGGCAAATAAGCTCTACCTTATGCTGCACGTTTTTTTAGATTTGTTAGTTTAGCTTGCGAAACACCAATCCACTAATTACTCGTGACTGATACACGTTGCTCCCACACATTGCGTTCTAGATTATAAAGAATTTAATTTTCGCACACTGCATGCGCGCGTGCACACACACACGCACGCACGCACGCACACACACACACACACACACACACACACACACACGGCCTAATGATTGCGTTTATCCTGAAACAGTCTTTCGCCTCTAAGTGTTGACTTCAATGTTCACTTTTATATTTACATACGCGCTATCTCTGATATTGAGCACTTTATCCCATAAATATAGCACACTTTAAAACTATATTTTATTGCAAACACACACACACACACACACACATATATATATATATATATATATATATATATATATATATATATATATATAAACCTAAATAGCCAGGTAAATCTACCTAGGTTTCACCTAAACAGATCGTCAGGGTAAAACTGGCCAAAGAGGTAAAAAAATGAAACAGAATATATAGCTTAAACCAAAAACAACCATGACCATGATTTTTTACTAGTTTTGGAGTTTTTTTTTTTCTTTGGACTCTGAGCTTGAATTCTGGACGATTTTTTTCGCCTCAATTTCATGTTCTCGGTTCTTTCTTTTTTTATCCCTCATTTTTCCTTGGGTATTGGTTTGTTCATTTACAAGCCGAAACACCTAAGGTTTTTCCAAGCGAGTACCATTATATATATATATATATATATATATATATATATATATATAATTAAAGATAAGGACAAGCAGCTCCCAAAAGATTCTGTCTAAGATTGCACACTGGAAAAAGCGTGCTCAATGCCAAAAAATAGCAGAGCTGATGCTTGTGTGAAAACGCAATTCGTAGGTTATTGCAACTTTAAAATTTTGTTTGCGAAAGGATTTTGCTATTTTATATCTTTAATTTTACTAATCTACTTTTTCTATGAATGTTTCATTGTAATATATATATATATATATATATATATATATATATATATATATATATATATATATATATATGTACATATATATATATATATATATATATATATATATATATATATATATATATTAATCTCACTCTATTCCTATACATTTCTGTCTTAAAAACAGTCTTTTTGTCGCTCCTGAACTCCGCAAATTATTATACCTGTAAAATCTCCAGTTCTTCTCTCACACTTCCCGACAGTGAAACTCCCTTCCTCTTACTTGCTTCCCTGATAGCTATAATCTTCAAATATTCAAATTTAATGTTAATCGACATCTTCTGATGCCTTGATGCTGACCCCCGTCCTTCTCTTTATCCTTTCATCAAACAACCCTCTTTACTCTTGCTCTCACTCTCTGTAACCTTGGCGTGCTAGTGGCACTTCTGCCTTGAGTGGGGTGAAATGCTTCAAAAAATGAACAGTGGCTAAAATGTTTACACACCGGACAAATTTTAATATTTTGAATATCAACATAGTAAAAAAAACTTTAGTTTGTTATCTACAAGGAAACGATAACAGGCCGAGGTAACACCTGTTTTATTATGTAGATATCATTCCAAAATAAAATTTGTACAGTGTAAATATTTTCCTTATAGGTAACAAGCCAAAGTAGCAACAAAAACATTCCCTTCTAGCGTCGATAATTTTACGGTGACAGAATAGAAAATGACAGAATAGAAAACTTAACCGGTTAAATTTCCCAGGTAACATGATCGTTAGGTTCGTTAATACGTGGACATCCAAGCAAATTGAACATTTTAAAACGAAGGAAAATACCAGAATCCATTCCTTACTGGTTTCTAATTCAACTCAGCAATAACCTTAAGTTTATTGAATTCTTCGACTATAATACCGTCAGGCGGATCGAGTTGTCCAGGATTGTTTCGCCTGTCACCACCAGATGTCGCTGTCCTCGGCAGTCTCTTTCAATTTCTGCCAAAGGTTCAGTTCCGTTTTACATATATTTATGTATTTACTCCCCAAAGTAGATGACTGACGGACTGAATGACATTTCTTTTGTGAACACTTCTGAAATAAGGAATTCAAATGATAAAAAGGAAGCGGTAATGGGCAGTTCGTTCAGGGTCATCCGGCTATCGATTAGGCAAGTTGGTCGCTTCTTCATAGGATGATATGGGAAAAAAAATGATTCCTCGACTCCTTTTTTTTCTTTTTCTTTTTTTTTTCTTTTTTACTTGCCTGTGTAGGCGCACAAATATACACAAGCGCACGGGTTACAGATGAGATTGTTAATACGTGGATAGTGCT
This sequence comes from Acanthosepion esculentum, assembly GCA_964036315.1. Lineage (NCBI taxonomy): Eukaryota > Metazoa > Mollusca > Cephalopoda > Sepiida > Sepiidae > Acanthosepion > Acanthosepion esculentum. The sequence goes on along the minus strand of OZ038499.1, from coordinate 9,996,569 downwards.
TCAGGGGAGGCCATTGAACATTATCAAACATGTTTGATCTTATTGTGTTTAATATATTGACTTTATCATCGCACACAAAAGTGTTATATTCTCAATGACAAAGCACGGTACAGAAACAGATAGATAGATAGATAGATAGATAGATAGAGAGAGAGAGAGAGATAAAGAGAGATAATGATCATACTGAGATAGATAGATAGATAGATAGATAGATAGATAGATAGATAGATAGATAGATAATGAACATACATACATACATACATACATACATAATGAACATACTGATAGAAAATCTAGCCAAAAGGCACAATGCCTATTTATAGACATAAATTTATTAACCCACAACTAAATATCTTTGATAATGATTTATGAAAACCGAAAGTGCTCAGAAGGCGTTGGAAAATATATTGCCAAACTCTGTCCGAAATCAAAAGAATATAATCCGAATATAAAGAAAAATAAATAAAACTTTAAAAATGTTCCCATATGTATTTGGACAGTATTGTGCTGTTTTCGTACTGTCTATTATTGAAAGAGGTCTTATGGTTGTAAAACCTTTCTTTCCTAGGGCGTTCGGTTGGCGCTAGATCTGTCAGTTTTACCATCCGCCATTGGTATATAGCGTGTTTGTTGGGGTTTTTTTTGTTGTTTTTTGTTTTGATTTCTTTTTTCTTTTATACAACCGCTTCCGATTGGACAATCTTTTTTGCACCTACTGTTAGAAGAGTGAGGATTATTCATCTAGACGTACATAACACTTTTTAATTACGTTTTTCTATTATCATATTTTCTGTGCAGTTGTAACTCAATTTTGAATGAGTTCATATTGAATATTTTATTCAGCATGTCTCCTTTTTGGTAAGCGTTTTTCAATAATGATTAAATAGCCGCCCTACTCTGTCATTCAAGGCATTATTAAATGACGGACTGGGATTCTTCTATTTATGGTAGGTATTTTCTTTCTCCATAAAAGAGAGTTTGAAGCGATCCCCGCTGTCAAACCATGCACGCTTTACTGTTAAGCTATGATAATAAATTACAGCCAGTAAAGCAAGGCACATTTTTAAGACTTTCGATTTCTAGGCCGGTAGAATTTAATTTCACTGTTTAACAAAACGGATGTCTACGCAAACATATATATAGACGAGTTTCATACACATACGCATATGGTATTTAAAATCTTCACTTTAAATGGGTTGTTTGATTCATTTGTTTTTTACGGTATACCACCCTTTTACATTTTTTTTATTGTAAGAATTATTTGGAGATAATAATGACTTACCGATACAAATGGCACTATTTAACCCATAGCTGATGAGAGAATTGATAGATTCATACATTTCTCAGGGTTATTTGCGCGTAAGAAAGAAAGAAAGAAAGAAAGAACATAGATAGATAGATAGATAGATAGATAGATAGATAGATAGATAGATAGATAGATAGAAAAGGCTGGAGATAGATAATGACTTATAGGCCGAATGAAGTATGTAACGATATATAAATTTAGTGATGTATGCACATATACGTAAACGTAAATTCATATGTGTACACTTTCGGATTTGCATGTGAGTAAGAAAGAAACAAAGAAAGGAAGAAAAAAGAAAGAAAGAAAGAAAATCGATATCGATCTATGCATAATTGAATGCTGGTGTCGTTGGCATATTTTTGGATTGGATTTCATGACGACAAGGCGATAATAAGTGATTTTACGCCCAAAGCAACAACAAAAAAATGTACATGAAAAATTGATAGACTCATGAACAATTGACTTATCCAAGACTGTCCACCTATGCCGATAGAAGAGATTATATGCCTTGCGTCCGCTTCAGGAGCCTCGATTTGCGAACGTTTGACCTATGAACATTTCAGGAATATGCACAATACTGAGTGAATATCACTTGAATATACATTTACATATTTCTTTCGACATTTACTGAGTCCCATCCCCACTAAGTTAAGTTCCTTAAAATATTTTATGAAATAAACAAAAGTTGTCAATCAGTTTTTAATGGTGGGGTCGTTGGGTCATGTAAATAAATTCGATTCAGCAAGTAGAGATCGTTTTGTTCTTTGGGAATAACATGTGTAGATTCCATCATTAATGCAAAAAATATGCAACTGATTTATATATATAAGATTTTGAGCAAGCGATTTTTCAAGGCTTTGAGTCGACTTCAAAGAAACATTTTACCAAAAATATCGCCTGTACTCATTGAAATTTTAAACCTGTAGGAAAAGATGATTTTCAATTGAAATCAAGGGACAGCAGATCTCAGGACTTCTGGATTTGCTACTGTATTCTGGTCATGCTGTTGTTTAGATCAGTGGTCGCTAACAGGTCCAGTAGTGGTCGGTGCAATATTTTTGATGGTCCGCAGAAAAATTGGGACATTATTTCAATTTTTATGAAGCTTCAGATTAAAAAATGACAATTAACAAAACGTATTATGGATGGTATATATGCCCAAGGCGTTATGTAATAACGAAATAAACACGAGTACACAAATGTGATATCATCCAGCCATAGTATAACCTAACAGGACTTATAAACTTCTACTTAAGGACACATGGCACAGTGGATAAAGGCGTTGGTTAGATCCAGTGACAGGACCCAAAGAGTGTGAGTTCAATACCTGGTTAAGGCAGGGGACTACTTGGAGAGGTGAATTAACAGGAGATAACTGATAACTGACATCCATTAGACATGGCATGTGGAACTAGAACAGTCTACCCCAGCGAGCGAAATAAAGGGTTAAGTTCGACATTCCAACCACCTGAAGACGTCCGGAGCGTACAACGGCCGAAACGTTGTGATAAATATGGCAATAAAGATGAGGACGTCATTTTTCTCTTCCACCGTTCAACCGGTGGCTGGGCATTACGTCATTTTTCTCTTCCACCGTTCAACCAGTGGCTGGGCATTACGTCATTTTTCTCTTCCACCGTTCAACCGGTGGCTGGGTATTACGTCATTTTTCTCTTCCACCGTTCAACCGGTGGCTGGGTATTACGTCATTTTTCTCTTCCACGGTTCAACCGGTGGCTGGGCATGACGACATTTTTCTCTTCCACCGTTCAACTAGTGGCTAGTCATTACGTCATTTTGCTCTTCCACCGTTCAGCCATTGGCTGGTCATTAAGTCATTTTTTCTTTCACCGTTCAATCGGTGTCTGGTCATGACGACATTTTTCTCTTCCACCATTCAACCGGTGGCTGGTCATTACGTCATTTTTCTCTACTCAAAGGGTTACAATTATACATTTAGTCGTCCATGAAGTTCAAAAGTTTGGCGACCGTTGGTCTGGATGGCTTCAATTCTCTTTCGGAGTTCGAATTCTTCCGACTTCTTTCCAAGAATCTTCGCAACTTTTCAGAGTACTGAAGCTGTCATCTTTATGTGCTCACCCCTCTCGTAAGTTCGAGATATTTGCCCAGCTTTTCACTTTTCTTTCAATACTTTATAGCCGACTACCAATATTTAACAAATTCTCGTCTCCTTTACGATCGCAAAATTCGGTTTTGCTGCCTTGTAAACATACGACCGGTTCCATCAGACAGTTTTTCATCGACTGGTCAGTAAATGTTCCACGCCGTAGTTCTATTGCCGTTTGAGTCGGGGAAGAAAAACTGAAAAAGATCGGATCGGATATCTGTCTATAATTCTGAGGTATTATGTACACTATTTACATTATTCGGACTATTGTCCTCATCTTTGTTGTTTTTATCAAAACGTTTCGGCTGTTGTACGGTCTGGCCTCCTTCAGGTTGGAATGTCGAACTGAACCCTTTATGTCGCTGGCTGGGGTAGACTTAAAACAGTCTACACCAACAAGCGAAAAATCAAGGGTTCAGTTCCACGTCTAATGGATGTTAGTTATCAGTTATTTCCTATTAATTTATCTCTCCAACGACTTAACCAGATATTGAACTCACAACACTTTGGGTCCTGTTACTGGATCTAACCAAAGCCTTTATCTACTGTACCATCTGTCCTTAATAACATCGGTGTATGAATTTCTAGGACTTATAAACTTAATGTCTTCAGTCACAATTTTTTACCAGTGCTCATATTGCAATTTTTGCTGTTATCATTGCATTTTTTTTACCAGAGCTCATATTGCAATTTTCATTGTTATTATCGCTTTTCTCTGGCACTCCTTATTACTGGTTGTATATTGTATTCATTTCTATGCTTGGTCGGACCAGGAGATTTTTGTGGCCTAGCATATGTGCTGAATCATTAAGTTTACGAATTTTCCAATGATGTTCTTTGTCTATGATCTCTCATAGAGGACGGTGATCTCCCTTTTGTCCCCATATGTGGTCAGCCACCCCTGATTTTTCCAATTTCCCACGTGTTTTTTGGTGTTCTTGAAGCCTCACCATAAGAGGGTGGCCTGTCTCCCCTTTATATTTTTTTCCGCATCTGCACGGGATGTTGTACGCAATCTTTAGTCATGTTCTCCTCTGTGGTAAGGGTCTCACTCGAGAGAGAGATATCTGCGAAGTGTCGTCAAGCTTTTGAAGGTTGTCCTGATGTTATATGGACCGCAGATCCTTTGTATTTTCTCTGTTAACCCATTCACATAAGGCAGGCAGACTGTTTTCTGAGTGTTGTTGTCCTCCTCTTGTACCCGCCTATCCCAGTTTATTGGGCCTGCTGTAATAATGTAAATAATAATTTAAAAAGTGATCGGGTATTCGTTTAACAAAAGGACGGAATGTAAAATATTGCTACGGCGAGAAAAGAAAACACGATTCCTGTTTTCAATATACTGCGTTCTTCTTTCATCAATCCACCTGGAAGTGAGATATTCAAAGTTAATATTATTAAGTGTTGCTTTGTTTGTTGTTTTTATTAATAAGGCTTTCATTTAATATTAACTTTGAACATGGTCATAATATCTTGACCGTGTTTTGAAACATAAAAAAAGAAAACATTTTATAAAACATACATACAACAAACTATTTCTTATTCTAACAATAAAAATATTTAATCCTTGAAAATGGCTAAATGTATAGCCGAAAGCGCTCGGATAAAAAGAACATTCGGACAGTTTTTATATAATTTATCATCCGAAAAGAAAAAAATTATTAGATCACATAAGAAATTGTATAAAAAACTAAATAAAAGCACCTTGTCTGTCGTTTTCAATGAAATGTGCATATATATATATATACATATATATATATATATATATGTGTGTGTGTGTGTGTGTGTGTGTGTGTGTGTGTGTGTGTGTGTGTGTGTGTGTGTGTGTGTGGATGTGGTTCCAATTATTTTGGTGTTGTTTAGATTAGACAATAGGCTTTACCTTTTCCGAGATATCATGTTACACAGGAATAATAACGAACTTCAGTTGAGGTTTACAGAAAAGCTACTAACATGAACAAGTTGGTCAATGTTTACCGCCACCACTGTAACAAGATCAAATCGGGAATAAATTATAGGATTCTATTTAAGAGCATTAAGAATCTGCATCCCCTAATACTTACCAAAGAAGAAATATACATAGAAAATACTTTCAAAAACCTTCAATATCCTTATCATTTCATATACGATGCTAAGAAAAAGGAACACACAGAATATAGAACCGCAAAAAAGATAACAACATTAGTAACAATAAACTAGATAAAAACAGATACATAATACCTACCAAGTCCATAATATCCATTATCCATAACAACCTATCCAATATATATATATATATATATATATATATATATATATATATATATATATATAAGTGAACATAGAAGTCAACACTTAGAGGCGACAGTTTGTTTCATGCTAGATGCAATCATCAGGCAACTCTGATTGCCTGACGATTGCATCTAGCATGAAACAGACTGTCGCCTCTAAGTGTTGACTTCTATGTTCACTTTTATATTTACACACACTCTCTGATATTGAGCACTTTATCCCATAAATATAGCACACTTTAAGACTATATTTCTTCATATATATATATATATATATTTTAAGACATTTTATGTTTATACATGCTTTTTATAGATACAAATATTTAAGTAAATGCTCTGTTTTATAATAAACAATATTAAACAACATTTACCACCCTGAATGTCCGAGAAATTTTCATAGAAAATTTTCGTCCTCCGACAGGAATCGAACCTGTATCCTACACGGAACCGTCATATAGCCTGGCGTGCCTTAACCGTTTCGGCCACAGAGGAGTGTTCGGTTAGCAAGGTCGATTATATATATATAATTTCTCTTAGTTTAATTATAAACCTTAAAAAATATATAAATAAATTTAATTTCGAAGAATTTACAACTGGAAGAGTAATCTACAACTGAAAAAATATATTTTATAAACAAAACCCAAAAAATTCATGAACGTGAGTGCGTAAAAGAAGGTTAAATATGTTACACGTGTAGAAAAACGGATTGAAAACGAGGCGGAATAAATTGAAAAATTTGGAATATCATAAAAAACAGAACCCCATGAAGAATGGTCATTATCAAGAAACTTAGAAGTCGGGGGAAACAACAATATATTTATATTAAAATCTTTATATATATATATATATATATATATATATATATATGTACAGGGTGTCCATAAAGTTCGTGTGCACTTTAAAAAATTTATAACTTTATTTGTATTTGCGATAGTATTTGGTATGTGTCTTCCATCTGATAGCAAATCAAATATAAGGATCTTATTATTCAAGGAATTGATAGTAAGTTAATGTTTCATTAAGTTCTGTTAGCGAAGTGATTTCGCCATTAATCACATTAACATTGCTAATTAACTCTTTGTATAAATTGTTTCTTTATGATATAAAATATAAGCTACAATAATAATAATAATAACAATATATATATATATATATATATATATATATATATATGGTGTGCATAAAGTTCGTTTGCACTTTTTAAAAATTATAACTTTATTTGTATTTGCGATAGAAATAATTTGTAAAAAGGATTAGAAAGAAGTAAATCTATATTTTTTAAGGTTTTATTGAAATTTTATTTAAGTTTCCACATGTCCTCCATCATTAGCAATACAAAGGGTAATACGATTTTTCAGTTCGCGGAAAACATTTGCCAACTGATTTACAGTAATGCCTGAAATCACATTAGTTATTTTAGCTATACTTAAAACTAGGTACATTAAACTTTATAACATTTTTTACAGATATCGCAAATACAAATAAAGTTATAAATTTTTTAAAGTGCACACGAACTTTATGGACACCCTGTATATTTGATGGACTCTCTCGTCAACAACAACAACAACAATTATCTTGTGGAGAAAAAGAGCTTGCACGCCACAACATGAAGAATTGTAACAAATTGATAAAAAAAAGCACAAAAAATAGACATTCGATAGAATAACAATATGATGAGAATTGCGCAAACAATTTCTGGTCAACCAGAAATGTTCAAGGATATAAAGATTCGATATGCTGCCGGGATCTCTGCGGTCATTGAGGAAGGTTTTGTACATTTGAAGAGGCATTAAAAACGTCTGATGGATAATTAAGAAGACGTTGCCATTTTAAATCGAAGGCATATATTTTCTCGCCAACGTTTAACAATAATTACCTGATATTTAGTATGAATAAACCAATGCTCAAATAATAATAATAATAATAATATTGATAATAATAATAATAAGAAGAAGAAGAAGAAGAATAATAATAATAATGGAGATAGAACCTGTTACAATTCTATGGGACTACACAATACACACAGACAGAACAATCAAAGCCAACCGCCCAGACATTGTTATTATAGACCGCAAACAAACAAAAAATGCCTACTTATTGATATGTAAGTCTTTACAGACTGCAATGTATCTTTGAAGATCTTCAAAAAGCTATCAAAATGCAAAGACCTTGAAATGGAAATCTCAAAAATGTGTCACAGGGGAACATCAACAATCCCTGTTGTAGTTGGAGTACTCGGATTGGTTGGAAAAGATTCCAATTTACTCATTGAAGGGATTCCTGGAAGCCCATGCCTTAAAGAAATACAAAAAATTGTTTTCACGAGTACAGACAACACATTACGAAGGGTTTTATCTATGTAAAATATGTGTTGATTTTTTAATTGCTCAGTGGAAAATGTCATCATGCCATTTCGAGGACCCATAATAAAATGAGTATATACCAGATATCAAAGGAAATAAAATAATAATAATATTGATGATAATATCGATAATTATTGATAATAATATTGATAATAATAGTAATAATATTGATAATAGTAATAATATTGATAATAATAGTAATAATTAATAATAATAGTAATAATATTGATAATAATAGTAATAATATTGATAATAGTAATAATATTCATAATAATAGTAATAATTAATAATAATAGTAATAATATTGATAATGCTAATAATATTGATAATAGTAATAATAATCATAATAATAGTAATAATATTTAAAATAATAATATTGATAATAATAGTAATAATATTGATAACAATAGTAATAATATTCATAATAATAGTAATAATATTTATAATAATAATGTTGGGGACGAGTAGAATGTAATAAGTTTCTTTAACTAGAGTGTTGGAAATTATCAGAAGGATTTGATTGTTAGGCTGGTGTGTTCTAAACATTCATCCTCAACAATAAAAATGTTTAACATATGAAACACAACAAGGCAATAATTCAATTCAAATAATACGCACATTTATATACAATTAAACAATATTTACAATGATGTTTTGTGTTGTCAAAAAGTTGGTGTGTTAGTGATGCTTTCTATTATAATATCCGGATTGTTCGAGTGTTTCAATATATTCGTGTACTATTACAAAGTTATAGTAGAATGAGTTTTCGGTTAATTAAATGTTCATCTACAATTCAACATGAATGTGTATGCAATTATTTACGTATTGTTTTTTGGTTAAGTCAACTGAAGTTGCGTACCCTTAACTGTAGTTAAGTGTTTAGTTCGATCGTAATTTTTACTTAAATAGTAGTGAATATTTTCTTGTTCACTTTAGGTAAGCAAAGTTTGTTTAGAGTTCGAAAATCTTTCTTGGTCACAGAGTATTATTCGGGCCAGTTGTCGTTGAATCAGTGATGTTCTTTTTGCGCGGGAAAGTTATTGTTTTGAGTAGCGTTGTTTTGTTTGGCATCTCTCTGTGTTCGATCCGCTGACTGACTTGGTCAGTCCAAAATCTTCCTTTTATAAGTTCTCGGATATCAAAATCGGCTCACAGAATTTTGGCGAAATTTACTTCTTTTCACGCGAGCTTTCGAATTTTCGAGCTGTAAGCTAATAGAATTCTCACATCGGAAATATGAAGTTTTCATTGGATAAGCTTAATTTTACGTGGGTGTAAAGAATAGATTGTTCCCACAGCAGGGGTGTTAAAATAACATGGACGATTCCACAATAATATTGATAATAATATTGATAATAATAATAATAATAATAATAATAATAATAATAATAATAATAATAATAATAATAATAATAATAATAATAATAATAATAATAATAATAATAATAATAATAATAATAATAATAATAATGAATCAGAAAGGAGTGTATCAGGCGAGTGCGAATAATAACGAAAACTAAATTGAATTCGAAAAATTTAATAGCGGCCATTAACACTCTTGTTATCCAGGTTTTAATTTCTAGTTTCAACATAATAAATTGAAACTTTTAAGAGACTCAAGAAAATTGTAGAATTCACCAGCATAATGCAGATGTTGACCGTCTGTATCTACCAAAGATGCCGTATTCAACTGGAATTTCAACAATGGAACTTTATTGCGGTGACACAAGGTTGGATATTGCAACTCGTAATGAGTCTGGAAGAAAGTAAAAGGCTTTATTCTGTATCAAAAGAAACCCTGTAAATATGCAAGAGAATTCGGGTAAAATCTTGAAAATAGCGCTGAAGCAGATAAAACGGCCACAAAATGCAGCAAAAATTAAGCGAAAAACTCGGTCCTCAAAATAGAAGAAAGCTGGAGGCAATACCACGTTTTCCTTCTACGAAGCAAAATCAATTTATAAACCAACAGCGGCTAAGAAGAGTAATAAATACTTGTTGGTAAACAAAATCCTTACTTGTGCCTTGATAAAGTACATCAGAGATCGAAATGCTTTGGTAAAGTCTTCCGTTTTTCTGTATTTATATATAAAATGAAATAATATGGTCGACAGTTTCATCATATTTTCCGCAAATCCTGCATTTCGCGTTAGTTCCATCCTTAATTATGTGACAGTGATAGGGATCTGGCTGTGAGGCTTTCGTCCTGAGCTGCAGTAATTCTGCCTTCTCTCTCAGCTTTCAACCCGGTGATCATACACATTTTACATAGATAAAACGCTTCGTAATGTGTAATCTTTTTTTTAATTATTTCTTTAAGTCATGGGCTTCCAGGAATCCCTTCAATGAGTCTATCGGAAACTTTTCCAATCTATCCGAGGGCCCCAACTACAACTGTAATTATTGATGTCCTCATGTGCCCCATTTTTGAAATTTCCACTTCAAGATGCATGTATTTTTTGTACATTACAATCTGCAGGGGCTGCCATGTCAGTAAGAAAGCACATTCTGTTTTTGTAGTCCTTGATCATGATGTCTGGCGCGGTTAATTTTTATTGTTCTGTTTGTGTGTATTGTATAGTCCCATAAAATGGTTACATGTCCTGTTTCTGTAAGTGGATCTCGGTGATGTTCATGCTAGTTTCTTGGAGATTCCTTACCGTAAAAGTTTTTCCAGTTCAGATATTGGCCCACTCTATCATGCCGAGTTTTATATTCAGTGGCTGCTAATACGGTGCAACCTAATGCAAGATGGTCAATTGTTTCTGGATATTTATTACAAAATCTGCGTTTCTGGTTTTTGCAGTATTTGTACTTGATAATTTCTTTTTGGTAAGCATTGGTCCTGTACAGCCAAAATAAAACTTCGGTTTCAGCTTTTAACCTTGCACTACATAACCACTGATGGGTACATAAGCTTTGTTTGTTACGGGCAGAGTATTGATCATGAAGAGGCTTCACATCGTTTCCGCATTTGATGATACATTACATTTTTCTTTCTTTTTTTAGGTTCTTTGTTGCTGCAGTTGGTGTATTATGATTTATTTGCAATTCTTTATCCACTTGAGATTCCATTTTGAATTTGTTGGCTTGCTTTATTACTGAATAAAGTTTATTCTTTCTTTCATGTACTTTGACATAGATCACCATCCAGTCTTCTGTAGTTTTCTGGTATCTTTAAAGACCGATTGTTGTGGGTCTTTTATAAGACAGTTCTAGTTGAACTAATCCTCTACCTCCTTCGGATTATTATTATTATTAGTTTCAGCTTCCTTGATTTGCTGTTTCATACAATTCTTTATCAGTCTTTTACCAAAGTCCTGAAATAAAGGTTTTTTCTTTAGCAGTTATTGAGTATATTGCTTTGAGATATTTTTTAAGTGTGAACGGTGCCCATGAACGTAATCTTTTGTGTCTTAGATTGTGATGGATTTCATAAGATTTCCTTAATATCTCACTCATTATTCTTTTTAATAATTCCTAGTGATCTTATTATTACTGGAATACTGATGGTATTTAAATGCAATTCCTATTTCCAGATCCTCATATTCTAAAAGTTTGTTCAAATTATTTTTATTAGTTTTTTATCATGTCTATAAAGAGGACTTGCGCTTTTTAAGTATTTTAATATTCTATCTTGCCGGTTGGCTTTCAGTTTGTATGTATGATGAAGTTCCAGAGCATAGTAATATAATAGCTTCATTTTCTTGGTCTTACCTCACAAGAGTGAAATTCAGCGTTGTATTCTGCTGCTGTAGCTCGTCTGCTTCAAGTTCTGCACTTCTATATTCAACCATCCGTAAAGAGTGATTTTAGATGCTGTTACCTTTCCATCAGCTTTAACCAGTTTGTCCATTTCACACCCAATATTGCTACTAATTTGATTTTCTTTCTTTTTATGACTATTCTCTCTATAAAGCCTAGAAAAGGTTGTAAGAAAATATTCAAGGAGATCAGCAATTTTGAGCGTGCGTTTGTGTTTGCCTCTATCTATTTCCTGGGGGTGCTGAAAAGTTTTCGGTTCGAACTTGAAGCTCTTCCCATAAAGAATTCTGATGTTTGTTCATTTGGTGACATGTTGAGAAGATGGTCAAACCGAGACTCTTCGGCATCACCTCGTATATATATATATATATATATATATATATATATATATATATATATATATATATATATATATATATGCAGAAATATAGTCTTAAAGTGTGCTATATTTATGGGGTAAAGTGCTCAATATCAGAGATAGAGCGTGTGTAAATATAAAAGTGGACATGGAAGTCAGCACTTAGAGGCGACAGTCTGTTTCATGCTAGTGCAATCGTCAGGCGACTGACGATTGCACTAGCATGAAACAGACTGTCGCCTCTAAGTGCTGACTTCCATGTCCACTTTTATATTTATATATATATATATATATATAAGTGAACATAGATGTCAACACTTAGAGGCGACAGTCTGTTTCATGCTAGATGCAATCGTCAGGCCTGACGATTGCATCTAGCATGAAACAGACTGTCGCCTCTAAGTGTTGACTTCTATGTTCACTTTTATATTTACACACGCTCTATCTCTGATATTGAGCACTTTATCCCATAAATATAGCACACTTTAAGACTATATTTCTTTATATATATATATATATATAGAGAGAGAGAGAGAGAGTGAGAGAGAGCGATAGAGAGAGAGAGAATGAAAAGAATGAGATAAATAAAGAAAATAATGAGATAGATATGAGCAGACCGAGATAGATGGATTTTAAAAACCTGATAGATAGATAGATAGATAGATAGATAGATAGATAGGATTCATTCAAATGTAAAATGTGTCTCTTGCAATCGTAAGGCCCACTCGTCATAGATAGATGGACAGACAGATATGTTTGGGCCTGTGTCTCTATATCTGTGTATGTGTGTGTGTGTGTATGTGTGTGTGTGTGTTTGCGCGCGCGTGTGTGTGTGTGTGTGTGTGTGTGTGTGTGTGTGTGTACATGCGCATGCGTGTATGTAATCAATCCTGCTCCAGTATTGCATATACTTTACTGAATTGATTTTCATCTGCTACAGGAAAAATTGCTGCAGATTGATGAACACACACACGCACACTCACACACACACACACACAAACGCGCGTGCGCGCACACACACACATATATATATATATCAACAGTAATGTTTTTAAACCATCTTAGCTGATGCACAAATGAATGTGTGTGTGTGTGTGTGTGTGTGTGTGTGTGTGCGCGCGTGTGTGCGTGCGTGTGTTTGGTACGCCATTCCTAATCTCCATTGCTTTGAATTCTAGAAGGCCTGTTGAAGAGAGAAATATCTGTTTTCGATTTGCAATGCCGTTTCTTTAATTCTCGTGCAGACGTTTTTCAAAGGATTCCACACGTCGACAGAAACATCGCCATTTCAGAAGAAAATCTTTTCGCTTTTCAAATCATTCTCCCATTTCGCCTTTTCTCTTTCAAACACAACAACAATGCAATTATTTTCATTCTTTCCAAAAGTATCTGGATCGCTTTCAATTTTTCTATCGCCTTGAAGTTTTCGTTCTATTACTCATTATTATCATTTTATTTGATATTCTCTCTGAATATTTAAGCAAGGATGAAGTTGATCATACCTCAGCTCCTTCCCGCAACTTAGAGACACAACACTTACCCCAGTACATGAACTGTTTCCAGTGGCGCTACCAACTGTACACACTGCCAATAATGTCACGTATTCTCAGAGCGTCCTGCAAGGTAGAAATAATTCTGGGAATAGTCCTGAGTGCACCAACCGCAAAAGGGACGACTTGTGCTACTGCTTGATATATTTCTGGTTTGCCCTGCTAGGCTTTGGTAACTCTGTATTTTCAACTGCTCCGCCATCATTCATAGCATCTATTATGCACAATCAGGACGATTTCTCTCCAAGCGCTTACCACTTAGGATGGTCGTATCCCATTTGGTCCTTCTCGGCTGTAGAATGATGGCTTCACTTGGTCCATCTCAGCTACTGAAAGTGATTATTATTATTATTATTATTATTATTATTATTATTATTATTATTTCCTTTGATTTTTGGCGTTTACACATTTCTTTCCGGGTCCCGCCCAGGGACCTAGGTTAGAAATGGCATCATGACACTTTCCACTGACAAAAAAAATTACATAGATAAAGCCCTTCGTAAAGTGTGGGCTGTACTTGTCAGAACAATTTTTTGTATTGCTTTGAGGCATGGACTTCCAGGAATCCCTTCAATTAGTCTACTGGAATCTTTTCCAACCAATCCTAGGGCTCCAACTACAACAGGGATTGTTGATGTTCCCCTGTGACACATTTTTGAGATTTCAATTTCAAGGTCCTTGTATTTTGACAGCTTTTTGAATATCTTCAAAGATACATTGCAGTCTGCAGGTACTTCTATATCAATAAGGAGGCACTTTTTTGTTTGTGGTCTTTAATAACAATGTCTGGGCGGTTGGCTTTGATTGTTCTGTCAGTGTGTATTGTGTAGTCTCATAGAATTGTAACAGGTCCTATTATTATTATTATCAAGGGTAATATTTATAATAAGAAACTGTATCGATAATATCAAAACAAAGCTAATACAGAGACAAAGAGATTATCATAAATAGGAGTAGATAGGTTCGCCTATCGCCCGGTTCACACTCATCACCGGTCTTTTGAAGAGGAGTAGAGGTTTATCTCTTGTTTTCTATTTAGGATTGGGTTTCCGGTTGCTTCTTAAGTTTACTTCCACACTATACCTCCAATGTCTCCGATTGGGCTCTAAAATGTTATTCACTAATTATATCTTGACAACTTCAAGTCTACAGTTAGCTGTTAGCTTTCTTGCATAGCCTCAAGAATTTCCCTTCTTGCGGCAATTCCTTTCTTACGCTAATACAACTCTAGACATGAACCCTCTACCTTGAATGACTCTTGTGCCTTGTATTGGGTGAACATTAATTAAAAAAATAATAACAGAATTGGATAATTGTAAGAACCACTAATCAGATGAGGTTTTCAGCATTGTCTGAAGGTGCTAAACCTTAAAAAAATGCCCAGTAGCTTCCCAAATAGAGAGCAGTTTGATGTTTCTTGGTGTTTTCTGCTTTGCGACACAAAGAACTATTTCAACTATTAGGAAAACTTTATTTATTTGAGAAATAAATTAGTATAATCCGGAATATTTACTGAAAGCAATCAGAAAATGTATTGAACAACTATTCAAGAATAAAAAGGAATGTATAACAAGGACTCTTTTTTTCATCGGATTACCTCACTCTTGAAGTGAGGTAATCTGAAGTGAACTACAAGTCCTATAGGATTTACAACTGACGAACACAATCTTAAAAACATTAGATACGCAGATGACTCGGTGTTAATGACAGATACAGAAAGAAAACAGCAGGAACCTCTAAACAAAGCAGTAAAGGAAAGCGAGAAGAAAGGACTAACTATCAATTGTAAGAAAACAGAATATATAAAAAGGGACAGTCCATGATCTCAATCTGTCTCCTTAATTCTTGTTCTTGTACTGTCCTATCTCCTTAATGATGATGGTTTTTTTTCTCGGATTCTTTCACACTCAGCAAACCCTAGTGGGTTTATCACCTTACTTGGGGCGAAATTGTTAATATATATATATATATATATATATATATATATATATAATCTCCTTCCTTCGCCCTTTCTCTGACCAATCCTAGTTGTTTTATCACCACTTAAGCAAAATTTGGGTTACTACTACACACAAAAGACAATGGTTGAACATCAGAAAAAAATGAGGAAAATGAATTCCTTTTAATGTGAGAATAATCATTCTTTGCCTGATGAAGAACGCGAGACCAGAAACGCATGTAGCAAAAATATAGAAAATAAAGTATAATATATATTTAAAAAATCCACATTATAACCAAAAACGTTTGTGACTTCTACCTTCTCTTTAATATATATATATATATATATATATATATATATATATATTATACTTATTTTTTTTAAATATGATTCCTTCATAATAATATAATATATATATATAATAATATAATATAATATATATATAATAATAATATAATATGATTCCTTCATAATATATATATATATATATATATATATATATATATATATATATATATATAATATGATTCTTTCATAATAATTATAATAATTTAGGGTTTATTTTTGTATCGAGCACGGTTTTTTTAAAATATAACAAAAATACTAAAGAACTTTGAATTATTTACCTAATGATTTCTTTCCTATTTTCTCTATATTTGCACACACACACACACACACACACACACACACACACACACACACACACACACACACACATATATATATATATATATATATATATATATATATATATATATATATATATATGTCTGAGTAAAATTTGTTATTTAGTTGATTGATGTTACCTTCAGCATCCATTCTCCAGAGTTTTGTTGACGGACCTGTCTGTCCACTCTTCAGTGGGTATCAATAATTTACTGTTTATATAATTTCGATTTTTTCTTCTTATGCACATTTAACATGGTGTAAGTTTTCTTCTGTATTCTTTGTGTTTGTGTGTGCGTTTGTCCGCAGACGGAGAGAGTTACTGGATTTATTTTCTATCCGACATTTTAATTGCTACAAACGTTATTATTGTAAAGACTCGTATTTGTGTAACAGAGAAAGGCATACACACGCACACACTCATGAATGCACACACGCAAATATAACTTTTATTGACTGGAAATGGAAATAGTGTGTATATATCAAAGTACAATTTGAGTTAAGATGTTTTTTTACCGATGAGAAACACGATCTCAAGGCAGGAGGCGATGTTTTAAACCTGGGTCACTAGTAAACAATGGGGATGGGTGAGATACTTGGTTTTGTTTAACAGTATTTGTTTTGATTAAAAGGTTGAATCAATGTTTAGATATCCCAAAGTATCATTTTGGTGAAGCGAGAAGAACTCGTGATTGAGATAAGGTAAATAATTGGAGAATAGTCAAGGGTTAGTTTTTGGCACTTTTGAAATCGCATGATTAGTTGAGGCTCGTGGTAGCTGCGTGCCGGGCCCAGGGTCAATTGTGATCAGCTGATCCTTTTTCTATATTAACTCGAGATTTTACTAATAAGGGAGAGTCGGGGGAAAGAGACTGTCGTCGAGAGAGTCGCGAGACTGTCGTCGCAGTGAGTCGAGAGATTTGCGCGAGGATTTTGGAGGAGAGAAAGAAGACTGCCCCCTGTTCTGAGAAGTCTGTATGAGACTGGACTATTAGTCATAAACCTACCCCAGGCGATTCAATACGCGTTTATCACACACAAACCCTCTCTCTGTTGGGAATTCGCTTATATAAAAGACGTCAATATTTCCCCCATTGTTGTCCGGCTTCTGCAGATATTATTTCTTGTTTTATTTTGCCACAATCTAATCTTCCTAGCGCCAACTCTCACAGCCGTGTCCACATCCCCAGTCAACCATGAACGTATGGACAACACCCCGCTTACTGGATCTAAAAACTAACACAGCGTGGGCAGCGAGCGGGACTTGACCAGTTGACCGGTCGAAATAATCTACGGATACTCAAGGAGCGTACGGCCAGTTACCCCTAAGTTCGGTTCGGACCGAGTGGACACCTCAACCCAAAGAGGAAGATGCCAGAGGTTGAGGGGCTGGGGACGAAGTGTTAGATTTGTAATAAACGCCCCTTTATTATTTTAAATAGTGTGTATTACTAGTGCGCAGGCCGGTCGCCGTAATACACACTGTTTAAAATTTTAAATAAAAATGGGATGTCTATTTGAAATATAAGTACAATGAGCTTCCGCCTATTCGCGTTTCGGCATTCGCGGCTTCACTCATTCGCGGATTTTTTTCTTTAGAATATATGTACGTGTTATTCGCGGAAACCCCGAATATTCGCGTTTTTCTAGAGAACATATGTACAAATTATTCGCTGAGAACTCCCTCGATTCGCGTATTTTTTCGATAGAACATATTTAAAATATTCTTGTATTATTTTCCTGTTATTTAAGTGACTTAAAACATATTACAGTCCATTTTTATGGCTGAAATTGGCAGAATTGTACATCTTCATTGTAAAAACAAACGCAAAAACATGCGTAGTGCTTGGGGTTTGTTCTTTGTTAGGGGCCGCGGCTGGGGTCTTAAAGTGACTTATGCTAAGATTGGGGCGTCATCACAGTTCTGTTTTTAGAAAATGTTTTAAAAATTTATATTTTGTCTTCGTAAACATAATTTATACAGTATTTTCAATGGTTGTATCGATCTATACGTAATTAAAAACGGTTATTTTGCGTATGAAAGACAATTTACTCTAAGTGTATGGTCACCAATACTATTTTTCAAAAATGTTTTTAAAAGGGTCTGAAATGTTTCTAAAGTATTTAGGATGAAAGTTTAAGGCATATGCGGTTTTAACAATCAAAATAGGTACTTATAGGCACTTTTAGGTGGGTTGCAATTATTCGCGGATTCTAACTATTCGCGGTTTGTTCTGGTCCCTAATCCCCGTGAATACGGGGGGGTGCTCACTGTATCTACTATAATAACGTTCGATGTAATAAAAAATACACAGTTTTGTTGAGATTTATTGTAAATTAATACAATTATGACACAAGGCCGAAAAGGGGGAATGGGTTGAGGCTGGTCTTCACTATCTTATACCTAGCTATTCGGATTCACGACCCATTCACTCGTTACAATTTCCTCATTCACCATAAAAACTCATCCGTCGTCAATCAATCCCCCATACACCATAATACCACATCCTCTCAGATTGAGGAGTTAAAAAAAAACAAAAAAAACATCCCAATGAGATGTTAAATATTATTTACAATATATATATATATATACAAATCGGATGAATGATCATGAAAGGGGAGGGGTGAACCCCAAAACAAACTAAATATTAAAACAAAGCAAAAATAAACATAACTGATGTTAGTAGGACCCGTCCAACCCTTCGAAAAAGAGAAGCCGCTGTATTCAGCCCTCGGACAAAATCAAGAGGCCCTCTCGCTAAGGGAGAGGGAAAAGAGAAAATATAGACGGGCATGGGGAATCAATAACGCTGACCCAGTCGAGATGAAAGGGGGCCAAAACAAACTGGGGAAGTTGGGAATCTCAACTTGGATCATAACCAAAGATGTAGCCGGGAGCAGGCCAGGAACAACACTTACTCACATGAACTAGGTAATACACTGTTTTGTTTGCATTAAATGTCTTTTGAATTTGCCATTAAGCGTTTTTTGTTTCATTTCGCTGTAAAGGTTATCGTAATGTAAAAGGAACGCCAAACACAGAGGAATAAAACAAAGAAAATACGCGTTGGTTTGTAACAGCCATCTTAATGTTTCCAACACAAATGCTTTTGGAGTCTTTTAGACAACGCATGATGTAAATCATGAACACATACTTTTCTCTCGTTTATTTTCCGTTTTCGTTTTATTTCTCATCATATACGTGTATATAATCCTAAGTTGAAATTCAAGTTTTCGTAAGTTTAATCTAGAAAGGAAATAATGTCTTTGTAGAAAAAAAAAAACGCCTTACGTGTGTTTATTAACAGAATTCAATGGAGGAAACACTCGATAGTTTTCGAAGCTAACAAATATACAAATGAATATAAATAAAGGAAAAAAGATTTTAACATAAATTTTTACGGTAGAAAAATTAGACCCCAGTCATAAGTTAACCTTTCAAACATCGAAGAAGTCTGTTTTCCCGACAATTTAGAAATGGGATAAATTTTAATAAATACTTAACAAAAGGGATGGAAAAAAAGTTGTTCTTTTGCTGACATTGTGCGAAGTAGGATGTGTCAGAAGGTGAGATTGTGTGGAGGCCTAAAAATGTGCGTGTTCGTTAAGCCTTCATCCAGAACAAATAAATTAAACAAACATTTGAAGACAATTCGAAGAAATCAAGGGAAAACAACGTAGTCCTAGATTTCGACAAATAATTTATACATATTTGACATACACAAAGTGATAATAAGATTGCTTAAGTGTGGCAAGTGAGATACAATTGCAAAGAATGACCATGCAGAGATTTAGTGTATGAAAGTTGATGGTTTAAGTTTATCTGTGAAATTAAAACAGTTTGAATTCTGCAGGGTAAAATGTCAATTGTGTGAGCTGAAATATTAGTGTGTATGTGTGTGACAATTGTAAATATTGATTTAGGTTATTGTTGTGGTAGGATCCACCTAATTTGCATAGTGGAGTACCGACCATATAAATATGGTTGGTACCGGGAAGAGGGGGGTCGAATCAAGAGATTCAACCAGAGACTCTGTCCGACTGCGACTCAGTCAACACCTTCTCTAGGAACGGTCTTCCCGGGAATATACAAAAGACTATATGTAAATATTGTGTACACTTTCTTGTTTCAATACATTTTGTTCTAAGTACATTTTGTGTTGCATTATTATTCCATGCATTAGTCAAGTTTCAACAGTTATGAAGAGTTATCTACCTTTGATTGATATGTTATAAATTGACTAAATATACAATTACTATTATGTAGTGATAATGTCACGTTTTTAGTAAATTGTAAGTTGAGTTAATTCACGCGGCAAGGCTGTGCAAGTTGTGTTGCGTTGCTGTGAGAGAGAGTGCTGGTTGTTGAGTCAGTGTGCTGGCGCGCGTGGGGTCTGTTGGCATCTCTCAGCAACTAAGTTACTGACAGTATTTACTGCCCCCCCCCCCACGAGTGATAGATGTGGCACAAGGTCGGGTTTAAAGTGGAGTATTCCCGAGCCCGTAGGCTCGGCCAAAAAAATACCCGTAGATCCCGTATAAACGGGATCGGGTTGGTCAACCTCCCCGGACAAGAGTCTGCCCTTCGGCGGAGCCTCGTCCGGGTTCCTCTCTGCACAGAGGCAGAGAGTTCGACCGTCCAACCGAGAAGACTGACTGCTTGAATTAAGTCAAGCGATACTATTTATGGACTTTTTGGATTTCAAACCGGCTCCAGACAGCTGCGCGGGAAAAAGGATTTCTCTCAACTTGCTACATTTTTGTGTCCTTTTAACCAATGGGAAGTCGAGTTTGGAAATGTGAAGTGATGATTAGTTATAGTTAATTTGGGGGAAGAGTGCATTTTCCCGCGGGGGGATGACAGGCAAATATGGAGGATTCCATAATTTCATTTTAAATATAAACGTAATCATCTTTGGTGATTTAAATATTCGTAAAGTTCAATGGAAAGAGAAACGTTTTGTATAACACTAAGACAAAAAAATTGAAGTTAACATTTGTCAAAGAGTGAATCTGGACAAAGATATCACAGGAGTAATTATATAATAAAAATGCAGGTGGGCAGGACACACAGCAAAAAGGTAGCGGGTGTCTCGAAAGGTGGCTTCATTGATGCCCAACTAGTAGAAAATACAGCAGGAAAAGGCCAGACAGAAAATAGATATATTGCATAGAGAGTTTGGGATCTGGAATATCAGAAGTTTGAAGCAATCAGTGCATAAACTAGACTGAGAACAGTTCAAACACGCAGACTAGACCGGGTATTGCAATAAAGACAATACAGGTGTCATTTATCGCTAAATAGAAAAATTTATATCATTTTACAATTGAAATGGCTAGATGTAACCGTAAGTTCTATGCTAACGGTTTCTTCTATCGTACTTCTCGCTTGTGGAACTCTCTTCCGGTTTCTTGCTTCCCAGTCAACATTGATCTTCAAAATTTTAAATGCAATGTCAATCGCCTTAAGTCCTGTTCTTTTATTATTCCCTCTCCTTAATAGTGTTTTGGGTTTTTTTTCATATTCCCTAATGCTCAGTAGCCACTTCCGTCTTAATGGCTTTATTGCCTCGCTTGGAATGAAATGATTAAAACAAATAAAATAAAATAAAACATTAAAATGTATAACTTTTAATAAGAAACACTTACTTTGCATTAACAGACAGTTAATGTAAAAGGATTCTACTTATAATTTATAGATTAATGCAGAAGCGTTTGATAAAGTACATCACAAAGAAATGTTGGTGGAACTGAGTCAAGTTTCACAACAAGATCTTATCAGGAGCAGTAAAAAAAAAAGAGGCAACGACAAAGGTGGTCAAGCTTGACAGCAGGGCTGGTAGCAGCAGGCAGACAATAAAAATAAATATGAATATAAATGATGAAAATAAAAAAATTATGAGAGAAATAACAAAAAATGTATGGAACATGGAAAGCTGTGGCCGTGATCATTGTTATTGTAAAACTTGGCGTGGGCGAAAAATCCTTGCAAAAAGAATGAAATTGGAATTCAAGCAATTCAACAGGATTACCAAAAAAACTAAAGGTGATTTAATTTTGATCATTTGGGACATATTTACTTTTATCATTTTAATAAAATTACAAGTAGAAAATAGAGTTTTCGTGAGATATTTATTTGATCATTTTTGTAATGTTTTTTTAATGATGTTAATACAAGTAGAAAATAGAGTTTTGTGACATAATTTTATCATGTTTGTGACATTTCCTTTTATCATGTCAATACTAGTATGAAATACATTTTTGTGACATATTTACTTTATATCGTTTGTGTGACGTTTATTTTCATCATGTTACTACAAGGATAAACTACAGTTTTCGCGAGATATGTTTTACCATTTTTGCTTTATTTACATTTATCTTGTGATTACAAGTAGAAAATACAGTTTTTGTGATATATTTACTGTTTATCATTTTTGCAATATCTACATAGAAAATGATACAAATAGAAAATACAAATTTTGAGAGATATTTTTTATCATTTTTGTGAGATTTACTTACGTTAATTCAAGTAGAAAATAGTTTTTGTGGCATATTTACTCTTTATCATTTATATGATATTTACTCGCATCATCTTAATACACGGACAAAATACAGTTTTTGTGAGGTATTTTTTATCATTTTTGTGATCTTTCATTGTGAAATAGCCAAAGTCCGACAATTATTTTAAGACATTTTTATGTTTATACATTCTTTTTATAGATACAAATATTTAAGTAAATGCTCTGTTTATAATAAACAATATTAAACAACATTTACCGGCCTGAATATCCGAGAAATTTTCATAGAAAATATTCGTCCTCCGACAGGAATCGAACCTATATCCTATACGGAACCGTCATATAGCCTGACGTGCCTTAACCGTTTCGGCGTTCGGTTAGCAAGGTCGATTTTACTGCTTTTAAACTTCAATCTTCCATGATTCTCTTACGTACATTCATATCTGCTCATGGCGTATCCAAATGTAAACAAATGACGTCACACATTGTGAAATGAACAAAGTCCGATAATTATTTTAAGACATTTTTTAGGTTTATACATTCTTTTTTATAGATACAAATATTTAAGTAAATGCTCTGTTTAATTAATACTGTTTATTATAAAAACGGAGCATTTAGTTAAATATGTATATCTATAAAAAGAATGTATAAACATAAAAATGTCTTAAAATATTTCATTGTGCAAACAGAAGTAGAAAATACAGTTTTTGTGACATTTACTTGTAACATGTCAATACAATTAGAAAATACATTTTTAGTGACATATTTACTTTTCATGGTTTTTAAGACATTTACTTGTATCATGTCAATACAAATAGAAAATACAGTTTTTTTTTAGATATTTTTTATCATTTCTGTGACATTTTGATTTATTATGCTAATACAAGTATAAAATACAGTTTTGTGGCATATTTAATAATTATCAGTTTCTGACATTTACTTTCATCATATTAATACACGTAGAAAATACAGTCTTTGTGGCATATCTGCTTTTTATCATTCTTGTCACATTTAATTGCATGATGTTAATACATGTGGAAAATACCGTTTATGTGACATATTTATGCTTTATCATTTATGTAACATTAACTTGTATCGTATTAAACACAAGTAGAAAAAACAATTTTTGAGACATATTTCTTTCATTTTGTGAAATTTACAATTATCATGTTAATAAATAGATACAATAGAATACATAAAACAATACATAGATACAATAGAATACATAAAACAATACATCGATACAATAGAATATATAAAACAATACATCGATACAATAGAATACATAAAACAATACATCGATACAATAGAATACATAAAACAATACATAGATACAATAGAATACATAAAACAATACATCGATACAATAGAATACATAATACAATACATAGATACAATAGAATACATAAAACAATACATCGATACAATAGAATACATAAAACAATACATAGATACAATAGAATACATAAAACAATACATCGATACAATAGAATACATAAAACAATACATCGATACAATAGAATACATAAAACAATACATAGATACAATAGAATACATAAAACAATACATAGATACAATAGAATACATAAAACAATACATAGATACAATAGAATACATAAAACAATACATCGATACAATAGAATACATAATACAATACATAGATACAATATAATACATAATACAATACATGTAGATACAATAGAATACATAATACAATAGATAGATACAATAGAATACATAAAACAATACATAGATACAATAGAATACATAAAACAATACATCGATACAATAGAATACATAAAACAATACATCGATACAATAGAATACATAAAACAATACATCGATACAATAGAAAACATAAAACAATACATAGATACAATAGAATACATAAAACAATACATCGATACAATAGAATACATAATACAATACATAGATACAATATAATACATAATACAATACATGTAGATACAATAGAATACCTAATACGATAGATAGATACAATAGAATACATAATACAATACATGTAAATACAATAGAATACATAATACAATACATAGATACAATAGAATACATAAAACAATACATAGATACAATAGAATACATAAAACAATACATCGATACAATAGAATACATAAAACAATACATAGATACAATAGAATACATAAAACAATACATCGATACAATAGAATACATAAAACAATACATCGATACAATAGAATACATAAAACAATACATCGATACAATAGAATACACAATACAATACATAGATACAATATAATACATAATACAATACATGTAGATACAATATAATACATAATACAATAGATAGATACAATAGAATACATAATACAATACATCGATACAATAGAATACATAAAACAATACATCGATACAATAGAATACATAAAACAATACATCGATACAATAGAATACATAATACAATACATAGATACAATATAATACATAATACAATACATGTAGATACAATAGAATACATAATACAATACATGTAGATACAATAGAATACATAGTACAATACATAGATACAATAGAATACATAAAACAATACATAGATACAATAGAATACATAAAACAATACATCGATACAATAGAATACATAAAACAATACATAGATACAATAGAATACATAAAACAATACATCGATACAATAGAATACATAAAACAATACATAGATACAATAGAATACATAAAACAATACATCGATACAATAGAATACATAAAACAATACATCGATACAATAGAATACATAATACAATACATAGATACAATATAATACATAATACAATACATGTAGATACGATATAATACATAATGCAATAGATAGATACAATAGAATACATAATACAATACATGTAGATACAATAGAAAACATAATACAATACATGTAGATACAATAGAATACATAATACAATACATGTAGATACAATATAATGCATAATACAATACATGTAGATACAATAGAATACATAATACAATACATATAGATACAATATAATGCATAATACAATACATATAGATACAATAGAATACATAATACAATACATGTAGATACAATAGAATACATAATACAATACATGTAGATACAATAGAATACATAAAACAATACATCGATACAATAGAATACATAATACAATAGATCGATACAATAGAATATATAAAACAATACATCGATACAATAGAATACATAATACAATAGATCGATACAATAGAATACATAAAACAATACATCGATACAATAGAATACATAATACAATACATGTAGATACAATAGAATACATAATACAATACATATAGGTACAATAGAATACATAATACAATACATATAGATACAATATAATGCATAATACAATACATATAGATACAATAGAATACATAATACAATGCATGTAGATACAATAGAATACATAATACAATACATATAGATACAATATAATGCATAATACAATACATATAGATACAATAGAATACATAATACAATACATGTAGATACAATAGAATACATAATACAATACATGTAGATACAATAGAATACATAAAACAATACATCGATACAATAGAATACCTAATACAATACATAGATACAATAGAATACATAAAACAATACATCGATACAATAGAATACATAATACAATACATAGATACAATATAATGCATAATACAATACATGTAGATACAATAGAATACATAATACAATACATATAGATACAATAGAATACATAATACAATACATATAGATACAATATAATGCATAATACAATACATATAGATACAATAGAATACATAATACAATAAATGTAGATACAATAGAATACATAATACAATACATCGATACAATAGAATACATAATACAATAGATCGATACAATAGAATACATAAAACAATACATCGATACAATAGAATACATAATACAATACATAAATACAATATAATGCATAATACAATACATGTAGATACAATAGAATACATAATACAATACATATAGATACAATAGAATACATAATACAATACATATAGATACAATATAATGCATAATACAATACATGTAGATACAATAGAATACATAATACAATACATGTAGATACAATAGAATACATAATACAATACATGTAGATACAATAGAATAAATAAAACAATACATCGATACAATAGAATACCTAATACAATACATAGATACAATAGAATACATAAAACAATACATCGATACAATAGAATACATAATACAATACATAGATACAATATAATGCATAATACAATACATGTAGATACAATAGAATACATAATACAATACATATAGATACAATAGAATACATAATACAATACATATAGATACAATATAATGCATAATACAATACATATAGATACAATAGAATACATAATACAATACATGTAGATACAATAGAATACATAATACAATACATCGATACAATAGAATACATAATACAATAGATCGATACAATAGAATACATAAAACAATACATCGATACAATAGAATACATAATACAATACATAGATACAATATAATGCATAATACAATACATGTAGATACAATAGAATACATAATACAATACATATAGATACAATAGAATACATAATACAATACATATAGATACAATATAATGCATAATACAATACATGTAGTTACAATAGAATACATAATACAATACATGTAGATACAATAGAATACATAATACAATACATGTAGATACAATAGAATACATAAAACAATACATCGATACAATAGAATACCTAATACAATACATAGATACAATATAATACATAATACAATACATATAGATACAATAGAATACATAATACAATACATATAGATACAATACAATACATAATACAACACATAGCTGATCAGTTCGTTAATATGAATTTAAAATAAAAATGTAATGTCATACACGTCATTCTCTCAAAACTCTTTTTCATTTTCATTTTTTGTTCTGGTCCAGGTTAGGACCAAGGAAGAACAACATGAACACAAGAGTAGAAATAACAATGATATATTACACGGACTAATAATACAAGATGTGGAAGGTGTTAGTATGACTGTCAGTCTGGTTTGGAGTGAACTACTATCGGCTCGACTCGATTCGTCCCTCTCTCTTGAGAGGCGTAGTATACATAGTGTTAGGAAGAGTTCATTCTGTAGTTATAGGTAAGGACCCATAACACCCCCCCAAGCTTTTACCTCGCAGGGGTCTTTAATATTTTTCCTCTTCGGATTAATCATCAAAGGCTCTGTAAATTTTCTTTTTCTGCTTGATTTCCGCTGTTCTGAAATTGCTTGAGACCTTTGCATATTGAATGTGTCCAATATATCGAATTGTACTACATAATGATGTTCTAATATCTTCCTCATATCGTAGAGCTGCAATTACGGAATCTTCTAATGGCTCCGGTTTCTTTGGTATTAGTCTCGAAAGATCATCTGCATGCCCGATTTTGTTTGATGTAAGATACTCCAATTTAAAGTTGTAGTTTAATAAAATCGTCCCCCATCTTAGCAGTGTAGACAGGTAGACCTTTCTTTGATCCAAATATTATCAATAACGGCTTGTGGTCAGTCTGTAAGGTGGAAAATCTACCGTAAATATATCTGTAGAATCTCGTAACCGCAAAAATAATCCCCAGCACTTCTTTTTCGATTTGCGAGTAATTTTGTTCGGCATGTAGTAACGTTCTTGACGCATGCATGATGGGTTTTAGTGTCCCATCCGGCATTTTATGAAGTATACATGCCCCAACACCATAGGCACTCGCGTCACTCGCGACTATTATTTCCAATTTTGGATCATAATGCGCTAAAAATAAATCTGCTGTTAGAGTCTTAATGATTTTGGCGAAAGTTTTCTGACATTCATATGACCATTCCCAAACTTTTTCCTTCTTCAACAGTTCGTTTAGTGGTGCGCGTAATTTGTGCATGTTACGAATAAATTTTTGATAATAATTTACTAAGCCCAAGAAGCTTTGTAACTCGGCTAAATTTTTGGGAGCCGGCATTTTTTTTATTGCCGTGGCTCTTTCTGGGTCTGGTCTTCTTCCTTCTTTGTCAATAATATGGCCCAGATATTTTATCTCCTTCATAAAGAAGTCACATTTATTTTCCTTTACCTTAAAACCGTAATTTTGTATCTGCCTGAAAACCTCTTGAACGTGTTCGCAATGTTGTTCAATCTTTTTGCTATTTATCAGGATGTCATCAAGGTATGCGATCGTGAAATCCAGTCCACCTAGCATAGTGTCCATTATTTGCTGAAATATCGCCGGCGTGACCTTGATTCCGAATGGTAATCTCTGGAACTTATATAACCCTTTATGTGTGTTTATGCACAACAACCTCGAGCTTTCCTCATCTACTGGTACTTGAAGGTATGCTTCGCTCAAGTCTATCTTTGAGAAAAATTTTCCTCTGTTCAACTTTGTGAAAACTTCCTCTGGACTATGGAGAGGATAGTGATAATCCTTAATCGCTGCATTCAATCACGTCGAGAAATCAGCGCATACTCGTATCTCATCCGATTTCTTTTTCACGTAAACCGTAGGTGCGGCCCATTGACTATATTCCACCTTTGTCAATATACCGGTTTTCACGAGTCTATCCAACTCTTCGTCTATTTTTTCTAATGATGTGAAAGGTACATTTCTTTTCTTCTTGAAAATGGGTTGCACATTTTCTTTTAGTTCGATTTTTGCCGCCATTTTTTACACCTCCCGAGGCCGGCTGAAAATACGTCGGCGAAACTCTCCTTTAATTTCTACTTCAATTTCTCTGCCTCGGTCGATAACCCTTCCACTTTTTGGCAGAACGTATTTATCGGTAAATCCCAGAGGTCAAATTTCTGCATACAGTTAGTTCCAAATAAATTTTCCGTATTTTTTAGAACATACATCTTTAATTTCTTGGTCATGCCGTTAAACGTCACATTTGTGATAATCTCCCACTCAAATTTGATTTTTCTTCCTGTTACCGACCTGGCCATTTTATCTGTTCTCAACATGGTCGGTTTGTTTAATTTCTTCCACGTCTGTAAGCTAATAATGGTTAAATCTGATCCTGAATCTAATTGTAATCTGATTTTTTCTTTAACATTTCTACTTGTACGTATTTTCGTATATTTATCTCGTCCGCTTGGTCAGTTCTAGTGACTCTTACTCGGCTTTTGTTTGCTTTCTTTGTTCTACAGTGCGAACTTTTATGTCCCACTTTATTGCACGACAGACAAGTATGGACAATTTTTGTACCAATGCAAAGTCCCACAGCGATAGCATGGACTGGGTGATGGTTTCTTCTGAGGTTTGATTTGACTTTTTGTAGTAAAATAATTTGTTTGGTTTGTTTTTGAGGAGGGAGAAAAACGCGTTTGTCGTACTTTTTGTATGTGAGCGACACCAGACTCTTCGATATATTTCGAGTCCAATTTTTGTAGCGTCAATTCTGGTTCTCTCTCAAGTTTTGTTAGAATTCTCCGTCTGATCTCCGCATCTTTAGTCGAAACCAGGCCTTGAACGAATATCAAACGTTTAAAATTGTCAGAGCTGAGTTCAGATAACTTAAAGTCATCGCAGTGTTTGTTTACTACGGAAGCGAATGTTATATAGTCTTCGCTACTCTTTTTTGTTAAATTCAAACATTTCCACCTTTTGTGGAATAGTGAAGTCTTCGGACTAAATAATTCCGTTAAAAGTTTCACGCCTTCCTTGAAAGTCAACTCATTCGTTTTCCTCGGTTTTCCTCTACGAATTTAGTGTATTCGCTTGACCCTAGTTTCCTCAGTAGTAGACGTACTTTTTTCGCGTCTGACCAATTCCCGCAATTAAACTCATATGAATCTTCATATCTTCTGAAGTCGTCCGGTGCATAAGTGAAGTCTTTGTAGAGCTCCATATAGCATTTTGCGAGAATGCCGCTTCATTTCCAGAATTTTGTCCTTTATTTGTTACTGCCCGTAGTAGTAATTCTTGTAGTTCGAGTTGCTTCTCTTCGTTTTTCTGTTGAATTTCTAATTGTTTTTCTTCGAGCCTAGTCTGTCTTTCCTCATATTTTTTTTGTTGCTGCTCGAATTGCATTTTCATTAGTTCCAATATGGTCGCCTTAAAGTCTTCCATGTTTGTGTAACGACTTTTCTTTTTTTCTCATTGTAGACTTCAGGTCTTTGTCGCCTGTTGTTCTGGAACCTTAGTACGAAAAAATTTTCCTGCGTAGAATTCGATTCTGTTCTGGCTGACAGGTAAAATTCGTATCTTCGTTACCACTGTTAAGGTTGGTATCCAAAAAATTTTTTCTTCGCGTAGAACTGGTCTTGTTTTGTTTTTTCTCAATACCTCCGTCGCCTCTGTTATGGACGACCGATAACAAAAAGGATTTTTTTTTCTTAGATTCTCCGCGTAGAATTCGTTTCTTCAATATCCTCGTCGCCACTGTTATGGTCCAGGTTAGGACCAAGGAAGAACAACACGAACACAAGAGTAGAAATAACGAAGATATATTACACGGAATAATAATACAAGATGTGGAAGGTATTAGTATGACTGTCAGTCTGGTTTGGAGTGAACTATTCACCCCCCTCTCTCTCTCTCTCTCTCTCTCTCTCTCTCTCTCTCTCTCTCTCTCTCTCTCTCTCTCTCTCTCTCTCTCTTGAGAGGTGTAGTATACATAGTGTTAGGAAGAGTTCATTCTGTAGTTATAGGTAAGGACCCATAACATTTTTCTAATTTTTTTATCATGTTAATACAATTTGAAAATAAAAGCAAGGTGGGAATTCCTCTAATATGCAGTGGGGGTTGCTGAGGATGATGGTGAGAGAAAAGGGTACTGAGGAAAGGATTAAAACTGAACTGGGTTCAAGAAGATATTTACATTCAATATACGTTCAGGACTAAAACGATCCTAGCTATCTCCGGATTACTTTTATTATCTATGAACTGCCATTACTGAATAAGAAAGAAATGATAACTCTTTGACTTCTCCACCGTATTTAATAAGCTTCGTTTTTCTCCTAGACTGGCTGTCACCGAAGGCGAGAGAACTCATTTCCGTTTTTTACTTATACCTAAAGCGATATACTGACCAATTCTTTATCTAATGTCTCTGGGTCGCCACATGACTTTTGCTCGGTGTTGCAAGCAGAGGACGATCCCTTTCTTTACGCTGTATGGAAGGTGGGAGTTGAAATTGAGGTACTGTCCAGTGAATGTCGGCTTACTGTATACGGATGTCTTGAACCCATGCTCTGTTCGATATATTAGAACATCCAGGAATGGGAGTGTGTTGTTACTCTCTTTCTCCATCGTAAACTGTATCGAAGGTCTTATTGAGTTCACATGGTCCAGTAGAACCTGAACATCTTCCTGGTGTGGCCAGAGTATGAAGGTGTCATCTACGTACCTTAACCATATAGTTGGCTTTAGAGATGTAGATTCTAATGCCATTTCCTCAAAGTATTCCATGTATATATTCGCCATTGCTGGTGATAATGGCGAGCCCATTGCTAAGCCCTCATCCCGTCGATATATGTGTGATCCCATTCCGAAGTGTGTTGTTTGTGTACAGAAAGTCAACATCTCCATCAGATTATCTATTGGAATACTGGTTCATTCTTCTAGGGATGAGTCAGAGGCCAATCTGTCTCTGACTACTGAAAGTGCTTCCTCCGTAGGTACCTTGGTGAACAAACTCACCACGTCCAAGCTCACCATCTGGTTGGATAGGATGGGAGCATCTTTGATTATTTCCACGAAGTGGGTAGAGTTCCGGACATATGAAGGAGACTTTCCGATCAATGGGTCAATTATATCCACAAGGAAGCGACTCAGGGCGTGGCACACAGAGCCTTGGCAACTAACAATCGGCCTGAGCGGAATACCATTTTTGTGAATCTTAGGGAGACCGTATATGTGAGATAGCTTGGTGTAACGCTGCGATAACTGCCTATACGTCTTAGGTGCGAAGTGATCCTTGATCTTGATTAGTATCTGTGACAGTTTGCGTTCCGTTTTCATTGTAGGATCCTTTTTTACTTTGCTGTAGCTACCATTGCTAATGAGGTCTTCCAGCTTTCTTGTATAATCTGATCTACCCAACATCCATACAACGTAAAGAAGGGGATCGTCCGCTGCTTACAACACCGAGCAAAAGTCATAAGTGGTGACCCAAAGACATTAGATAAAGAATTGGTCAATATAAGTAGTACCCTACAACGTAACAACTACCATGGGTATATGGCAGCAGCCCCAAAAAACTGAGATAGACGGGTACAAGAGAAGGACAACAACACTCAGAAAACAGTCTGCCTGCCTTATGTGAAGGGGTTATCAGAAAAAATACAAAGGATCTGCGGTTCATATAACATCAGGACAACCTTCAAAAGCTGGATGACACTTCGCAGATATCTCTACCGAGTAAGACCCCCCTAGAGGAGAACATGACTAAAGACTGTGTGTACGCTATCCCGTGCAGCTGC
>OZ038499.1:9938216-9958216 GCA_964036315.1 Acanthosepion esculentum | reverse complement strand
ACCCCAGCGCTGTTGCAATGTCTTTTGTAAGAGTTTATAAATTCTGGACATCGATAAACCTATAAGAGGTGACGATATCCAGAGCTGAACTGACTGTTGGGCCAGTTCTGCTGTTTTCTTTAATTCCAGTTAAGCGAAGAATCCAACAAAGGGAAATATGTTTTTATTTGCACATAGAGTATATGTGTGTGCAAATGTCTGTGTGTCTCACTTGTTAACCAAATATGGGTTCCATAAAATTATATTGCGACTTTACTTTCATCTCTTCTCTTAAAAATTTAAACTGGCATCTTCTTTTTTGCAATAAATTGTAACCTTTTTGTTCGTTCTTTTTTTTTTCAAACGAAATCTTGAAAATTTTCCAACATATTTTAGTGTAAATTTGCGGTTTATATATTTTTAGTTTAGATAGATGAAAAAAAACTTCACACTGGCGCCAATGAGATTAGAAAGAAAGAAAGAAAGCAAGCAAGAAAGAAAAGTCAAAGAAAGAAAGATAAAGAAGAAAAAACAAAAAATGAATGAAAGAAAGAAAGATAAAAAAGAAACAAAGAAAAAATGAAACAAAGAAATAGAATGAAAGAAAGAAAAAGAATGAAAGAAAGAAACAAAAATGAAAGAATGAAAGAAAAAAGAAAGAAAGAAATAGAATGAAAGAAAGAAAATGAAAGAAAAAAAGAATGAAAAAAGAAAGAAAAAGTGAAAGAAAGAAAGATAAAGAAGAAAAAACAAAAGGAAGAAAGAAAGATAAAGAAAAAACAAAGAAAGATAAACAAGAAAGAAAGAAAAAATGAAACAAAGAAATAGAATGAAACAAAGAAAATGAAAGAAAGAAAAAGAATGAAAGAAAGAAAGAAAAAGTGAAAGAAAGAAAGAAAGATAAAGAAGTGAGAAACAAGCAAAGAAAGAAAGATAAAGAAGAAAGAAAGTGAAAGAAAGAAAAAGAATGAAAGAAAGAAAGAAAGAAAGAAAGAAAAATGAAAGAAAGAAAGATAAAGAAGATAAAAGAAAGAAAGATAAGAAGAAAGAGAGAAAAATGAAAGAAAGAAAGAAAAAAGAAAGAAAGAAAAAGAATGAAAGAAAGAAAAAATGAAAAAAACGAACAAAGATAAAGAAGAAAGAAAAAAATGAAAGAAAAAAATGAAAGAAAGAAAGAAAGAAAAAATGAAAGAAAGAAAGAAAGATAAAGAAGAAAGAACGAAAAGAAAGAAAGAAAGGAAAGAATGAAAGAAAGAAAGAAAGAAAGGAAAGAATGAAAGAAAGAAAGAAAACGTGAAAGAAAGAAAGATAAAGAAAAAAGAAACAAAGACAAAGAAGAAAGAAAGAAAGAAAGAAAGAAAGAAAGGAAGATATCTAAATCAACAACCCATATCGTCAAGTTTAAACTGACGCATACCTTTTCCATACTTTGTGACTATTTTGTTTCAAGTTGTTGATTTCAGATGAAATTTCATGAATGTTTGAAATTTCAATTAGCAAAACTATAGTTTAAGATATATGGCAAAAATGTGTGGCTTTAACAAAGACAGAAGCGACCTGATCGAAAATCGAGAAAATTGCATCAAAAAGCAAACACGGCCAAGATTATATTGTTAACACATAAAGTGATTAATAAAACTATTCTTCTATCTTTATGTAAGCCAACATATACTCATTTTTGTAGGTTACATCTTTCAAGATTTCGAACTTAGATAGATAGATAGATAGATAGATAGATAGATAGATAGATAGATAGATAGCAAAAGAATATGGTTCAACATTTATAAAATTTTAAATTCGTTAGCCTATAACGGGCCTACTAGGGCGGGGCACATGTGAATGGTGGACCATTTGTCTTTGGACTACAAAACTAAACCCCACCCCCCTGAAAACAAGTGACGCGCCCACTTAGTGGCTAGATGTATATTAAAGCGAAATGAAGAGAAATAAGAAGATTGTGGTGCACAATTTTTGAGCTTTGAAACCAGCATTCAAAATCATTTTCAAAAGATCTTTACCTAAGTTTCAATACTGGCGCTAGAGAGAAACATGTGACAGACCCAAGACAGTTTTTTTACCAATAGTACTATGGAACTTTAAAATTTCACTATCTTACTTTTAGAGAAATTACACTATGAAAAATCAAACTGTTTACCCGGAATAATTCCTCTGCCTTATTATCGAATATCGATCGGTTACCGGAATAAATGTGTGTAAGTGTATTGACTTAGTGTTATTGGAAATGTGTGCTTTATGAAGCATTGTCTTTTTTCTATGTATTTTTTGAAGTCGTCCTGATGATACTCACTAAAAGCTTTTAGTGAAAAACAAACAATTTTGGTTTTTAGCGATGAAACCGATAACAGACGTCGAAATGGAAAGACGGTAAGGATAGCTGTTAAATGGAAATATACAAACACAGATGCATAAACAGAAGCAAAATGAGATAGATCTGAACAGAAGTTAGATAGATAATGAAAAACCTGAGATAGATAGATAGATAGATAGATCCAAAACTGGAACAGAGAGATAGATAATTTTTTAAAGATGCTCTTGCTCTCTATCTATCTCTCTTCCTCTCTTTTCTAATTTCCTAAAATTGAAGAGTTCACTGAAAGGAAAAGAACCTATTTCCAGTTAATTGAAGCTCTCCATAAAAAGGACAGCCACTTAATAAACTCGCCACAAAATTACCTTAGGGAATGCTTGAAGGCCTGAAAGAAGTACACTGGATCCTTTCTTTGTATTCTTCGATGAGAAATACCATTGGGGAAAATCTTGTACAAACAAAAATGGCGGTGATAAATAAATGGACGGAGAAAAAGGGACAAGTCATGGTGTGACTGTTACAGGCAGTAACTTTTTTTTATTTTTCTCTCCTGTATTATCATTAAATAGGCTGATATATATATATATATATATATATATATATATATATATATATATATATATATATATATATATATATATATATATATATAAGGGCAATTGAATGACAAATTGAAAAACAATCTTGTTGCACGTTTCGTTCTTCGAAAGGGCTTCTTCATATATCATAATATTTTTAATTATAATATATATATATGTAGGGGAGAAAAGGAAATATAAAAAAAATCATATTCTCCTATATATATATATATATATATATATATATATATATATATATATATATATATATATATATATATTAAAAAGAAGAGAAGTACCGCAAACTTTTTGGGTTGTAATGTGGGTTTTTAAAAAAAATATTATTCTTTATTTTTCATAAAATTATGAAAAATAAAGAATAATATTTTTTTTAAAAACCCACATTACAACCAAAAAGGTTTGCGGTACCTCTCTTCTTTTTAATATACACACTATATATATATATATATATATATATATATATATATATATATATATATATATATATATATATATATATATATATATATATATATATATATATATATATATATATATATATATATATATATATATATATATATTGCTTACGTCAGAAGGGGCACCTCATCGTGGTGTAATGCTTAGCAAGCATGTGTCGATAGATCAGTTACGACTGAAAAGTGAGTTCGATCCTCACTAGGTGCTCCATACTTTCGGCCTTGTACCGCATCTAAGCTACGCTTAAAAAATAACGAAAGTACGACTCGGAGTCCCACCATTATAAGTACCTGAGCATTGTATTGAACATGAAACTCGGAGAAGTACTTAATATAGGGTGACCCCCCAAAAACGGGAACTATTTTACAATCCAATAAAACCAAGAGTGATGAAAGAAAAATATGTAATTCATAGTAATTGAAACCTTAAAACATGCCATTTAAGAAACAATGATGGAATTTCATTCTTTTAAAATTACGTCCTGTAGATGGCGTCCTCCTGTACGAATGCATTCTTGAAATCTGCTGTTCAGATTCCTCATTGGCTGCTGCAACATCTCAGCTGGGATACTGTGAATTTCATTCTCGTTACTAAAATGCCGAAATGTTTACTTGCTCAAGGTCACTGTCTCGCAGTGTTGCCACTTGCTCATGTCTGGCAATACGCACTTCAAAAATTCCCGTTTTTTGGGGTCACCCTGTATATATTAACTTTACATGGGCTTTATTATATATATATATATATATATATATATATATATATATATATATATATATATATATACAGCCTATCTGAAGTTATTATGCAAGTCAAATAAAATATTCTGAATCAATATTTTGTCCAATTTTAAACTCGTCCATTTCTACCAATAGTAAAATATTTAACTAAATTTTCTGCCATTTTTAATGTTTAGTTTTTTAGATATTTGGTATTTGCAAAAATGTACTGACTGAAGTTAATATGTAGATTAAATTAATATTAGCCTAGGATCTCTGATATGTAAAAAAACAGAAAAAACGCGAAAAAACAGAAAATAACAAAGTTATTAAGTGAGGAAATGTCTGCATTGGAGATATCAAAAGAGCTTTGAATGGATCATCGAACGATAAAGAAGGCTGTTGAAAATATAAGTTGAGAACTCGAAACAAAGGAAAAGACTGGAAACTTGCTTCATCGAGATGAACGTAACCTAAAGGGAGTTACAGCGAAACAACCATTTTTTACTAGCACTCAGATCTTTCAAAAGGCTGGAATTAATTGTGTATTTAGGCAACAATCCCTCATTTATACATGTTTCATTAAAGCCGACAGACAAGATACTGCGATGAAGCTTTTTTTATTTAATTTTTCTTGTGTTCGAACAAGTGTTTTCTTTTCTGGACACACAGTGTGTAGGAATTGTCCAAATGTTATGTAATTCCGAGCTCTTTCGGCGATAGTTTTAGCCATTATCAAAGATGATTTTATTTACGTCTACCGGCTTGCGCATTCGATATTAGATAGATAGATAGATAGATAGATAGATAGATAGATAGATAGATAGATAGATAGATAGATATGAATAGACTGAAATACATAGACATGAAGAGACTGAAATAGATAGATAGATAGATAGATAGATAGATAGATATGAATAGACTGAAATACATAGACATGAAGAGACTGAGATAGATAGATAGATAGATAGATAGATAGATAGATAGATAGATAGATAGATAGATAGATAGATAGATAGATATGTATCTGTGTACGTGTGTGTATGTCTCTGTATGTGAGTAAAGTTGAATGAGAATCTGATAGAATAGTAAATGTATGACAATTTGGAAAATTTCTATTTTGACATGTTGCACCGATCAACCGGCGTCATCAGAAGAGAAATTTCATGTCACCAAACCAAATTAGGTCTGTTTTCCCGCACTTCTTGCCTGAGGAACTCTCTTACGGTTTCTCACTTCCCTGATCCTAAATCCCCAAAACTTAAATGCTCCGTCAATTGCAATCTTCTGTCTTCCTGAAACCTGTTCTTTTATTGTCCTTTCTTCTCACTAAAGTCTTCTCATTTACTTCCATTCCTAGTAACCCCTTGCGTCTTATCGCCTTCCTTGGGGTGAAATGATTAAAATAAACCTGAATTAACGTTAGAAGGCTACTGTTAAAATTGTCATGACGAATGAATTGTGGGATATGAATGATAGAGGGCGGGGTAGGAAGTGAAGATTATGGGAGTAAGCAATAAAGATAATTATTGACCATTTATTTGAAGAGATCAATATTATGTTGTTCAGGGAAACACACACGTGGGAGTCTGTTCCACAAAGGAACAGTTGTGTCATGATGGGCCTTTTTACACAAGAGTCACCACTGACCGGAAATGTCGAACGCAACTCTTAACCAACATTTTCCTATAGCCGGTTTCAATGATCACGTTCTCCTTTGTTAAAACGATGTCCGAACGTGCTTTTGACTAGTAAAATATACATATATACATCATAACAACAATGTGAGGCATTTGTACATTTATAAAAGGATTTATTATCAGAAGGCTCTCAGATCCCACGAGATATCTTTCCTCCAGGCCACTCGCTTTGCCGCTGACAGACGACTGTATCTCCCTGCGACGCCTGACAGCACAAGCAGAAGGAAAAACAAACATAGATTATCAGAAGGACTTGGTTGTTCGTTAGATATATGAAAGTTCTTGTAATGCGGTTGTTAAATGTTTCTAATATTTGTGTTTGTCTTGGTGAATGAATGAACTACGTTGCGAGTGATAAGTCTATTGTGCAAACCTATTACGCACGAACATACATACATACACACAAAAATACAACTCACATACAACGCCAAGCATTCATTGGTTAATTAATCAGCACTACGTTATTATAGACAATTTACAAATCGCAGGAATGCGACAATTTTGTAATCGCTCTATTTTCATGTAGTCAATTTTGTGTAATTTTAGGAGAAACGGATCACAGAAGCTTTCTTAAGTCTCCCCAAAACTCGCTCGCTGATTGGTCGATGCCAACCAATCAGATCGTCTGCACGTGAAGAATAATTCTTCATCTGGAGCCTACAGTCACTTATTTAAGCAAGAATTTTCTAACCCTTTTTAGTGAGAATCTAACTGCTAAACAAATCCACGACAGTTGAAACCATGCGCCAACTTTCTCACTCACACACATCACTTACATGGTGAACATACCTTGTATACACTCACATAATCTTTCCTTACACAGCAAAAGCTTTCAGGAACAAACATTACAAGAGACTCTTATGAACATTCTTCCACTGAACTTTGAAATAGTAAAATAACAGTTAAGGAGAGACAACTCCTGTTTTATTCAACCTTTTCTTACTTAAATGCATGCTTTCTTTCACATCGTTGTTTGATATTGTACATCTTGTTAAATACATATTTTATGTGTAACAATGTCTTTTGCTTATCCTTTTCTGCGTCCGCCCTGTTTCCTAATCTAAAGTTAAATTAATGTGGTGAAGTCCGCCATATTTCAACCTTTTCTTACTTAAATGCATGCTTTCTTTCACATCGTTGTTTGATATTGTACATCTTGTTAAATACATATTTTATGTGTAACAATGTCTTTTGCTTATCCTTTTCTGCATCAGCCCTGTTTCCTAATCTAAAGTTAAATTAATGTCCGTCACACTATCATTAAAATATTCTATTCAACATAAGAAAGTGATATTTGAGTAGAACTTATCTTTGGTCTTCATTCCCGAAGCAGCTTAAATCCGTGTGTTCTCTTGGCAAGGGGTAAATGAAAAGAGAAAGAAACTAAATTTCCCGGCAGTAGGACGGTTTGCTTTTCGTGTGGAATCATGAGAAATTAGTTTGTTTGTTTGTTTTTTGTTATTTTTATTTCCCGTGATCGTGAGATCACTACAGCTGAATGTATCTTTCGTATTTGGAATACGGACGAAATTAGAATGATTTGACACCCTGAAAGTGGCATTATGTATCAAATTGATTGAATATCGTCATCACTTTTTTCCTCCCACCCAATTGCAAAAAGAAAATTTAAATTCCCTGTAATTTTATCATAGAATCGGTTATTACTCTATTTAATTACAAGAGCTCGAGTTGTAAATTTTTTTGGTATCAACATCACTTTGTCACACTCTTATTTAAGAAACATCCGACACTACTCAAAGAATCTCGAATATTCTGAAAGAATTTTGCGTCTATATTCAGCACAAAAGTCCAAGCATAACAATTCAATCAATGCCAATATTTATTGTTAGCACATGCCACCATTATAATCGTACGTGACAATTTATTCTTTGTCCCTGAGCAGGAAAACATTGCCATTTATTGAAAATGTCTCGCTCCGCCATTTTACACAAGAGTCACCACTGACCGGAAATGTCGAACGCAACTCTTAACCGGAAGTTCCAGACAACATTTTCCTATAGCCGGTTTCAATGATCACGTTCTCCTTTGTTAAAACGATGTCCGAACGTGCTTACTGTTCAGAAATTCTCCGTTCCCAGTTTTCAGTCGACTGATCATCGTCCATAGTTATGGCTGTCGATCTTCTGGTTTAAATGCGGGCGGCAGATGGTCTTTTATTTGTGCTGGCGAGTACGAAGCTTTTGTGGTGAATGCAATAATATCTCCCCGGTTTTGTGACCAATTAAATCAGTACACGGACAGAATTCTAGATCCAGTGAATACAGGGGATTTCACGAGTTGCTGACTGTCCACAAGAGAAAAAGAATTTCGATCAAAATTAGATTTTGACTTTGTCGGAGGACAGTGATAAAAACCGGAGGAAACCGCGCATTTTATCGTTTACGCTGTACATAAATATACAAGGTAATTTTTCAAACGATACATTTATTTATTTCAAAACAATATAAAATTCCAACCTCCTTCAAAGTAGAGCGGTCTGACTTCGATGCTTTTGTCGTAGAGCTGCAGCTACTTCTTGAAGGAATTTTCGTAGCCCACCCACCCCCAAAAAGGAAGGTGTCCAAAGTAAAACTGCCTAGTTTCTAATAAAGTGCTGTGTTAACAACAAAAAAAAACTCAGAAATGATCAAGGCTGCTTATGGATTAACGTTTTGAGGACGTGGAGAAGATTAAAAAGAATGTGAGGAGGGCGTTCACTTGGAGGAGGCAGCGAGGGGTCCTTCAAGAGGTATCTGGGTGCTATAACAAAGGCATTAAAGTCGGAGGGTCCTATCTTGAAGTAGATTAGAGTTTTTAATTATTTCGAAATATATAAATGTCACTCCTGAAAAATTCTCCAATCTCCTACGGTGTAACTTGTATATTAGATTTGTGAGTGAAGATGTAAACGCGTCTACTCATAGGTACATTAATATATACTGAGTTCAGCTTGATGTAGCAAAAGACCAAAAAGATTATGTTGCGTGACTCCTCATAATAAGAAACAAATAAGAAACGTTTATAAATGTTTCGCTTTTATTTATTTTCATTGAGTTATGGAAGGGAATGCTTCGGTAATTTGAATTTTGTGTTATTTTTTTCATTTTCCAAGCTCATCTCAAGTAATTCTGTCTTATGGCCTTAGTGTGTGTGTGTGTGTGTGTGTGTGTGTGTGTGTGTGTGTGTGTGTGTGTGTGTACGCATTAATGTGTGCATGTGTATGTGCGCGTTAGTGTGTGCGTGTGGGTGTGTGTACGCATTAGTGTGTGCGTGTGTGTGTGTGTACGCATTAGTGTGCACGTGTGTGTGTATGCGTTAGTGTGTGTATTTACGCGTTAGTGTATGTGCGTGTGTGTATATACGCGTTAGTGTGTGTATGTACGCGTTAGTGTGTGCGTGTATGTACGTACGCGTTAGTGCGTGTGTGTATGTGTGTGTATTCATTAGTGTGCACGCGTTGTGTGTCGTGTATGTGTGTACACGTTAGTATGTGTGTGTGTGTGTGTGTGTGTGTGTGTGTGTGTGTGTGTGTGTTTGAGCTCACGCGTCTGAATTCTCGCATACATTTTTGTTTCCCGTTCCGCCATCTCTTTCAGACAAGCTCGTAAGGCAGGTGGCTCGCTGCCTTCCCCTATCTCTCTTGACCTCAATATGCCCTGTGAGGGTTATGTTTGCCAACCCGTCCTTCCTCATTATGTGTCCGAGGAATTTCAGTTGTCTCTTCCTGACTTTTTGTTGCCATTTTTTTTAAAGAATTCCTCATTGCTTACTCGCTTCGTCCATGGAACTCTCAGTATTCTTCTGTAGAACCACATTTCTGATGCCCCCAGCTTTCTACTCGTCCGTGGGAAGATTGTCCAGCATTCAAAAATTATAACATAAATATGTTATCAAATCACTACAAAAATAGCCATTTTGTTTCAACATTTAATACCATCACTTGATAAGATACCAGAAGTGTTGAAACAAAATCACTATTTTTGTAGTGATTTGATAACATATTTATGTTATAATTTTTGAATAAATTATATATATATATATATATATATATATATATATATATATATATATATATATATATATATATATATAAAGGTAAAAGACAATAGGAAAACTGAATTACGGGGAATTTTTGGCCGATCCTACGGGCTCGGAAACCCCACAATAAACTCGGCCTTGTGCCAATGTGGACTTTTTCAAGGCAAAAACGAAATGAATTTATTAAAATAAAGTAACTATTAACAACAAAACAAAATGTCCTTAGCAACTGGAAGAATTTAAAAATAAATTCATTTCGTTTTTGCCTTGAAAAAGTCCACATTGGTCGAAACGCGTCGGCTAATAATTCAGTTTTCCTATTGTCCTTTACCTTTATAAAAATTGTCTTTAACTCTGAGAAATCTTTCGTATATATATATATATATATATATATATATATATATATATATATATATATATATATATATATATATAGGCAAACCTCTCATCTACGGATACCTCATGAACGTTAATCAGTTAAGCAAAATGCAACCGGCAC
Source organism: Acanthosepion esculentum (assembly GCA_964036315.1). Classification (NCBI taxonomy): domain Eukaryota; kingdom Metazoa; phylum Mollusca; class Cephalopoda; order Sepiida; family Sepiidae; genus Acanthosepion; species Acanthosepion esculentum. The sequence continues at coordinate 9,947,897 of OZ038499.1, read as the reverse complement.
TGATTAAGCGACAAGATTCAATTCTGCTTGATGACAATAATTGGCCATAAGTTGTCTGGATGACTCTACAGAACGACGAGACTTTGCCACACCCACCATATTTCTCTGATCTCTTCCCCGCTGACTACGACTTTTTCAAGCATCATGAAACAATTTTAAGCTAAAGAAATTCCGCTGCACAGATACAGAAACTGTAGTTAAAGAGATCTTGGCGTTCAAACCTTTAGAGTTTTATCGTAAAGGCATAAATAATCTTTGTAACTCGATGGCAGAAATGTATAGATGTTCAGGGTTACTATTTCGACTGATATTAAACACTATTTAATTACATTCATTCAGGAATAGAAGTTGATTCTAAAGTCGAACAATATGTTCCAAGTTATAATATTATAACACGACGTGTTGCAAATATAAAAGACAAAGACATCTCCGTGTGGAGTTTTCGACCAGTCACACCACGCTGCTGCTTTAGTTTCTGTAACTAGAAGACTTTCTACGGGCCGGAGTTGCCAGTCCCACGTTCAGCCGGTTTTGAATTCAGAGTCATACTTTTTCTATACTGGTTGCCAACCAAGGCTATTTAATTCATAACCTGCGGAAGAAAAATGGATTCATACCTAAGGTTACTTGTGCAAAGGTGAATGCGACGACTTTAGTCAGAATTCGAACTCTGTACGCCGCTCCCACTTACTGAACCGATAAAAAAACTACGCTACGATTTCTGAAACTTATCTAAGTGCCTCTGTTGTGACTTTTTTCCTAAGACCATTTTACGGCAGACATAAAAATCTCTCAAATGCAAAAACGAAAACGTAGAATGGCGGAACAAAGGAAAGGGACTTGATCCAGGAAATGCCGGTTATCATTCCTAGTTCCCAATAAAGTTACTAAAAATAAAATAGAATCAGTAAGGGTTTCTGTAATCACCTCAGCTTCCCGCGAAAACGCAGCTTCCAAAGATATCTTTACTTGTAGTAATGACTAAACGAAAAAATTCAAACGAATTTCATCACTTTTAATGAGAGACAAAAATCTGCATCCAACAAAGATACGACATCACAATCTCGCGGGCCAATCAAAAGCCAGGCGGCAATTTCAAAACGGATCTTCTTCGTTCAACAAGATACCTATATAAAGAACTGTAGAGCGAGTGGCCATGATTAAATGTAAAATAAATGGCAAAACTGTCCAACAAATAGAACTGACAAAGTTTGCAATAAGTAGTAACAAGAAAAAGAAAAGATTAGGGCAATAAATAATATAAATCAAGCAAACAATATATGTAAGGCAAATTAACAGTAATAAGGCAAAATAACAGTAATATCGCAAAAAGTTCACACACTAAGAATTAGGGTTGACACACAAGAACAAGTTCGGATATGCGAACGTAGCGTTATGACTTCAAGACAAGACAGACCGCGATTGAGGCATATGAAACCGAGAACCGGACTATTTTATTGTCTAGGAAGAAATCCCAGCATGCATTTCTGTGCTTCTGTCTATAAATTGGAAAGGGGAAAATGTTTTGCGGTCACTCCTAAATTGGAATTTACATATGAAATTTTTACACCATATGTTTTACTAGGATCCCCATCAATATGTGGTATTGTGGTATATATCGGATTATATGTTGATGGACGAGTTCTTGTGGTGAATGTGCAAATTGTAATGAATGAATGGATCGTGAATCGGATTAGAGAGGTTTAAGATAGATCGTGTTGACCAATTCCTATCGGTCTTGTGCCACAATTCTTCTAATTCAAAACAATAAAATATAATTCCTAAATTGGATTGGAACTAACAAGAACTATTAGTCATAAATAATTTCTGCTTTTATCAGCTATAGTCTTAGAAAATATAGATTTGATTGCCTGTTCGTGTGTGTTAATGTTATCTAGAACTGTGAAATCAAATAAAATGTCCTTTTATTATTTATATCTACCAACTTTTATCTTATAAGTTGTTTCTCTTAGCGGGTTTTTTTTAAATGTGCACAAGTAATTTTCATATTCAGATGTAAAAATCAAATTGTCTTGTCATTCATTTCAAATTTGTTGTTCCTTTGATATCTCTATAAACAAATAATTCTTTTGTTGATGTCTTTTATAACTAAATTGCATAATTATCCAAGTCCTTTTCTGTTCTGTACGTGGTAATGTCATGCAGTACCTATGGACTATAATGAGTATGTCCCAATTCTTATAAATATACAAAACATACATACTGTATGTTGTCTTTCACTGTGGTCTTCCACAGTGTGCTTGCCAAACTTTCTGCCTGCGCGCAGAGAGGAACCCAGACGAGGCTATGCCGAAGGGCAGAGTCTCGTCTGAGGTGGTAGACAGCTACCCGACCCCGTTTTTTACGGGTCCTACGGGGAATTTTTGGCCGAGCCTAGGGGCTCGGAAACCCCACAATAAACTCGGCCTTGTGCCACATCCGACCGGGTGGGGTGGTTAGTGAATATCTTCACTGTGGTCTTCCACAGCGTGCTTGTCAAACTCTCGGTCTCCAGGGCAGAGAGAAACCCAGACGAGGCTATGCCAAAGGGCAGAGTCTCGTCGTCTGGAGAGGTAAACATATACCCGATCCCGTTTTTACGGGGAATTTTTGGCCGAGCCTACGGGCTCAGAAACCACACAATAAACTCGGCCTTGTGCCACATCCGACCGGGTGGGGCGGTTAGTGAATATCTTCACTGTGGTCTTCCACAGTGTGCTTGTCAAACTCTCGGCTTCCGGGCGGAGAGGAACCCAGACGAGGCTATGCCGAAGGGCAGAGTCTCGTCTGGGGTGGTAGACAGCTACCCGACCCCGTTTTTTACGGGCTCTACGGGGAATTTTTGGCCGAGCCTACGGGCTCGGAAACCCCACAATAAACTCGGCCTTGTGCCACATCTAACCGCGTGGGGTGGTTAGTGAATATCTTCACTGTGGTCTTCCACTAGCGATTCACTTTGATTCACTTCTAGCTCAACACTAGCAGTGGATTACTTACTACACGCCACTGGCGAATCTTGTATGCTGTTCCTGTTATAAATATTATCGTTCCATTTCCAACCTTCGTTTTGGTTATTCTTATTCAGTAACTTTTTCCTAGGTTACAACAGGTAACAACCTTAGAATTAAGATCACAGATTGAGGGTATAGAGAGATAAGTATTGTTAAAGGGAAGTAAGCCACGTTGACATTTTTCAACATTATAAAAATCTGAATATTATGTATTATAATATAAAGTCGTATATAAAATAAACGTCCGATGTTTTCATTTAAGATGCATGTAGTTCTCTCAGACAAATAAACAGTGATGTAGCGTAGGCGGGAAAGAAAAAAGAGGACTTAGACCCCGCCCAACGGTGAGTATCATTACTAGTAAATGATAAATACGCTCTTTTATTCGCGGATAAAGTGTAATCTGTTAGGGAAAATATGGCGACCTTTTTTTAATCGATATACTGATGGAATTATTTCCAAACAAGTGATCTAGTTTCGATTAACGATTTGCTCGTTGTCATCAAATATCGATGAGCTACCATTTCAGATTTCGAATTAAAGCCACGAAATCCCAAATGCTAAAAAGCTGAATGCTTTATAATCCGACGACCGCTTTGTCCAAACGCGTATTTATTCGCTAGAAATCACTCGATCGTGACGAAATACAATGAAGAGCAACTGATGACAACAAAGACGGACGGGCCATCCAAATGGAAAATTTCAGCACCAGATACATTAATGGATTTGTCTATAGGACTGATCCGGAAAGTACTTTGTTTAGAGTGCAGAGATGTATTCAGCAACAAAAAATACAGTGCTGTTCGATAAAAGTGACTCACCTGATTTTTTTTTTCTTTTTTTTTTTTTACTAAATGTCCTCTTTTCCGATGAAACGAAAGTTGAGCTAAATTCAAAGGATAAGCGATCTAAAATCCGAAGAAGAAGCTTTGAAAGCTCTTTGAATTTAGCAGTAAGTACTGTCAAGCATCCGTTCAGTATAATGTTCTGGGGATGCTTTTCTTTTCATGGAACTGGTTTCTTAAAACCTATTGAAAAGACCCTCAGGAGCGAACAGTACAAGAGAATTTTAGTCTTGTCTGCTCCCTTCTGCTGAAAGGGTGCAAATCGACCCGCCACCAAGCTCATTTTTATGCAGGATAATGCTCCCTGTCACAAATCAAAATTGATGAAGGAATACTTTGATGAGAAGCAGGTGAGTGTTATGATATGGCCGCCCCAATCTCCTGACCTCAACCCCATAGAAAACTTATGGAGCATACAGGCTCTCGAGAAAGCATTTGAGCAACAAAGAGGATTTGATTGTGAATTTCATATTCGAATTGAATTCTATGCTTGGAGATGAGATTTGCCAGAACCTAATTAAGTCAATGCCAAAAAAGGGTTGAAAAAGTTATTCAAAATAAAGGAGGACCCATAGATTATTAAATATTTCGAACTATATTACCTATTATAAATAAATTATACCTCTATTATTCTTTATTTAAAGCTGTTCGGTTCTGTTTCTATTGATTACTAGTTGCAGGAAATAAGTGAGTCACTTTTTTGGCACAGAGTTTTTCCCTAAATCTCATTTACATCCAAAATTATAATTATCAATAGAATACCTTAGGGTGAGTAAACTTTTTTATTAGGTGGTCGGGAAGGGGTCTTTATATTAGTAAGATTAAAAATTACTTTGACCCCAAAAACAAAAGGCGAAAAAATTTTAAGTAAAAAAAAAATCAGGTGAGTCACTTTTATCAAACAGCACTATATATATTTGAACTCTTTCCCATCAAAACTGGATGACTGTTGTTAATGCACGGTTTGATTGGTTTGGTTAGGTGTTTTTTTACGGCATATCAACCTAAATGGTTTAATACCGACAAGATTTTTATTGCTAGGCATTTTTTTAAATGTATTGCCGGTAATATATCTTTTTCAAAAATGCATTGCTGATAATATTTTTTTGTTACTTAAACCTGTTGAGTTAAGGGGAAATAATTGAGACATCCGGAAGAGGTATGGCACGTGAAACTAGAACAATCTACCCCAGTGGACGAAATAAAGGGTTCGGTTTAAAATTCCAATCACCTGAAAAAGAACGGGGAGTACAACGGCCGTAACCTTGTGAGTATGGCAATGAAGATGAGAACAGTCCGAATAATGTCAATAATTGTTATATACCGTACCTATGAACACCAATGAGTATGTCCCAATCCTCATAAATACGTTGGATACTATTGTAAATGGGTGAGAGTAATATGCTATCTTAGTAGTCAACCACTCGCAGTGGTTTACCTACTTCACGCCGCTGGCGAGTATTGTATTTTATTGATGTTATAAAGATTACCATTTCATTTCCAACCTCCGTTTTGGTTATTCCTCATTCAGCAATCCTTTCTTGTTTACAACAATAATGTAAATAGGGAATAGGTTAAGAATTAGGGAAAGACAAAATTCTAATAAACAACCACACATGTTGTTGAAAATACATCGTATTTCTGAAATACCACATTATTAAGATGACCAGATGGCGGTCGCAAGTCCTGATTCTGGGATTAGCATCGGCCATCACAATAAAGAATAAGAAGAGGAGGGGTAAGTGGCTTTCTAGTCGAACGTGAATGAATTAACGAATTATCAATTAGCGAAAGCGTAAGGGAGTTTTCTATTTCTATGTGACGTGCTCCTTCGGGAAGTGGAGGATCATGGCTCTCCACAACTTCCTGTCTATAGTGCGCTTAATAAGTGTTATGGGTCCTTACCTATAACTACAGTTTGAACTCTTCCTAACACTATGTATACTACGCCTCTCAAGAGTAGAGGGACGAATCGAGTCGAGCCGATAGTAGTTCACTCCAAACCAGACTGACAGTCATACTAACACCTTCCACATCTTGTATTATTATTCCGTGTAATATATCTTCGTTATTTCTACTCTTGTGTTCGTGTTGTTCTTCCTTGGTCCTAACCTGGACCATAACAATAAGTTTTGCCTTTTTGTTATCACTCCTAATCACCGTTCTACCAACCATTTACACAAGCTTGTTAGGCAGGGGTCATTCACTGCTTTCCCCTGTCCCTCTTGCCTTCAACATTCCCTGTGAGTGTCAAATTCTCCAAGGTCTCTTTCCACATTATGCACCTTAAAAATTTCAACTATCACTTTATGATGCAAAGTATAAATGTCCTTTTTTTGTTTCCATTTTCTCTATACCTTTGCCATTGCTTACATGTTCATTCCATGGTATTCTCCTCCTCCTCCTGTAGAACCATATTTCAAGTCTCTTCTTCATCTGTGAAGAAATACTCAGCATTCACCGCCATATAGGAGGACTGATATTACATAAGAGTTGAATACTCTTTTATTTATTTTTAATTAGATTTTCCTGTTTCTTAATACCTTGCTTAGCTTTTGAGAGGCATCTTTCGCTATACCGATGAACCTTCGGATTTCAGTGTCGTATTTTCCGTCCTCTGTTAAAATACTTCATAGATATTTAAATTTTTCTATTTGTAATTCGCATGCTCGGCTGTTCCTCTTGTTGACAGCCATGCATTCTGTCTTGTTACAATTGATGTTTAGTCCTTTCTTCTCGCTTTCCTTTCCTTTCTTCTGTATGAGTTTCTGTCATTTCCTTTCTGTGCCTGCTATCAACACTGTGTCATCTGCATGTCTTATGCTGTTAAGATTGTAGCCGCCAATAATGAATCCTAGTAAGATTTTTAATTCTCTCGGGATTGCTTCACTGTAATGGTTGAATAGGTCTGGTGAGAAGACACAGCCTTGTCTTACGCCCCTTTCATTTTTTGTGTATCTAATGAACTCCTCTTCTGTCCGTGTGCAGAAGGATTGTTTCCGGTATAGGCTCTCCATTATTCTAATATCCTTTCTAAATGAATCACGCTTACCTAGCTGTTGAAACACTTCTTTGCGACGTACTTTATCAAACATTTTTGTGTAATCTATAAATCATATGCATACATCTTTTTGCATTTGTATTGCTTTTTCTAATGTCATTCTGAGCATAAATATTGCATTTCTTGTTCCAGTGTTTTTAACGAAACCGCGCCAAGTTTTGCTATGTGACTCATTAAGCAGATTGTCCTATAGAGTTTATATTCGTTTGCACATGGATTCTTAGACAACGCTGGGAAAATGGATGTACTTAGGCCTTCCAGTATATCACCACTATCGTATATTTCTTTTATTATATCTGTAATTTGTTCAATGCTGAAAAAATCTAAGATTGTTACAATTCCATTCGGCCCTTCTGATTTGTTTCTGTTCAATTTGGCCAGTGATGATTTCACTTCAGATTTTAATATATCTGATCTAAATCATTTCCATCTCTACATTATTTTTTCTTTCTCTATTATCAGTGTTCCGTCCTGAGATTTTATGCATCTTGTTCATGAGAATGTCTTTTGTCCTTTTAGTTCACTTGTTCTTTTATGCATATCTGATTTATCTATAATGCTCATTCTTTCTTAATCTTTTCACTTTTCACAAATCACTTTTCGTTGGGCCACTCCTCTTTTGCTTACTTACATTTTTTCAAAATGTCTTTGTATAATGTGTTATACTTTGTGCCATACCTTGGTATTGTTTGCCGTCTCCTTTTCATCATATCGAGAATTTCATTTGTCATCTATTCCTTTTTTTTTTTTGTAAAAAAAGAATTATCTCCTAAAATTTTTCAATGAAGATTTTCGACTCATGGCGAACACGCGGTCCTGAAACTGATCGGAATTAGAAGTTTCTCTATTACTCACATCCTGATGAATAGTCTGTAAAATCTCCCTATTAAATACAATAAAAGCAGCCAATAGAGACCATATGTGTTGTGTTATTTAACACCACGACGAGAAAAAAAATCTTTCTTCTGGCGAAAAGACGTTTAATTATAGTGTAACGACTCAACAAACAAATCCACGCCCCTATCAGTCAAGCCAATTAGGTGACCGTCCAAGCTTACTTGAGCTGGGTGTTACCTTACATTCGTCTTGGAAGACACACGTATTTTCAGGATATTTTTTAGGAAAAAAAAGTGCGTCTTGTAAGCCGAAAAATAAGGTAATTCTAAAAAAAAGTCCTTAAAAGCGATTTCTTTCATAAATACATCGCTTCACATTTTTCTTTATTTTTGGGGAAACACATTTTGTTTTTATTATTATTATTATCAACTCTTCATTATTATTATCAATAATATTATCATCATCAGTTCTATAATCTTGCTAAAACCAGATTTTCTTCTGTTTCATCTTACATAAATTTCCACCACTGGCTGGATGTGAAGGCTCCGAAACCCAAGACCGAACTAAAAATTCCATCAACTGCACATCGGCTCCGCACATAGCTTCCGTTTTACTTGCCCACTCAAAGAAAAATACAATCCATAATTTCCACCCAATAGCACCCACTCTAACTTAAGCAAAATAAAAATTGGAGCCGATCTGAGCCTAAGAAAAAGACATAAAAAAACCTATCAAAGGGACATCTTCGGCAGTCGTACGGCACAATAGCCAGGATTCACAACACTCGTCGGAACGCGACCTCCCATCTCAAAAGACAACTCCCCAAAGGCCGTCGCTATAGTAAGTCACAACTCACCCTTCTCTCACTGTACACCTCTGCGGATGACTTTTACGATTCTACTTATCTCTTTCTTTCAACAAGAGATATTTACACCAATTTACAATTTGTTGTATTTTTACGTTAATACAATTGTTTATTTCTTAAACCTCTATTGTTTCTTCGTTGTTCTGCCTCCAGACACTTAATATAACAATATTCTACTAAAAACCTTTCTTACCCAGACACTCTTTAAGGGCTCTCATTCAGATATTCAACTGCTTTCACGAGAAGCACTTGGTAAAACAAATAAACTATATTGCAACAAAGAACATCTTAAGAGAAAATGCACATTCAACTTTCTTACATGCATTCCCATTCAATATGATTCTATATGATGAATATTAACTAATATTAAAAAGTGTGATTTTTTTACTTTCAGAATAACCAATGTAGCTCATTCTACATACAGTGGGCTATGATAAACTTTTAGCCACCCTTAATTACAGCAATTTTGGCTTGTGTAATAACGTATCTTTTTTTTCAGTCACAACCATGTTAGCAACATCAGCATCATCAACACCTCGTTATTATTAATATTATCATCATCATCACCAACACCTCATTTGATTATTATTGTTATGATAGAGAAGAAGGAAGTGTCTATGATAAAAAAGCACTAACTACGATTTTCTATAAGCCAATGTTTTCACAATAAAATTCCGCAGATGGTGAGATTTTGTAGTATATTAAGCTACAAATAACTAAATGTTATTACATTATTGTTCAAGGTTCTTCAATCTAATATCATAGAGTCTTGTGCCGCTTTTTCACACACTAAACAGACCCGCTTGTAATGTTATCATGTCAACAAAATGGCGTCTTTCATTTTAAAAGCCCTGTTTGATAAAACCTTACTTTACTAGTTCATTTTTCCTCAGTTCCTCTATCGTAATCAAATTCCATTTTACTCCGTGTTGAGATTTACTGCAAAATTCGTGTAAAGAATCTTATATTTTACCTCTTCTATTAGTTCTTTTTTTGCCACTTGCTATAAGTGATTCTTTGACATTTGCCTGCAACAAACTCAGAAAGATCACTAGTGATTCT
>OZ038499.1:9840716-9930716 GCA_964036315.1 Acanthosepion esculentum | reverse complement strand
CATCCCAATACGTCTACGGATCTCAGTGTTGCACTTACCATCCTCTGTCAAAACGCTTCCCAGAAACTTCCGCATCTGCTTAATTCTAAAGTTCCTGACCTGCAAATCACATTTCGGGATTTTCATAATATATGATTCTGGACTCCATTATTGTCTCATTAAATTTAAGTACAGTGTTGTTCGATAAAAGTGAATCACCTGATTTTTTTTACTTAAAAATTTTTCGCTATTGTTTTTGGGGTCAAACTAATTTTTAATCTTACTAATATAAAGACCCCTTCCCGACCACCTAGTAAAAATGTTTATCACCCTAAGGTATTCTATGGATAATTATAATTTTGGATATGAGATTTAGGAAAAAACTCAGTGCAAAAAAAACTGAATCACTTATTTCCTGCAACCAGTAATCAATAGAAACATAACCGAACAGCTTTAAATAAAGAATAATAGAGGTATAATTTATTTACAATAGGTAATATAGTTCGAAATATTTAATAATCTATGGGTCCTCCTTAATTTTGAATAACTTTTTCAACCCTTTTTGGCATTGACTTGATTAGGTTCTGGCAAATCTCATCTCCAAGCATTGAGTTCCATTCGGATATGAAATTCACAATCAAATCTTCTTTGTTGCTCAACTGCTTTCTCAGGAGCCTGTACTTTATAATGCTCCATAAGTTTTCTATGGGGTTGAGGTCAGGAGATTGGGGAGGCCATGTCATAACATTCACCTGCTTCTCATCAAAGTATTCCTTCATCAATTTTGATTTGTGACAGGGAGCATTATCCTGCATAAAGATGAGCTTGGTGGGGGTCGATTTGCACCCTTTCAGCAGAAGGGAGCAGACAAGACTCTAAAATTCTCTTGTACTGCTCGCTCCTGAGGGTCTTTTCAATAGGTTTTAAGAAACCAGTTCCATGAAAAGAAAAGCATCCCCAGAACATTATACTGAACGGATGCTTGACAGTACTTACTGCTAAATTCAAAGAGCTTTCAAAGCTTCTTCGGATTTTAGATCACTTATCCTTTAAATTTAGCTCAACTTTCGTTTCATCGGAGAAGAGAAGATTTAGTAAAAAAAAAAAATCAGGTGAGTCACTTTTATCGAACAGCATTGTACATAGTGAAACATCCTCGGTCACGTTTGCTTCCGGTTTTCATCATCTGATGATCGCATTGTGAAAAAACTTTGGGTAATGATTTTGTCTCTTTGTTCTGTACTGCAGTAAATTTATAAATGCATAATATACAGGCACACGTTTTTAAAATAAAAAACATGGATATATATATATATATATATATATATATGAATATGAATATATGAATATAATGATCATAGTTTGCACCTAACAAAAAAAATCTAAGTTTAATCACTTATCTTCTAATTTGGAGTTTCATAGACACAGATCTTTATGTCAGGGTTAAGATAAATTTATTGAATGTATTTACAGATATTATATCTCTGTTAATAAATGAAATAGATTTATCTTATCTCTAATGTGCAAATTTGTGTCTGCTAAACTAAGAGTTGGAAGATAAATCATTGAACTTTTTATTTATCTATTCGCAATGTATAAATGTCTGTATAGACATATTTAAAAAGTTGCATCAAACTAAGACAATTCCATTTCCCCATAGAGTTCAATCAATCAACAAGAGCAAGTCATACACATACAAGCCTGTTTACACTATCACAGCCCATCAGTGTGGCTAGACATATATACATATATATATATATATATATATATATATATATATATATGTATGTAAATAAATAGTAATAATAAAAAGACTTAAACCCTAATACTCCATGTTTATAATTTATTACATTGGAATCGTAATTATGATCCAATTCAACAGACCCACAAATTTAAGAAGAAATCAGGAAAAAACAACTCCAGGAATAAAAAAAAAAAATGATATTATATTCTCACTCTGTCCTGGACATTGAGTTCTACCTGGATTCTATCCTCTTGGAAGTTATATATATATATATATATATATATATATGTATGTATATATATGTATATATGTATGTATAAATATATTTATATATATGTATATGTATAAATATTTATATATATATGTATGTGTATGTATAAATATTTGTATTTGTATATATATATATATATGTGTATGTATAAATATTTATATATGTATATATATGTTGAAACTGTTAGATGTAGACGTCTCTTCTACTCCAATAGCTTCATGCCTCGCACATCTCGCCTGTGGAACTCCCTTCCTTATTCCTGTTTCCCTGACAAATATAATCTCCAACTATTTAAGTGTAACGTCAATCGACATCTCCAGTTGCCTTGATCTATCCACTTCCCTTCTCCACATCCTTTCACCTTTCATTCCTATCTGCTCTCGCTCCAAATCTTCTGTAACCCCCTTGCCTTGATCAATCCACTATCTTTCTCCACATCCCCTCCTTTACCACTCCTATCTGCTCTTCCTCCAAACCTTCTGTAACCCCTTGCATGCTAGTGGCTTCCAGCCTTGCTTGGGGTGATAAGCTTAAAAAAAAAAATTACCTACTTATATAGTAACAGATGTATACACACTCACATACAGAGGGAGACCATCAATTTTTCAACAACTAAAGGTTTATTTACACTATTTACATTGTTTGGACTATTAACTTCCCCTTTATTGTCATGTTCACAACGTTTCGACTGTTGTGCGCGCTAGCCTTCTTCAGGTGATATACCTTGGAATTTCGAACTGAACACCTTATTTAGTCCACCAGGGTAGATGCCTTCTCTGGATATCTTAGTTTCAGTCTTTTCCCTTTAGTAAGTCAACTCTCCAAGTTTTTGTTCACCTCTGCTGTGGCCAGGTATTGAACTCACAACTCTTCGGGTCAAGTCACTGGATTACTTCAACCAATACTTTTATCCACTGGTCCATGTCTACTTGGAGAAAAGGCAGGGCATCTGGAACTAGAACAATCTAATGAAGGGGTCGGTTTGAAATTCCATATATCACCTGAAGACGGTTGGAGCGTACAATGGCTGAAATAGCATGAATAGGACAATAGGGATGAGGATAATAGTCTGAATGATGTAAATAGTTACAATACTTTATTGCAGAACTATAGATGAATACATATGGTCTATCTCCTCTCTTAATCTGAACAAATTTACTAGAAGACGGCACATCTACTAGTCTACCGACAGGCAACTGTCCAACCCACACAAAAATGGCAGAATGTAGCCAACAAAATCTTTTCTACCATACTGATATTTATTCCCTGATAATGACTAAGACGGTCAAAATATCTTGAACAGAACATTATTCTGTGTAAGAATAACATGCATCCAGCATATTATCACCATTCCTTCTATCCCTTAACTAACCTCAAGATCAAGGAATACTCTGGTCCAAGATGGCTAAGTATCGTTCATTTTTCATGAAGCCTGTGTTACTTACTTCTGTCTGAATTTCTGGAATGAGGAGTTATCATTATTTACAGGCAAACTATTTTCATCTGTGTTGACAAAATACACCTGATGAAGCCTGGAGGGTACAACAGCCAAAACCTTGTGATAACAATAACAAAGATGAGGACAATAGTCCTGTGTTATATGTTGCAAATTCTAGCAAGCCTGCTGAGACAAATATTTTATATAAGAAATATTTAATATATAGGTTTCTAACAATCCAAATGCTTCAAAGATGTGCAAATTTAGTGAATAAAAAGTGAATTATTATTATTATTATTATTATAGGGTTTCTGTTGGAGAGTCTGATTTGCTTCTGGAGCTGAGTCTGTCATTAGCTTTGGAACCAAGTCGCCCACAGCCCTGGAACTGAAATGCCTTAAAGATGTGTGATGTGCATATATAGTGAGTAAAAGGTGGTCTATTTGAATTTTTATTACATGGCCTCCGTTGTAGAGTCTGAAGCAAAGTTTATCACAGCTCTGGAGCAGAACTCTGGAACAAAGGCTCTCAAAAAATCAATTGTGTGTGCTCAAATCTGTAAAAGATTCCAAAAATGTTTCTGATAGAAAATATTAGTTTAACTCTTCAGAAAGTCTTTATTTCAAAGCCCTAAAGAGAAATGGAGGGGAAAAATTGATGCAGATTGTGTTGGGAGTTTGCCAACAATTTTCTTAAGTAACAAAATCAGAACAATTGAAGAACAAAATACAAAAGCGATTTCATATTTATAGATTTTTTTTAAATTCAAAGATAAGCAACAATTTTTTTTTTAATTTAATATCATTCACCTGTATTTGATATATTTAATTACTACATTACATATGTTTTATATCTGCAGTGTAATATAAAAAAAATATAAAAAAAAAACATAATAAAAAGAAATTCAGGTAAACATGTTTCAGACAACAGACAGACATAGATAATCAAAAATAGCAACACAATTATAAAATAACAGACAGACAGGGAAACGCGTATAAAATAAATAAAAACATTAAGCATAAAGAATTCACTTTACATTAAGATTGCATAAAATATAACAGAAGAAGAGACAGAAAAAAAACGAGATTGCAAATAAGATATATAAATTTAAAAAATACATTCTTACATAAATTCTCCCGATTCCAAAATGGTGTAATGATTAGTATTCTTGTCTCTCTAGATCACTTATGACCGAGTAGACAGTTCGATGCTCTCTGGATGTTCCATACTGTCGGTTTTGTGCTATATCTAAGCTATGCCATGTGTCTGCTTGTACAAATTTATGCATGTGTGTGTGTGCACAAAACACTTTTCCAGGAGTGCACAGATACTACACTCCCAGTCTAGACTGAAAGCTCAAAGAACAACATTTTGATCTTAGGTGAGGCACACAAGAAGTACCAATCAATACATAATCTCATTTATGACTGGTAAGACGCTAATCTTAATATACAATAAACCGAGTGATTTTTTTCTGTCAGTTTGTAATTTTTATAAGCTATATTATTTAACCCATAGCTGGGGGAGAAGCGACGGATTCATACATTTCCCAAGGGTATTTGCACCTGTGAATGCAACAAAATCAACTTAATTCAAACTCGGCTCTCTTGGCTTATGAGCCAGCTTCAGATAGCCAACCCGTTAGTTGACACAGCAAATGCCAAAGTGAACGCTGCCACATCCACGCAGCCTCCCGTGTCTCACTCGTTCACTTCAAGCAGTTAGATAGCAAAGGAAGCAACAGTATTGCAAAACTTTATTTTTCCAACTGTGGGTTCGAAGAAAGTAAGAAGAAGAAGAAGAAGAAAAGAAGATTAAAAAAGAAGAAGCGGAAGAATAAAAAGAATAACAATAACAATAAGAAGACGAAAAGGAAGAGGAAGAAGAGGAAGAATAAAAAGATGAAGAGAAAGAAGACGAAGAATAACAATAAGAATAAGAATAAAAAGACGAAGAAGAGAAAAAAGAAGAGGAAGAAGAGAAAGAATAATACGAAAAAGAAGACAAATAATAAGAATAAGAATAAAAAGACAAAGAAGAGGAAGATAATGTCTATTGAATTAAAGAAAGAAAGAAATTATCGAAAAACATAACCAAGATGTGCATGTAGTTGATTTGGTGAAGCAGTCCAAGCATAGGACTTCTACAATCTGCATATATATATATATATATATATATACTGCACCATACTGAAGCAGAAGGAATCGATAAAGGCTAAAATGCCAGCCAAAAGTATTAAAATAATTTCTAAACAGCAGACATCTATCTATCCAGGAAAATATGGAGAAGCTGATGAAGGTGTGGTTGATGGAGAAAGAACTCACAGGAGATACAATGATGGAAGCCATTATCTGTGAAAGAGGCACAGGCTATTCATGCTGATTTGCTGCAGCAGACCACAGGCACTTTGACGGACATCAGGCGAGTCGTTTAAAGCCAGTCAGGCCTGGTTTGAGAGCTTTAAAAAGAGGACTGGCATTTACTTCATTGTCAGGCAGGGTGAGGCAGCAAGTGCTGATATGAAGGCAGCTGAGGATTACCTCAAAACTTTTGCCGTAATTATAACAGCCAAAAGATACATCCCCAGCAAGTCTTCAACTGTGACAAGACAGGACTTTTTGGAAGAAGATGCCAAGGAGGACTTATAAAACAGCCGAGGAGAAGTGGATGCCAAGTCACAAACCTATAAAGGATAAGCTAACCCTCACACTGTGCACCAATGTGAGTAGTAAGTGCAAGATTAAGTCGCTGCTCGTTTATTATTCAGACAACCCCAGAGCCTTTAAGTCACATAAGATTCTGAAAGAAAAACTGCAGGAGGACAAACCCGAAGGCATGGGTCACCAGGCAGTTTTTTTGCGGAGTGGATGAATTTGGTCTTTCGTCCTGATGTCAAGAAATATCTCCAGGAAAATAACCTAACCCTGCAAGCCTTTCTCATCCTGGACAATGCACCTGCTCACTCACCTAACCTCAAAGATGAGATCCTTCAAGAGTTCAAGTTTATAAACGTTCTCTACCTTCCACACAGCACCACCCCTATTCTGCAGCCCATGGACCAGCAGGTGATCTCTAATTTCAAGAAGCTCTTCACCAAGCACCTGTTTCACTGCTGCTTTGAGGTGATGGAGAGCACAAACCTTACACTTCAAGATTTCTGGAAGGGCCACTATAACATCAGGATATGCCTCAGAGTTATTGATATGACATGGCAGGGTGTTACAAAGAGGACTTTGACCTCTGTGTGGAAGAAGCTGTGACTTGAGGTTGTGCCTGATTTTGAAAACCTGAAGCAGCAATGGTGGAGGAGATTGTATCCCTCGGCAAGTCCATGGGCCCGGACATGGATGACAGTGACATCACTGAGCTCATCGAGGAGCACTCTAAGGAACTGACAATGGAGTAGCTTAAGGTGCAAAAGACGCAGCTGCACATGGAGGTTTTGCAGGAAAATAGGTGCAAGCGAAGGATGTGGAGGGGGTTATCTCTACAAGTGAGGTAAAGGGAATGTTGGGATTGTGGGAGAAACTTTCCGGCTTTATTCAAAAGAAACATCCAGAAAAAGTTGCAACTGGGCATGCCACGGAACTATTTAATGACACTTGCCAAACTCATTTCAGAAACATTCTGAAAGAGAGGATGAAACAGATCTCATTGGTCGGAGTTTTATTGAAAACCCCTACAGACGAAAGTGAGGCAAAAAAGGCAAAAATCAGAGAATAAGATTCAGTTATTCAGTTCAGCCTCCCTCCTTTGCTTCCGTCAGCATCTTCAAGTCATCTTCATCTCCAAGGTAAATGCAGTACATTATACTTAATAAAACCAGTTTATTGCAGTACATTCTATTGTGTCATGTTTTTATACAATATTCATTATTTATAAGTATATTTTTCTTATTTAAAAACATGTAACAAAAAGAAATTGCAGTGTCTTTTGGAGGTTCAGAATGTATTAATGTCATTTCAATTCATTGCAATGTGAAAATTGATTTGACATACAATTGAGTTATGACCTCTGACACAGAATGAATTAAACTTGTAAGTCAAGGCACCACTGTGTGTATATATATATATATATATATATATATATATATGAAGAAATATTGTTTTAAGGTGTGCTATATTTATGGGATAAAGTGCTCAATATCAGAGATAGAGCGTATGTAAATATAAATATAAAAGTGAACATTGAAGTCAACACTCAGAGGCGACAGGCTGTTTCATGCTGGACACAATCGTACACACACAGATCTATAGATGTTTATGGTTGGTATTTAAGCCCCGGATTCAAATGCTGATTTTCAAGGTAAATCTTCCTATAGTTGGGAGACTGGGGTAACAAAATATTCCAACTCTTCATTTTTATTTGGCTTGTGTCAAACGAAAGATTAGTTTTGTATTTTCAGTCCAGCATGAATTATTCAAACCCAGATAAAATTAAGAATTTTGAATGTTCATTTTCAAAGTAGACAGGGAGTCCCCTCCCAAGTTGGGAGACCTGGTGCATCACAATCTTTACTTTCATTTGTCCTAAACTAAACTTGGTAAAAAATTGATATAATTGATGGATGCAGACTTTGCTTTTTGTGCCATATAGACATTTTCAGATTTTACAAGTACACAACAGTACTGATAGCTACAGTATGCCTGTAACAGTATGAATCTCTTAAAGAAATGAAACTGACTTATAAAATCAATGTTCAAAACTTTGTTCTTCAGCTGCATTTGAACACACAGACATTAGATGTAAGCTTGCATGCACCAACTCAACCAGAGAGAGAGATTTATACTAAAAAAAAGCATCACTGATTTTGCTACAGAGGGGGAAAGTTTCTGTTGTGATGGTGAAATAAACAGATAGATCCTAGGTTTATCATTTAACTTGGAGGTGATAAATGCCTCCATAAATAACTTATAGAAAAAAGTTATTAAGTCAACAGTTTTAGTCAAAGTAAATTACCCTAAAATTAAAACCACAATATAAAAAGTGACATTTTTCTGGAAATCTGATCTATCAGACAAGCAGAGATTCTTTTGAGCCACTGTCGAGGCGGCGTTAATGTCTGGTGTAACTACGTGATCAATAATTAAAACCCAAAAGTCTAAGCTTGATGGAAACTGCACTCGGATGCTCACAGCTACGCTTAACATCTGGAGACAATATCCAACTAAATCACAGCTCTCTGGACTCCTCCCTGATGTTTCTTCAATCTTACGCGAACGCAGAATGCACTTTGCATGACACTGCTGGTGAGCAAAACAGGAACTCGCGAGTGATCTACGGCTCTTGACACCTAACCATGGAGCGTGTTGGTCACCCAGCAACTACCTACAAGGACCAGATATGTTACGACACAGAATGCCTCCCTAATGACCTTCTGACCTTGTGATGGCTGGCATGATAAAATTATGAATATCCAAGCTAGCTCAACCAAAAAATAAAATTTTTAAAAGAAATGTTAAAATAGACATAATCTACTTGATAAATTCACATTTTTGTTTCAATTTGTCTTTTTACAATGTCATTACAATAATAGGAGTATCAATTAATGGGAGTACCAGGCATGACATCCAGCAGTAAGGCCTGAGAGGTTTTGAGGAACGTGGAACCACCTCTTATTTGCTGTCGTTCCCAGGTTCATCCTGACTCAAGGGTGGTAGCACCTGTTAGGGTCCCAGCTATGGGCAAATAGTTAACCCCCAAACTGGGGTCAAAACACTATGAAAGTATAAAAATTGATTTTTATAGTAAAGATATGAGGAATACATTTGACTCTTAACAAAAATATGTCAATAAAACCTGATCTCCCACAAATTGATTTCTGACGAAGAATATATATTCTATTCATAGGAACCTATCCTAAAAATCTTATCAGCATTAAATAAACCAAACATCACATGAAAATTAATGTAACATTTTTATAATAAAGAAATTATAGAATATAAAGAAAAATATTTTGTTTAAATGATGTTTTATTTGATGTGCTTAAAATGTTTAGAAAAAGATGCTCAGTTGAAAGCTGACAAACTCTACAGACATTTTTATTGGCTACAAAAAGAGACATTCATTGATACCATCGTTTATTATGGAATATGGATATTTAGATAATAAGCAAAAGTGCTCTTTGCAATCTAACATTTTTAGGAGGGAATTTGACATATTCAGCAGGACCTTCCCATCCTTGCTGACAGCAGTTTGGTTTGTCTTCACTTTGCCAATACACAAAGCTTTCAGGCTCAAAAATGTTAACATTTTGTAAAAGTTATTTCAAAAGAATAAAATATCGACAAAAAAGAATATAGAAACAAAATATAAGTTTTTAATAACAATAGTATTTTAAAAAAATATTTTTTAAAAATTAAGTATCCCTGAAGTCAACCAAAACTACCAAATGACTACTTTCTTGAACACTATTAATAGTCAAAGTTTTTCCTTAGTATTTACTTAGTGGCAAGCCAAATAGCTTTCTGAATACATCTGTCAATAAGTACAAGGAATTTTCTGATTTTTCCTCATAATATTTGTGATCGTAAAATATATTAATTATAATAGAAATATATGCAAAGATCATATTAACCTCGTTGTGCTTTATTTAGAATGTGAAAAAGAAAAAAAAATAGTTGTTCATAAATTGATCATAAATTATTTTAAAAGTTCAAACTGAATATAAAATGAAACCTATTTTTGCAGATCTGAATTTTTGAAAAATACAAATTCATTTTTTTTTAATATTGGCCTTTTAATTTGATTTTTTAAAACAAAACTTTTTTTTTTTTTTCATTTTTTTTATCCTATAAAAAACTAGAAACATTCAAGACAAGAAAATTAAAAACTAAATGATATATTTATAATATTTTAAATAAAGGGTGATGTTTGAAAACCACATGGTACTAATATTGTGACAATGTCAAACAGAACTCACAGAGGGCTGATTTGAGATTTTACATATTTACAGATTGTTGTAGCATACCTACGGACAATAATGGGTAAGCCCTTATTCCCATAAATAGGGTAGTGAATACTGTATGTTGGTCTAGAGTTTGAGATTCAGTGTGGAATTCACTTGACTCACTTCTAGCAGTTGACTACTACTTCTACGCAGTGCTGGCGAATCTTATATGTGTTGTTCTTGTCTTAAGTATTATTGTTCATTACCAACTTTCATTTGATTATTCCATTCAGTAACCTTCCCTAGGTTACAACACAGATGTTGGTGAAAGAAATGAACAGAAAACAAATTTCATTTAATAAGAACAGCATGAAAATTCTCATGGTGGTTATAAACAAAAACAAAAAAAAACAAAGAGTAGGTGCAATGATTTCCAGGGAAAACTTTTTTTGACAGACCAATATGACTTGCCATTATGTACCGTTTTTATTATAGTTTAAAAATTTCTATATTATGGGTAATGAGGTTTGATTATGTGGGAAGTGGATCAGTACACAAAGAAACTTTTCCAGTTGAGCACAAGTAAGGAAATAAAAGGGAATGAAGATTGTGTAGCACAAATGTTCCAATCAAAGAGAACTTATTTGCCTGCCTTGAAAATCAGCAATCAAAATCCAAGCATGTCTGTAAAAAAAGCTAACATTATGCTTAAGGCACTTTGTTTGATAAAGCTCCTCAACAAACAAAAAGTTTGAGCATAAAAGGTAACTATTGTCTTTCATTTATATTGTCAGGTGTGTATATATATATATATATATATTTGGGCAGCAACCTTTCTTTTAATCATCTTTCATTAAACAAGAAAGATTTGATTAATTTTTTATTTAGCTTTTGCAGCATCCTTACATTTTTCCATTTTGTAGGAGTAAAAGGGGGCAGGAAAAAAAAACAGAAAAATGTAAGGATGCTGGAAAAAGTAAATAAAAATTATTTAAATCTTCCTTGTCTACTATATTTAATAAAAGATGGGGGTTTTTTTTTGTATTTTTTTCATTGGTATCACTCTATGCAAAGGCAATAAAGCCACTAAGACACAAGGGGTAACAGGCTGTGGAAGAATCAGCAACAGAAACATTAATAATGAGCAGAAATGGAAAGAGTAATCAGGAGGACAGTAGATAGCAATTGACATTGCATTTAACTTTTTGCAGATTAAAGTTGGATGGAAAGCATGGAGCCAGAAGGAGTTCCACAAGCGAGAAGAGTGTGTATGTGTATATATATATATATATATATATATATATATATATATATATTTTGTGTATTTAGGCAGCAATCCTTCATTTATACATACTTCATTAAAGACAACAAAAAAGATGCTGCAATTAAGCTTTTTATTTAATTTTTCTTGTGTTCACACAAGCATTTTTTTTCTGGACATGGAGTGTGTAGAAACTGTCCAAATGTTCTGTAATCCTGAGTGCTTTCTATACACTCTGTGTCCAGAAGAGAAAACACTTGTTCGATCACAAGAAAAATTAAATAAAATTATATATATATATATATATATATATATATATATCCTGAAAAGTATTAATATAGGGATTAGACATAAAATACAATATTATATAAAAAGCTGAACAAAAAATTCAACCATTTCTTTTTTTTAGAGATTCTGTTTTTGCTAAAAACTTTAAGGTTAAAATTTTATCTTGATTTAAAAAAAAAAAAAAAAAAAAAACAAATTGGAGGGAATTTACTTATTCAGATCTTATTGGTGATTTTTTTGTTTTTTCTTACATTAATATTTGCTGCTTTCCCTCAATTTGTATTAAAAAAAAAAAACAATTCTTTGCTGTGTGCTCTTTTAATGATATTCAAGAGATGAGCCTCATTTTCCTTTCAAAACAAAGGAAACTACCAGAAACTTTAACAAGAAACTAGTCATCAAATCTTAACAAAAATTAACATCACCATTAATTCATTTGTCAAGATGAACATTATTTTTCAAAATAGACACAAACAAAAAATATAGACTTATAAACACCAATGTTAAGACAACATGTATAAAATGTCTGCCAGGCAATAAAAGCATTAAATTTTTTTTTTAATTGATGGGGGGGGGGGGGCTACCGATTTTCAGAGAACTTAAAACGATTACTTGGTTACTTATTGTAGTGTATCACTGTATTATTTAAACAAATTAACCATAAATAATTAACAGTGCCTTTTTATAGCCATCTGTCACTTATATTATTTCAAACTAAAACTGTTTTTACAGTTTTGTAACCTTTTATCAATTGGTGATAACTTTAATAAAGACGTTTTACTTTGTTTCATTGTAGACAAAAGATGGCAGCAAATTTTTCTCAACTGAATTATTAAATGTTGTCTTCATGTTCACCAATGAAAAAAAAAATGGATGTTGGCCGCAAAATCCATGGCATTTTAAGGAAAGATTTTCATGGAGGATATTATGGTGCACCAGAGGTTTCGAGAGAGAAGCAATACACTGGTGAAGGGTAAAAAATTACATACGAGTGTCATCACAAAAAAAAAACATTTGGTGCCAAAATCCTTGTGCATTAGTTTAAAATAAATTTAATTTAAACTCATAATAATAAAATTTGCATCATTTCAAATTTTTGGCCTTCAATTTAATGCTTTTAACCTACTTTTATAAGGTTTAAAAAAATGCATTTAAGTAACACACTAATCAATTTACTGTTTTAGACAAATTAGGAAATAAGTAATGAAGTAATCGTTCTAAGTAACGCAGTTAATTGAAATAAGCGCTGCGTAATTTGGAGCAGAAAAAAAAGGTGAAATTTGGTTAAATAATTTTAGATAAATCCTAAAACACAATCTCAAAGGTAGAAAAAAATGTCTTTGAATTGAACAGTGTTTGGGACAAATTTGATTTTGCATTTCTGGAACTTTCCTCTTAGGAAGCCATGATGGCAACAACCACAACAAAAGTAAAGATAGTCGTGAAGAAGATGTGCGTAAACATCATACACCTCTTGAAACGGCGACCCTGAAAGTTAAAGAAAAAAAGGATTTGTAATAAAAAGTCATTTATTTTCATTCCTAGTTTAAAAGAATGACAACAATTCTTTAAGACATTTTGTAATTGCATTTTCACATTTGTGTCCTGGACAAAGAAATATATATATATATATATATATATATATATATATATATATATATAAGCAAGAGGTTATATTGGTTCCAACGAGAGAAAAGTGTGTATATTAAAAAGAAGGGAGGTACCACAAACGTTTTTGGTTGTAATGTGGGTTTTTTTTTTTAAATATTATGTTTTATTTTCCATAATTTTGCTACACGTGTTTCTGGTCTCGCGACCGTCTTCAGGTAAAGCGAGGAGATTTCCACATATTAAAAATAATTAATTTTTTTCTCCTTTATGTTTTTCAATGTTAAATATTCTCAATATGAGACATTCTCTTTTTTTGTGTTAGTAATCCAAATGTCTTTCTTGAACTGGTAGTGAAGAGTTCTGCATGAAGGGTCATAAAACAATTAAGGTTGGTTTGAGAAATGATGAATTAGTTGTCGGTATCTTATCTTTTAATGTTTTAATGACTCCTGTGTGTTCTTAGATCTATTTCCATTTCCGTGTGTTTCTGTCAGTATGTGTGTATATATGTGTATATCCCCTCTCCATACATACACACTGTCTCACTAGGAGGAATTAGTAAACACGTTTGTACAATAACACACACACACATATATATATATAATAATTTCTTCTTGTACAAATCAACTCCAGGATAAAGTCTACTTCAAAAAATTGACCAATTCCAATAGATTTTAGAAAATGCTCAATACCTAGTGACGAGATACTTCACAATATTGCTCTCTCTCTCTCTCTCTATATATATATATATATATATATATATATATATATAGAGAGAGAGAGAGAGAGAGAGAGAGAAAGGACAATAAAAGAACAGGATTCAGGAAGCCAGAAGACAGTGTGAGCAAACAAAATTGACTATAATGAAAGTTAATTAATATAGTGAAAGTATAATTCAGAAAATCAAGGCTTGCCTGGTCCACACAAACCAGGCTTGTTTTAGTCACCCACCTTTCGTTGAAATCTGTCGAAGTCAAATATATATGTGTGTATGTGTGAGCAAGTGTGAGCTTATCTGACGGCACAGACAGCCAATCTGAAAAACGTCAAGATCACCCACCCCACCTGTTACTTGTTAAGAGAGTATTGCTACACATGTAACGCTACAGTCTTGTCACCAAAATAGAATGACAATTGCGTATATATATGCATGCTCAAATGCATAGATGTGTATCTGCGCCTAACCTCAGATTATTTATATGGGTGTGTTCATAAAAACTAAAATGCATACACCTGTATGTATGTGTGTCTATGTATGTGAGAGTGTCATCCCAAACAAACACAGAAGAAAAAATTTTCTCCCTCCACTACATACAAATAATGAAACACAAATAATCATAAATAGATCCACTTTGAAAAATTAAACCAGTTTGTCTGATGATCGCAAAATAGTGAAACCCGGGGTTACAAACTACTTCCATGCAACTATATATATATATATATATATATATATATATGGTGAACATTCCCGCCGTATGCACTGTATGAGGGTCAAGCAGCTCAGCTCCTAGGAACCGACAGCCCAGACACCAGCACATATGATTTGATTATAGTGGTGAAGGCTTTGTGCAGAACCAACCACACTTTTTGAAGGGCTGAATACAAAGACTACATGCCACAATGTCCCCAAACAACCCTCTGCAGGTTTTGAATTCAGAGTTGTTCTTCTCCTAGACCAGTTGCTATCCAAGGCTATAGAAAACAGTCTGTCCTGCTATTTACCCATAACTTTCCCAAGGGTATTAACACATAAATGATTCAACTGCAATTTGAACTCGGCTCCCCAATTCCTCAATCCAAGACACTATCCATTACTCCATCATGCCTCCTTATATATATATATATATATATATATATATATATATATATATATATATACACACACACACACCAACCGTAAGTTTTTATAAATTAAGAAAATTCTCAAAAATTGAGAGCCACTGTGCAGTGCTTTTTATCTACAAATACTCAATCCCCAAATATCAAGACCTCTTCTGCATGAATACACTAAATTTTAAACAGTACACAGGCACGTGATACGACACTGATAACATTGACAGAAAATAGTGGAAATTATATGAAAAGTGATTTGCACAAGTGTTGTGTGTGAAGAAGTTTTTTCTTTTGTCACTTCATACAAAATGGACTCACTCTCTAGAATAAAACATTTCTCAAAGATATGACGATGAATGTTGGTTATCAGTGTGGAAAATGGAATTGGCATGAAAAGTTAAAATTCCAGCCAAAGTCACTGCATTTACTTTTGCACAAATAGCCTTGGAAATGTATAAATCTATCTCTTTTCTTCCCAACTATGGGTTAAACAGTGGGGCAGACCAGCCTCTCTAGATTTAGTTGGCAACCAGTCTAGAAGGAAAACTGAATTAAAAAATAGTTAGGCATGGGGCTAGTGACTCCCCCATATAGTACCAGACAGAAAGCACAACATCTATGACTAGTGTTGTTGAGGGGTAGGGTCGGGGTCCTATACTCCATTGGGTGTCTACAGGCTTAACGTACAAAGAAATGCTGAACAATATCTACTTACCACTGGATGAGGTTCCGGAATTCTATCTTTCGGGTTGTTAGCTTTTTCGTATTCATATTTCTCTTGCCTCTCTGGAATTAGAAACAAAAGACAGTAAATAGCATTAGACGCACATGTGGAGAACAGAGCAAGAGACAGTGCAGCCCAACATTTCCAAGCACCTTTTCAGGATGTAAGGATCCCGAGTTTTCACAGCTTCCTTTTTTTCCAGTTGCCCCCTTTATAACCCTTGTCTGTGTGGTACTTGTTCATCCATTCATTTGCTCAAATTTAGGTAACCTGCTTCTTCTCTTGCTAAAATGTCCTGTGAGTGTTCAATTCTTCAAGCCTTCTTTCCTCATTATGTTTGTCTTAAAACTTCATCAATTCTAAAATGATTTGTCCATAACCTTATCAGTATTCATCATTAGAACCACATCTATCATTTAAAATTTTTCTTCATTTATAATAACATTTTTCTGCCATATAGGGGGTTAGATATTACACAATAATCCAATAATTTCCTTCTCATTTTTCAATCCCTTAATACCTTGTTTAGTTTCTGAAAAGCATCTTTCAGTATTCCTAAGCACCTTTGGACTCCTATGTTACACTTTGTGTCATCAGATACACTATCCTAAAAGATTGCTCAAATTTTTCAATCCCTTAATACCTTGTTTAGTTTCTGAAAAGCATCTTTCAGTATTCCTAAGCACCTTTGGATTCCTATGTTACACTTTGTGTCATCAGATACACTATCCTAAAAGATTGCTCAAATTTTTCAATTCCTTAATACCTTGTTTAGTTTCTGAAAAGCATCTTTCAGTATTCCTAAGCATCTCTGGATTCTTATGTTACACTTTGTGTCATCAGATACACTATCCTAAAAGATTGCTCAAATTTTTCAATCCCTTAATACCTTGTTTAGTTTCTGAAAAGCATCTTTCAGTATTCCTAAGCACCTCTGGATTCCTATGTTACACTTTGTGTCATCAGATACACTATGCTACCCGGGTACTTGAAATTCTATACCTGTTTCATTCTGTCACTACCTCTGATGCTTAATTCACATTTTGGTTCTTTGATTACAACAAAGAATTTCAATGTTTTCAGGGTTCCCTCCCTATTTCAAAAGACTAATTCAATCAAGTGACACTGAATCCAAAACAAAGAAAACTGCAGTTAGAATAAACAGATACAATTCCAACAAATGGCGCCTTTTCTATGTGCAGCTTGGAGTCAATTTCTCAAGAAAATAAGGCAATTATAAAGGATTTTCACAGGAGACAAATGAAGACAGAGATATAGAAATCTGTCATCTGCTATGATATTCACAACATTTATCAGGAGAAAAACTTCAAGTCTTTTCATTATTTGTGACAAAATTATCCAGCATTCTCAACATTAATTGATAGATTCACGTGGTATTAGACAAAGAATGAACAAGCGGGGGAGTTGGAATTAAAAAAAAGAGGAGAATGGGTAGAAAATGAGCCAGAAAAAAAGAGGAGAGAAAGAAAGAGCAAAGATGAAAGAGAAAGAGAAAGAATTTACAAAAGATAAAAGAAATATTTTGTTACCAAACTATAAAAGAAAGAATCTGAAAAGCAAACAGAAAAGAAAAATACAATGAAGGAAGGAAGGAAGGAAGGAAAGCTGAATACAAAGAAAAAAAGAAAAGGAAAGGAATAGAGTGAAAGGAAAGGAAAAGTGGAAATAGATATAGAAAAAAAGAAAAGGAAAAATCAATGTCTTCTCTCTATTCTTGGTTTTTCTTTTTTGATTTGATTTGGGGTTTTTTTTACGGCATATCAACCTCAATGGGTCATTTAATGCCAACAACCTTTCTTTTATTTTTTCCATAATATTTTTGTTTTATTAGTAATCCATTTCTGTCAATATTTCTTTCCTCAAAAATATATAGCTGGAAATAGTATTTTCCAAGAATATATAGCTGGTAATAGTATTTTCAAAAACGTATAGCTGGTAATAGTATTTTCAAAAACGTATAGCTGGCATATCTTTTCAAAAACGTATTGCTGGTAATATTTTTCCTTTTTTTCAAAAAATGTATAGCTGGCATATCTTTTCAAAAACGTATTGCTGGTAATATTTTTCCTTTTTTTCAAAAAATGTATAGCTGGTAATATATATATATTTTTCCTTTTCCAAAAATATATTGTTGGCAATATTTAGTTTTCAAAAATGTATTGATGGTAATAATTTTTTTTTTTTTTTTACAAAGAATTTCTGGTATTAAAACCTATTTTTACACTTTCATAGTGTTTTGACCTCAGTTACAATTCCATTGAATAAGGTTTTGTTAAAAAACGTATAGCTGGTAATATTTTTCTTTTTTTTAAACGTATACCTGGTAATATTATTTTTCAAAAATGTACAGCTGGTAATAATATTTTTCAAAAATGTATAGCTGGTAATATTTTTTCAAAAAACATATAGCTGGTAATATCGTTTTTCAAAAACACACTGCTGGCAACATTATTCCTTCGAAAACGTATAGCCGACAACCTTATTTTTTCAAAAATGGCCTTTCTGTTGGACGTAGTTTACCGTCATACCCATGGATGTGGATGCAGTTTACCGTCATACCCATGGACGCGGATGCAGTTTACTGTCATACCCATGGACGCAGATGCAGTTTACTGTCATACCCATGGACGCGGATGCAGTTTACCGTCATACCCATGGATGCGGATGCAGTTTACTGTCATACCCATGGACGCGGATGCAGTTTACCGTCATACCCATGGACGCGGATGCAGTTTACTGTCATACCCATGGACGCGGATGTAGTTTATCGTCATACTCAGGATGTTTTTTGGTTTTTTTTATCTATTCATAAAAGAGAATAAAATAAAAAAGAAAGACAACAAAAAGAAAGGGAACAACAGAAGGTTAAAGGTTATGATTTTAAAATTTACCTTGATTCTTGTCATGGTAGCAGAAATCATGAATTTCAAGAACAATGTTGATTATCAGATGCAACAGAAGAAGAATCATAATAATCCAGGTGACCCAACCAGGAATATGCATCTTTCCATAATCCAAACCAATCAATAAAGTTGGCACTGTACAAAACAATAAAAAAAAAGAATCAAATATTGTTAATGACCAATACATAGAATGATTAAAGAGTTTAATATTTGCTGACCAAATATTAATACAATAAACGCTTAGCGAGATTTGAATGCATGTCTCTTTTGCTTCAGGGAAGTTTGGCAGAATACAAATGGCTGCTTTAATTGCTAAAATCCCAAGATCTCTCTCAGCACTTTTTTTTTAAAATTCTTTTTTGCTTATTTTTTACCTTAATAATATCAGAAAATGTTGTGTTATTTTTATTTGCTTATTATTAAATTATACATTGTCAACCATCATTCATTTTTGTTTCCTGCAAAGTCATTGAGCTGCTATAACATAGCAGCTAAAACTACTGATACACTTAACAAGGTTTCTCAGTCACAAATGATATGTGATATTGAATCTCACTGAGAGCTTATTCTTTATTTACATTGTTCCCTGTCAGAAACAGTGGCAGATCTACAATGAAACTAATTGTCTAGCATTGCCATGCATATATATATATTTTTGTTTAATATTAATCTGTTCCCTTTGTCCCAGCTTTCAAATGATCTACAATGCCATTGGCACTTTGAAAATAGTCCAATACTTGTGTCGGCTCCAATCCTCTGTGAGAATAACTACAAAATCACCACCCCCGCCACCCACACACACTAAATTTATAGACAAATCCTACAGATGCATGTTGGGATTACTTTCTAACCAATAAAATGAACCTCTTCTTGATACCATCTGCCATATTCTTGTTCTTTCTTGTCTTGAAGTCAGAATGCAACAATCAATTGACTGTATCCCTTTTGACTATACACACCATTCTTACTTTGTAAACTTTTTGTCTTATAG
The DNA here is from genome assembly GCA_964036315.1 of Acanthosepion esculentum. Classification (NCBI taxonomy): domain Eukaryota; kingdom Metazoa; phylum Mollusca; class Cephalopoda; order Sepiida; family Sepiidae; genus Acanthosepion; species Acanthosepion esculentum. The sequence continues at coordinate 9,910,763 of OZ038499.1, read as the reverse complement.
CTGTTGCTATTGCTTAGTTTCGTCTTGCATGTACGTCGTTTGCTTAGTTTCGTCTTGCATATACGTCGTTTGCTTAGTTTCGTCTTGCATATACGTCGTTTGCTTAGTATTATTTTACCCCGTTTTCTTTCTTTTTCTTATTGTTTATTGGAAACTTTGTCAATTTCATTTGTTGGGTATTTTTGACAATTGCACTTAGCCATGGCCAATTACTCTACAACTTAGGCATCTCGTTAATAACAACGAATGATCTGGTTGAAGATTGAATATTGTAGTTTTTCAATGTAATAAAATTCCCTAGCATATCATGAGAGCAATAAAGGCATTTCTTGTTGGCCAGTATTTCAAAATCCTCAAGCAGCTCCATCTGTTTGCTAACCTGAATCTAATTGAAAAGCTTCAGGAAATTCTAAAACTATAATCAAGGTAAGTCATAGATGAGCCTCACTGATGCTTAACTTTGGGAAGAATGGATGAGGAATTGGCTAAAAATTATATCCAACACAAGTGCAAGAATCTGCAGATCCCCTAATCCTAAAAGGGTTCCCAAAGCAACTTTTTTTAATGAATGAATTTTTTAACAAAAGAAAATGCTTTGTTTTTGTTAAGTGTTATTAAAATAAGGTCATTTTTGTGATGGAATCATAAGTCAATTAGTTGAAGGAGCTAATGTTGGCCTTAGAATATGTTCTAATACCCCATTTCATATGGCCTCAAAATTCCCGCAATTGGTCATATTTCAAATTTTTTATGGGAGCTTGCAGCACCTGAACCTCCAAAAGTATGGAGAATCTATTCATAGCAGTTGGACCCTTGAATCTATTGTTGCTGGTTGCGACAGAGCTCCATATCTGATCAAGCTTCAAGGCCCTAAAAATGTTATTCTATCACTGGTCATAAATTGACAGAGTAAAAGTTACAATAAAAATTCTTTCAGCCGTTGTACGCTCCGGCCTTCTTCAGGTGGTTGGAATTTTGAACTGAAGCCTTTATTTCGATCACTGGGGTAGACTGTTCTAGTTCCACGTGCCATGTTTGATGGATGTCAGTTATCAGTTATCTCCTGCGAATTTTCCCTCTGAAAGTTCTCCACTGCCTTAACTGGGTATTGAACTCGCACTCTTTGGGTCTGTCACTGGATCTAACCAACGCCTTTATCCACTGTGCCATGTGTCGCAGGAGATAACTGATAACTGACATCCATCAAACATGGCACGTGGAACTAGAACAGTCTACCCCAGTGATAGAAATAAAGGGTTCAGTTCGAAATTCCAACCACCTGAAGAAGGCCGGAGCGTACAACGGCCGAAACGTTGTGACAAATATGGCGACAAAGATGAGGACAATAGTCCGACTAATGCAAATACTGTACATAATACCTCATCTCAGAAATATAGACAGACTCAATAAAAATTCTGTTAAAAAAAATTAAGAAAGAAATACTCATCAAAAATTAATGATGGCTGACAATGCTTCAGCTAAAATAAAAAAAAAAATTAGTTCAAAATAATACCAAAACAGATAACATAATTTGGCAGTAACTAATGAGTAGCTAGTACAATAATAAGTTTGCTCAAAGTCACAATAAATGGCAAGAAATAAGACAAGCAGAGACAGTGACCGATATCTCCTTCTTGCTATATATTGTGTTGTGATATAGATGTTGTGTAGTTTCACAGTTAAGTTCTTTATTCAACAAAACAGTGTTCTCTACATTCAGTTATGTGCCATGCGGGATACACACATAGGCGATCATGTCTCTTTCAATACATGACTGACGAGGCAGATTTTTTTTTCCTGCAGTAGGTTGCCATTTCTTTCTGCAGTAGACCAGTTACCATCCAAAGCTATAGAACTCAGTCTGTCCTGCTATTTACCCATAGCTAGGGCAGGGGGAGAAGAACAGGATTCATACCTTTCCCAAGGGTATTAGCATGTGAGTGAATGTAATGGATTCAACTGGAATTTGAACTTGGCTCTCCGATTCCTCAATCCGAGCCGTTATCCATTACTGCTCTGAAATAAGATATTTTTGTACAAGATGACAACTGTCTTCATTCCACAACATTTGGTATGCTTTCTAAATCTTCTGATTATTTAAAACATCTTTAGACGCTAAAAGATGCAAATTTAAAATATTTTGCCTTAATAACATGCATTAGACATGTATCAGAACAAAAATGAAAAGAAAGACTTACTTGCCAATACACATGCTACTAGGCAGAAAATGAAGAACGTCCAGTTGAACACAGGTCGGAACCAACTTTCTTTGTGTGGAGAGCACAGGATAAGAAGTGCCTGCAAAATAAACAAGAAATAATGAAACAACAGCACACTATTTAAATTATTCGGACTATTATCCTCATCTTTGCCGCCATATTTATCACAACGTTTCGGCCGTTGTATGCTCCGGCCTTCTTCAGCAGGTTAGAATATCAAGCTGAACCCTTTATTTCACTCACTGGGGTAGACTGTTCTAGTTTCATGTGCAATGAACAGTCTACCCCAGGGAACGAAATAAAGGATTCAATTTGACATTCCAACCACCTGAAGAAGGCTGGAGCGTACAACAGCCAAAATGTTGTGATAAATATGGTAACAAAGATGAGGACAATAGTCCGAATAATGTAAATAGTGTACATAATACTTCATCTCAGGAATATAGACAGATAAAACAACAGTGTTATCATGAAAGAAACTTTTCTTTTCTAACCGACCAACAGTTTTTTTTCTAGCATTTTTTGATACATTTAAACCACCAATTTTCTGGCTATTGATACTTCTGCAATACCTTCCTATAATTGGGGCAAGATTCCAAGCACACTGCAAATCTGCCAGACTACAATTTTGTCTTATCAGAGATCACAATTTTAGGAAGAATTTGGAACAAGTCCTCTTAAAATTGTATAATATGGACAATAAGTTATAAAATTTAACTTTATAGCTTTATTATAAGAATCCAATATCTGTTTGAAATTTGTTAACAAAAACAGCACAATATTATTTTCAAAGGACATTTTAACAGGTATTTCACTAATTTAAAGGCTAAATTAATTTCAAGTTTAACTGAGTCACTGGTTTCTAAGTAATTTGCAATTAAGTATAATTTTACTAAAAAAATGTCAGCAAACTTGGACCGCAAAAAAAAAAACAAAAAAAAAAAGAGTGTCAAAAAGACAGTTTTTCCATTGACCCACTTTCACACTAAGGCCTTTGGAAAAGGCATGCATCAATCTTTTCTTCCCATAACTATAGGTTAAATACTAACGTAAATTGGCCTTGGTTGGCAGCCAAAAATGCTCGGCCAATAATTGCAGTTGGTGTTCTCGAATCAGGAGAAGTTGGATATTTTGGCTACCATGTTTGTCGGAGAGTGAGATTTTTCTGACAGGTTGCGTGCATTGTGATTTGTGAGATAGTACCTGCAAATCTAGTTTTCGGTATTTCTTTCTGTCCCCGATATTCGAATCTGAACTTACAGTGATTTATTCTCTGCGTTGTGGAAGGAATCTGTGACAAATATTTCCTTTGCAATCCCAGATCGTCTACAATGTCTTTAGAAATGTTTTACTCTTTAAGTGTTATTTTCCTTGTAGTTTCTATTTCCTTTAAGACTTTGCCATTGCTCACATGTTCACTCCATGGTATCCTCAGCATTTATCAGTAGGACCACATTTGTGCAGGTCAGCTTTTCTTTGTTTCTAATAAATTTTTCCTTTCTCTTAATACATTGCTTAGTTTCTGGAAGACATCTTTCACTATTCCAATGTACCTTCAAATGTCTGTTCTACATTTTCTGCTAATTCCCTACCTGAATAGTTAATATTTTGTATTTTCTGAATGCAGTGGTAACTTTGATTTGTGGAGTAATCAGTGAAACCTTTTCTTTTCTTCATTTTCTTATATCCATGTTTCATATGGAGGCACGGTGGAGTAATGGATAGCAGCTTGGATTGAGGAATTGGAGAGCAGAGTTTGGATTCCAGTCGAGTACTCTTGGGAAAGGTATGAATTCTATTCTTCTCCTCCCCCCTCCCAGCTATGGGTAAATAGCAGGACAGACCAGTTTCTATAGCCTTGGATGGGTAATGGTCTACAGCAGAAAGAAACGGCAACCCACTGCAGGAAAAAATCTGCCTCGTCAGTGATGTATCGAAAGATACATGATCGCCTAAGCGTGCATCATGCATGGCATGTAACTGATATGTTTCATATATTCTTTTATTTATATATATATATATATATATATATATATATATATGATGAAAATTTGGAAAAGACAAAGCAAAATCCGAATATGTGAGTTTACTGTTTTTTTAAATTTTGTTTTTGTTTTTTCTGTCAACGTCAGACGTTTCGGTCTAATAGACCATCTTCAGGACATGGTTAATGGAGACATATTTATATTAGATTTAAGTTAAATGAAGAGACGATATATACAGGACTAGTCAGAAACAGAAAAACTGAAATTCTGTTTCGGACTAGTCCTGTATATAACGTTGACAGAAAAAACAAAAACAAAATAAAAAAACAGTAAACTCACATATTCGGATTTTGCTTTGTCTTTTCCACATTTTCATCATACCGTCGGATCTACATCCACATATTTGCTTACATACATACACATATATATATATATATATATATATATATATATATATATATATATAATTGTGTATATTTCAGCAGCAATTTTTCATTAATGCATATTTCATTAAATAATAAAGACAAGTTTTGTCTATTTATTTTAAGTAAGTTCCTTTCGTATTGTCTGATAAGCTTAATCACATTATCGTTGAAAGACGAAAGGAAAACACCATATTCACACATGTTTGAATCCAATCTAAGCTTTCGGCTTACATAAGCCATTATCGAAGATGACAATTTTAATAAATCAAACAACACATATACAAAACCACAATAATGGCCCGCCCTTGCTGACGCGTTTTTCGCTTCCTTGGCTCGTAAATAAGAGTTTATCGTTACTTTGAGCATATTCAAACAGCAAAGTTCCACGTGCCATGGTTAATGGATGTCAGTTATCAGTTATCTCCTGTTAATACCCCTCTCCAAGTTCTCCACTGCCTTAACCGAGTATTGAACTCACACTCTTTGGGTCCTGTCACTGGATCTAACCTCAAGGACACATGCCACAGTGGATAAAGGCATTGGTTAGATCCAGTGACAGGACCCAAATAGTGTAAGTTCAATACCCAGTTAAGGCGGTGGAGAACCTGGAGAGGGGAATTAATAGGAGATAACATTAAACATGGCACGTGAAACTAGAACAGTCTACCCAGGGAGCAAAATAAAGGGTTCAGTTCAACACTCCAGCCACCTGAAGAAGGCCGGATTGTACAACGGCCAAAACATTGTAATAAATATGACGACAAAGATGAGGACATTAGTCTGAATAATGTAAATAGTGTAATTAGCCTTTAATGTTATAATTTTTGTTTGTATATAACATTGGTCTCAAGTTGTACAGTTTTTAGTTGCCATTTTCTTTTTGTCCTCAATTCTTGTTCTCATGTGAGAGAACTGACTTATCTGTTTTTAATTATTATATTTCAGTATTACTAGGTCTATTGGTAGATTTGCTTTTAGAAAAGTTGGTTCACTGTGTCATGCCAGAAAATCTTTCTTGACAGAATCCATTTTGCACGTTTATAAATCTACCATTTAAATTGCTGCCACGCCTGCTCTGGTGCTCCTGCTATATATCTCAAGATTCTTGACAAAATCCAAAGAAGTGTCTGTAATGTTATCAATACTGACCTGGCATCTTGATCTGCAATTCTTCAGAAATGCTTTCCTTGGTACCTCAACCTCATGAATTTAAGCATACTACCAGATTAGTAATTTTACTACTGAACCAGCTAGATATTACCGTCAATTCTAAGTTTCTTTTCTAGCACTTCTCACCTGTAGAAGTCTCTCCGATTTCTGCCACCTACAATCTTCAAAACTTTAAATGCAATGCCAATATTTGTCTTCTGTCTTCCTGAACCCTGTTCTTTTACTGTCCTTTCTCCTTGTTAAAGTCTTCTCATTCTCTTTCACTCCCAGTAATGCCTTGCATCTTAGTAGCATTATCACCTTGCTTGGGGTGAAATGATTAAAAAAAAAAACTTTGATTTTGACATTCCCAATATGTACCTCACATTTTGGCCTGTCTCTTTTGCTAACAACCATGCATTTCAGAATTGACAAGCATTTTTTTTTTTACCATTACACATTCTTTTAGGGTTTATGTGTCACTTTGCAGTGTGATATCAAATCTCTTTTCTTGCTATTGTACATCTTGTTCAGGATGCGGTTTTGAAATGCTCACAGATCGAGATAATTTTCTTCCATTTGCTCAAAATGCTTGCTAGTTTTCCTTGACTAGCCACAATGCTGGATATTCCTCATGGTACCAGAACAAACAATGCTTTACAATAATTCTGTGAACCATGTAATTGTTCAAATCCAGCACATGATCAATATCTGAAGACGATGGACTAGATTCGGCCATTTTGACAATAACTTCTTTTGTTATAAGAGACAGCTTTATCCTCCTGGCCATGTTCACAAACTGCTACAAAATAACATCTAATAATGTAGCTAACACCTGCCAAATAGTGATTCGCACACTCATGGCAATTATAGGTTTGGAAAGATTTGTACACATTTTATAAGACAGTTTAGCAGAAAAGGATGTCCACACGACTTGCGAGGTTTCTTTGTATCATGACAATTGAAATGCAAAGCATGAACGTTACTTTTATCTTCCAAGCACAACACAACATGTAAAATCTTTTATAAGATGTTTGAATGGAAGAATCAATTATCTCAGGCTGTACATTACAATTGTGTGTGTGTGTGTGTGTATATATAAAAATAAAAAAAAAATTCTTTTTACCTCATGTGGCGAGTAGGCTATTTCAGCAGACAATACAAGTGGTCGTCTGTCATTTCAACCTCAATATGGAATGGAATTCACGTCCGTGGAGCTAAAGGAAGCTGGAAGCGAAAGTTAACTATAAGGAAGTGATATGGGGAGGGGTCAACTTAAAATTTAACATGCCAACAATACCTAATACAGAGCTCATACTTTTCAATGTATAAGGTATTGTTGGCATGTTAAATTTTAAGTTGACCCCTCTCCATATCACTTCCTTATAGTTAACTTTCGCTTCCAGCTTCCTTTAGCTCCACAGACGTGAATTCCAGTCCTTATTGAGGTTGAAATGACAGACGACCACTTGTATTGTCTGCTGAAATAGCCTACTCCCCACATGAGGTAAAAAGAATTTTTTTTTTTTTTACTTTTCATTCATATTGTTCTGTACAAATAAAATACATCAAGCTCTCTTTTGGGGATCAATTTTAATATTTTTATATTATGAGGACCCACTTGGATTATACACCCACGGAATTTATTTCACTTTATATATATATATATATATATATATATATATATATATATATATATATATAGACACACACACACACACACACATTTTGAACAATAAAAATTATTAAAAAAATTAAAATCTTCAGACACACTGGGTTGTATATTAATATTCTTTCGTTTTATTATTATTTCATTTAGATTCCTCAACTAGTTTCGGCCAACATGGCCATCATCAAGAGAAAAATAATTTTCTGCTTGCTGGTAGCAGTGAACTACAGAAATGGATGTCTTGATGGAGAAAATGAACTTTTGTCTGTAGTTTTCATTTGTTTTTTTTTTAAATTTTTTTACCATAAATTTTGGTCAAACAGTCTCTTTTAAGTTGTTATTTGAGATAAGAGCTGGATGGATTCATGCTGCTCTGAATTCCCTTGGTCATTTTGACCGTTTTATTGGTTCCTGGAAAGGGGATGTGTCTCTGTTAAGTGTGTTATTTGGTTCTTAGGGAGTGAGTGAGTATGATGTGTGTAAGCGTGTATATTCGTGTGGCTGTGTGTATAAGTGTGAGGCCTTATACATATATATATATATATTATATATATATATATATATATATATAGACAATATTAGTGGTGAAGATACACATACATATGCAATTATATATGCACATACACATATGTGTATAAAAATAATTCCAAGAGGATATGATCCAGGTAGAACTCGATGTCCAGGACAGAGTAAGGATATAATAAAGACTTAAACACTAATATTCCATGGTCATATAATTTATTCCATTGGAATCGTAAAAACGACCCAATTCATCAGACCTACAGATTTAGAATGAAAACGGAAAAACGACTCCGGGAGAAATCGGTGAGAGTATGTGTGATAGTGTGGGGGGACCCGTGATCTATATAGAGGGGTAATAGACGAGAGAGACGGGGCGGACTTTAGGCGGAGAGGGCACTTGAATCTGTAGGTCTGATGAATTGGGTCGTTTTTACGATTCCAATGGAATAAGTTATGACCATGGAATATTAGTGCTTAAGTCTTTTTATTATATATATATATATATATATATATATATATATATATATATATATATAAAATGCATCACACAGAGTGCTGGTATTAATAAAATAGTGCCCAATGTAATATAACAGAGCTATTAAGTATATATTAATAAATATACATATTATCCCTCACCACTAGCATGACTGAGTTTCATGCACAATGCAATCTTCAGGTGCTGAGTATGAACTGACCGTTACACAATTTTTAATTATAATATACTGAGATTTTTTTTTTAATTATAACATTTTAAAAATGTATTTGGCAATTAAAATAAGCAGGATTTATATACGTATGTAAAAAAATTTTTTTTTTTAATTATAAAATTAAAGGGAGATTACTTATTAAAACATGAATATATATTTAATAGTAATATATTAAAAATAAACTGTAATTAGCATTAAAAAATAACAATTTAAAATTAAAAATAAGTTTAAAATTAAAATAAAATTTTTTTAAAAATAAAATTTAAAAAAAAATTAAAATAAAAATTTAAAAATTAATCTGGATCAATGTATTTAAGCAGATATTTTTTTATGCCTATATGTAATCATCAATTCATTTCTTTTGTTTAATAAGATAGGGTTATTTAAGTTATTTTAACCAACTTTTCAGCAAAACATAAATTGAATTTGTTTCCTTTACCGTTATAAACCTTAGCCCTAGATATAATTTCCCAGTTGATTGATGGTGGGAAGCTATGAACAAAATTTCAAAGGATTTTCCATGGAACCAAAATAAAACTTAACATCATTACCCGAATTTAATTTCACTTGGTATATATTATCAGTCATAAATCTGGATAGGATGCTAAAATTAGCGCTCAGTTCTGTAGCTGCACATGGCTTAGACTATACACATCACAGTCTCTAATTCAACAACAGAATAAGTCCAAACTTTTCTTTGGCCTTTTTAAAGAAATTCTCTTAAAGAACATTCCTTTAATTTGTACTTTTTTCAGGAACATTGCTTGAAATTTTCTCGACAAGAAAATGTCTGCAATAGTATATTTCTGTCTCGTCTCTTTTGTTTGTCTAACCAATTCAACACATGGTTTTTGTTCATCAACACATGGCATCTTCTCAACTTCAAGCAACAACCTCAAACCTAACACAGCATTTTAACAGTATTTCACTAACTTTAAGGTTGAACTTCTTTCAACTTCAAATAGACCACCATTTTCTAAGTAGTTTTTTAAGTATAAAAGAAATGTATATCTAAGGGAGATAACCCAAATTTTTTAATTGCTAATAAGTTATTTCCTAGAAAATAAGAATAAGTTGGGAAGAATCCTTGACATGTTTTCCCTATCTTCATCAGCCATAGTGACATCATATCAGGAACAATTCTTTAATAATTACGTTTAATGATCATTAGCATTTGCAAATAGAAATTCTATCAATAAAAAACAACATTAAATGAACACTGCCAAAGTTAGCAATAAGGCGAGGTACTTTAAAACTAATTTTAAACTCTTTCAACAGTTAGGATGCAGAAAGTTATAAGCTGTTCAGCTTATAATTTTCTGTATCTTAACTGTTCAATTTCTGCTGTACATCTAATATGCTGCATGTTTGCATTAATCTTATTTTGTTTGGTTTTTGTTTTTTATAATTTATTTCCAAATATATTGCTAGGTGAGATTACACAATACCAACAAAAATGGTCTGACCAATTTATTATATAACTATGTTGTTGGTATCATCAATTGATATAAATACAAAGCAAAGACATAACAGAGAACATAAAATGTGATGCAGAAATTCAAAGTTGCATTAGAATAGCAAAAGATGCCTTCCAGAAACCAAGCACAATATTAAGAAACAAGAAAATTTTGTTTACAAACAAAAATAAGTGTGCAGTTATTATATAATATCATTGCTCCTATATGGCAGGGGAATACTGGACAATTTCATTATAGATGAAGAGGAAACTTCAGTCAATGGAGATGTGGCTATACAGAAGGATACTGAAAATACCATGGCCAGAACAAGTGAGCAACAAGCAAGTTTTAAAGAAAAGGGGAATGGAATGACACTTCTGCTTAGGATCAGAAAGAGACATTTGAAATTTCTGGGATACATCATGAGGAAAGAGGGCTGACACTCACAGGACATATTGAAAGCAAGAGTGAGAAAGGGAATCATAGAATCACTTTCTGATGTGGAGATGAACAAACCTCTCCAGAGGAGGACTTGAACTCGCCCAAATACATATAGACTAAAGCCGAGAATCATCAGTAGGAGTAAACATGTAGAGAGTTAGATCTAGCTTATCTGTTTACTATTTCGACAAGATTATGTCGACTTCAAGCAACATACTACTTCTTGGTTTTGTTATCTCCATCCAATGCAGCGAAGACGTAACCCGTTCATGATGAGTTTGTGTAAATGGATGACAACATAAGCAGGGAGGGACAGTAAGGGGTCAAACATCGCTTAGGCTTACAAGGGATGGAAAGTAGTAGAGAGCCATGACCGCGCATGTATTAAGGAAGGGTTAATAGATCAAACTGAGATTACAGAATTTTTTTTTTACGCATTTCACCACAAGCAAAAAAGGTGGGAAGCCACTAGAATGCAAGGGGTTTAATTCTATTATCAGCAAGTAATTAATAACTCTTGTATAATACCTAAAAGTAATTAACAATAACTCTTGTATAATACCTAAAAGTAATTAACAATAACTCTTGTATAATACCTAAAAGTAATTAACAATAACTCTTGTATAATACCTAAAAGTAATTAACAATAACTCTTGTATAATACCTAAAAGTAATTAACAATAACTCTTATATAATACCTAAAAGTAATTAACAATAACTCTTGTATAATACCTAAAAGTAATTAACAATAACTCTTGTATAATACCTAAAAGTAATTAACAATAATTCTTGTATAATACCTAAAAGTAATTAACAATGACTCTTGTATAATACCTAAAAGTAATTAACAATGACTCTTGTATAATACCTAAAAGTAATTAACAATAACTCTTGTATAATACCTAAAAGTAATTAACAATAACTCTTGTATAATACCTAAAAGTAATTAACAATAACTCTTGTATAATACCTAAAAGTAATTAACAATAATTCTTGTATAATACCTAAAAGTAATTAATAATAACTCTTGTATAATACCTAAAAACAAAAAAAAGGCTCATCTAAAGAGGGAATGAAACACTTCCTATATTTAAAAAAACCAAAAAAAAACCCTTGATGGTTAGAAAAATATTGACTACTTACACACACAATAACACAGACAGTAACAATGATGCATAATGGTGGATGTGCCCGTAAAGGAAGGAATGGAGGCTGAAAAACAAAAATAAAAAATTCAACAAAAATGCTGACAAAAATTGCTGCAGAATCTACAACACTGGCTAACTTCCCAACATATTCAAATTCTACAAATACAAACTTACAATTACCAATTTGCAATTATATCGGTAAAAAAAAAAAAACCCATCAGAATAAATCCTCTTTGTGCATGCAGATTTTAGATACTTATTCGTTCATGATTGAATTTATGTATGAAAAGTACATACGGTAAAAAAAATTTACAGAAAGTTAAAGCCAAACTTAACAGGCCTTTAGCATTTTTTGAAATCTTAAAATATAATTTAAAGATTTAATATTTACATTTTTTAAAAGGTAAATCCCCAGAGAAATCAAACAGATTGAAAATTTAATTTCAAGCTTTTGTAAAATGGTTGTCTTGAATCAAAAAAGAAAACTAGAAGATTGTTTTGTTTTGAAGGTTTTACTTCTTTTTTTAATAAAATATTCTGTAGACATTTCAGATATAAAAAAAAAAAACTAATTTTTTTTTAAAGATTTATTTTCATTTATAGATGTTCTTTAATATTTTAAATTTCTGAACCATTCTGAATTCTTGTTATTGAATAATTGTTTTAATAATTGAGAAAATATAATATTTAACAACTACAAGATGCATTTGCTGACACAAATAAAATAATGAAATGTATTCATTTTCATCTTTAATTTGTTGCCTATTCAGAGTCCCCCATTATTCAGAGCCCCCGCCTCAGTATTATGCATATTTAACCAATTAGGTTAATATTCAATATTCTGAAGTTACAATCAATTTTCTCATTACAATTGAAATTTCTTTCAGTAATCAATGAATTAATGCTAAAATCCTTATCAGATTCCATTTTTAATTTTAAATGTGAATGGATTTTGGTGTTTAAATTTTCTACTTGTTTTTTTCTTTTTTTTTTTTCCACAAATTTTAACACAAAGATATTTGTTTCCTCGGAATGCAAAAAAAAAAAAATTAATTATAATTTTCTATTGATAATTTACCTCCTACTTCTCTGTATTCCCCACATTGAGTAAAGGGTATTTTATCAAATTTGTCCAAATTTTTTCTCTCCCTACGCACAGGTACACAAATTCAGCAGAAACGCACTTAAAGATAACAAAAATTATTCATATTATGACCAGTTTTCTTCCATCTTATTATTGTTGTTTTTATCCCAACACTCTGGCTCTATACACTCTTCATTATTACTATTATTTTATTACTAGTTTTATTCCATCTTATTATTGTTGCTTTTTATCCCAACACTCTGGCTCTATACACTCTTCATTATTACTATTATTTTATTACTAGTTTTATTTCATCTTATTATTGATGCTTTTTATCCCAACAGTCTGGCTCTATACACTCTTCATTATTACTATTATTTTATTACTAGTTTTATTTCATCTTATTATTGATGCTTTTTATCCCAACACTCTGGCTCTATACACTCTTCATTATTACTATTATTTTATTACTAGTTTTATTCCATCTTATTATTGTTGCTTTTTATCCCAACATTTTCGCTCTATACACTCTTCATTAATACAATTATTTTATGACTAGTTTTCTTCCATCTTATTATTGTTGCTTTTTATCCCAACAGTCTGGCTCTGTACACTCGTCATTATTACTATTATTTTATTACTAGTTTTATTTCATCTTATTATTGATGCTTTTTATCCCAACAGTCTGGCTCTATACATTCTTCATTATTACTATTATTTTTTTACTAGTTTTATTTCATCTTATTATTGTTGCTTTTTATCCCAACACTCTGGCTCTATACACTCTTCATTATTACTATTATTTTATTACTAGTTTTATTTCATCTTATTATTGTTGCTTTTTATCCCAACACTCTGGCTCTATACACTCTTCATTATTACTATTATTTTATTACCAGTTTTATTCCATCTTATTATTGTTGCTTTCTATCCCAACACTCTGGCTCTATACACTCTTCATTATTACTATTATTTTATTACTAGTTTTATTCCATCTTATTATTGTTGCTTTTTATCCCAACACTCTGGCTCTATACACTCTTCATTATTACTATTATTTTATTACTAGTTTTATTCCATCTTATTATTATTGCTTTTTATCCCAACACTCTGGCTCTATACACTCTTCATTATTACTATTATTTTATTACTAGTTTTATTTCATCTTATTATTGTTGCTTTTTATCCCAACACTCTGGCTCTATACACTCTTCATTATTACTATTATTTTATTACTAGTTTTATTTCATCTTATTATTGTTGCTTTTTATCCCAACACTCTGGCTCTATACACTCTTCATTATTACTATTATTTTATTACCAGTTTTATTCCATCTTATTATTGTTGTTTTTTATCCCAACACTCTGGCTCTATACACTCTTCATTATTACTATTATTTTATTACTAGTTTTATTCCATCTTATTATTGTTGCTTTTTATCCCAACACTCTGGCTCTATACACTCTTCATTATTACTATTATTTTATTACTAGTTTTATTTCATCTTATTATTGATGATTTTTATCCCAACACTCTGGCTCTATACACTCTTCATTATTACTATTATTTTATTACTAGTTTTATTCCATCTTATTATTGTTGCTTTTTATCCCAACACTCTGGCTCTATACACTCTTCATTATTACTATTATTTTATTACTAGTTTTATTTCATCTTATTATTGATGCTTTTTATCCCAACAGTCTGGCTCTATACATTCTTCATTATTACTATTATTTTTTTACTAGTTTTATTTCATCTTATTATTGTTGCTTTTTATCCCAACACTCTGGCTCTATACACTCTTCATTATTACTATTATTTTATTACTAGTTTTATTTCATCTTATTATTGTTGCTTTTTATCCCAACACTCTGGCTCTATACACTCTTCATTATTACTATTATTTTATTACCAGTTTTATTCCATCTTATTATTGTTGCTTTTTATCCCAACACTCTGGCTCTATACACTCTTCATTATTACTATTATTTTATTACCGGTTTTATTTCATCTTATTATTGATGCTTTTTATCCCAACAGTCTGGCTCTATACATTCTTCATTATTACTATTATTTTTTTACTAGTTTTATTTCATCTTATTATTGTTGCTTTTTATCCCAACACTCTGGCTCTATACACTCTTCATTATTACTATTATTTTATTACTAGTTTTATTTCATCTTATTATTGTTGCTTTTTATCCCAACACTCTGGCTCTATACACTCTTCATTATTACTATTATTTTATTACCAGTTTTATTCCATCTTATTATTGTTGCTTTTTATCCCAACACTCTGGCTCTATACACTCTTCATTATTACTATTATTTTATTACTAGTTTTATTCCATCTTATTGTTGTGGATTTTTATCCCAACACTCTGGCTCTATACACTCTTCATTATTACTATTATTTTATTACCAGTTTTATTCCATCTTATTATTGATGGTTTTTATCCCAACACTCTGGCTCTATACATTCTTCATTATTACTATTATTTTATTACCAGTTTTATTCCATCTTACTCTTGTTGCTTTTTATCCCAACACTCTGGCTCTATACACTCTTCATTATTACTATTATTTTATTACTAGTTTTATTCCATCTTATTATTGTTGCTTTTTATCCCAACAGTCTGGCTCTATACATTCTTCATTATTACTATTATTTTATTACCAGTTTTATTCCATCTTATTATTGTTGCTTTCTATCCCAACACTCTGGCTCTATACACTCTTCATTATTACTATTATTTTATTACTAGTTTTATTCCATCTTATTATTGTTGCTTTCTATCCCAACACTCTGGCTCTATACACTCTTCATTATTACTATTATTTTATTACTAGTTTTATTTCATCTTATTATTGTTGCTTTTTATCCCAACACTCTGGCTCTATACACTCTTCATTATTACTATTATTTTATTACCAGTTTTATTCCATCTTATTATTGTTGCTTTTTATCCCAACACTCTGGCTCTATACACTCTTCATTATTACTATTATTTTATTACTAGTTTTATTCCATCTTATTATTGTTGCTTTTTATCCCAACACTCTGGCTCTATACACTCTTCATTATTACTATTATTTTATTACTAGTTTTATTTCATCTTATTATTGATGATTTTTATCCCAACAGTCTGGCTCTATACATTCTTCATTATTACTATTATGTTATTACCAGTTTTATTCCATCTTATTATTGTTGCTTTTTATCCCAACAGTCTGGCTCTATACACCCTTCATTATTACTATTATTTTATTACTAGTTTTATTTCATCTTATTATTGATGATTTTTATCCCAACAGTCTGGCTCTATACATTCTTCATTATTACTATTATGTTATTACTAGTTTTATTTCATCTTATTATTGATGCTTTTTATCCCAACACTCTGGCTCTATACACTCTTCATTATTACTATTATTTTATTACTAGTTTTATTCCATCTTATTATTGTTGCTTTTTATCCCAACACTCTGGCTCTATACACTCTTCATTATTACTATTATTTTATTACTAGTTTTATTCCATCTTATTATTGTTGCTTTTTATCCCAACACTCTGGCTCTATACACTCTTCATTATTACTATTATTTTATTACTAGTTTTATTTCATCTTATTATTGATGCTTTTTATCCCAACAGTCTGGCTCTATACATTCTTCATTATTACTATTATTTTTTTACTAGTTTTATTTCATCTTATTATTGTTGCTTTTTATCCCAACACTCTGGCTCTATACACTCTTCATTATTACTATTATTTTATTACTAGTTTTATTTCATCTTATTATTGTTGCTTTTTATCCCAACACTCTGGCTCTATACACTCTTCATTATTACTATTATTTTATTACCAGTTTTATTCCATCTTATTATTGTTGCTTTTTATCCCAACACTCTGGCTCTATACACTCTTCATTATTACTATTATTTTATTACTAGTTTTATTCCATCTTATTGTTGTGGATTTTTATCCCAACACTCTGGCTCTATACACTCTTCATTATTACTATTATTTTATTACCAGTTTTATTCCATCTTATTATTGATGGTTTTTATCCCAACACTCTGGCTCTATACATTCTTCATTATTACTATTATTTTATTACCAGTTTTATTCCATCTTACTCTTGTTGCTTTTTATCCCAACACTCTGGCTCTATACACTCTTCATTATTACTATTATTTTATTACTAGTTTTATTCCATCTTATTATTGTTGCTTTCTATCCCAACACTCTGGCTCTATACACTCTTCATTATTACTATTATTTTATTACTAGTTTTATTCAATCTTATTATTGTTGCTTTCTATCCCAACACTCTGGCTCTATACACTCTTCATTATTACTATTATTTTATTACTAGTTTTATTCCATCTTATTGTTGTGGATTTTTATCCCAACACTCTGGATTGATACATTCATCAGCCATACTTTTACGACCCCTTTTTGTTTTTCTTGTTTGTTCCACCTTCCATTTATACAAACTCTAAATTACTTGCTGGTTTTCCCCACCCCTTCTTCTCTTGCCTTCAATGTGCCTTGTGAGTATTCAATTTTGCAAGCCTTCAATCTTCATTATTACTAGTAATTTATTATCAGCACCACCCCATACTACTACTACTACTACTATTATTATTATTATTATTGTTATTGTTGTTTTATCCCAACATTGAATCAATGCCCTCTTTATTATCGCTATGATTTTATTATTTATCATACTTCGGTTTATTAGTTTTTTCATTTTCATTTTGACTAGTAGTAGTAGTTTTATTTATTAGTAATCATATATCTATAATTCTCAAAGTGTGTGTGTGTGTGTGTGTGTGATTGGATGTTGTTTAAGTATTTCCACAGTTTTCATCCGATTTTGAAGAAATTTTTTTGTTTGATAGATAATTCTTCAGTGCCAGTTTTGATTCCAAATTGTTGCCGATAATGGCTCTCCACTACTTCTTGTCCATTATAACTCTTAGCAACATTTTACTATTTACTATCTGTTCTTGGATATAAATCTTTGATAAAAACTTTAATAAAAATAAATAGTTTAAATTATTACAATAATATTATTTATTATTATACAGTTCTCTTTTCAGGGACACCCCCCCCACTTCAAATTGTTAACCCTTCACCCCCCATTTGGGGATGTAAATTTAAACTGCTCCAATTGAAGAACAAAAATTCCCAGTTTTGAAAGACCCAGTCAAAGATGTGTTATACTGCTAGTAAAATAATAATAATAATGAAAATACTTTATTTTGTAAAATTCATAAAATAAATAAAAATGTTTATTTCCTATGATTTTCTTTAATATTTACCTTTTCACGCAATCAAACAAAAGGCCCCCCCCCTCCTTTTATTTCGCGTATCTAAGCAAAGTTGTGGAATGAAGCAACACGACATTACGCTAATGGCAAAAATGGGAAAAATAAGATCAATTTTCTAAAAACTACAGAACATATTTTAGAAGTATTAAAAAATGTATTGCGATGTGTCTTCACAATTTAAGAAGAAAATTAAGTGTTTAATGTTTCTTTTTAATAAAAACAAAGTCCAATTTACTATTTCTAAAAGTGATCGTAACATCCGCCGCATTTTAGAGATTTTTACAAATTTTACAGCTTTAGAGTGAATGAAATTACAACTTAGCTGAAATGATGATTAATTTAAACATTTTTAATGACATTATTAGTACAGTGTAACCCGGATGAAAGAGACCCGGATGTAAGAGAAACCCGGATATAAGAGAGATTTTCTCTGGTCCCAAATTAGAGCCTGTGTTAATGTATATATAATAGACCAAACCCGGATATAAGAGAAACCCGAGTATAAGAGAGATTTTCTCTGGTCCCAAATTAGAGCCTGTGTTAATGTATATATAATAGACCAAACCCGGGTATAAGAGAAACCCGGATATAAAAGAAACCCGGATATAAGATACTTCTTCTCCGTTCCCGACAACTCTCTTATATCTGGGTTACACTGTATATGTTGACGTATATTTTCTGCCAATTAGTCTACAATTTCATGAAGACTCACCTCATAGTAGCCGCCAGCATCGATAAAGAAGAGAATCATAGCCAAAATGGTGAAAAGAAACACCAACGTCATCAGAGTCCAGTGATGCTGAAGAACAACAAAAAGAAATTAATTTTAGTAAATTTTCCACTTTATTTAATAGAAAAATTATCGTCTATAGCAATTTACAATTTTAAGGGAAATAACTCTGTTTGTCATCCTCAAGATTTACTTCCCATGGTCTATGTCGACTAATCTAGTCATAGTCAATAAGTGTAGCATATCTCAACATAGACCTGCAATTAGCAAACTAATGTTGCAGATTATTATAACTGTGATTTGAGACCTTACTAAGCACTCTACATATGTGGCCTTGTGCCAAACTAAACTTAGTAAGAAAGGCACCTATTGTAATATCATAGTTAAACAAACTCACATCACAGACCAATTTGCTTGCATTCTTCTATTCTTCTTGTATATGGAATGTCCCTTCAGGACGTTGGGGATCATGGCTCTCTACAATTCCTTGCCCTTTGTAACCCTTACTAAAGTTTGTCTTTTTGCTATCTCTCCTCATCCTTGTTTGCACAAGCTCACTACAAGGGTAGGTTGTGCATTGTTTTTCCTCTCGTCCACTTGCCATTTTTTCCTAAAACGTCATTTCTCACATGTTCAAATCCAAGATATTCTCAGCATGCTTCTGAAGAACTTGTATAGCAAATTCAAATATCATGAGACACTAACGGCTAGGGAGCCATTGTTCTTTGCTGTCAAACACTGCCTCGGCGGAGAGGAACTCGGACGAGGCTTTGCCGCAGGGCAAAGTTTCGTCCGGGGAGGTAGACAGTCCCTGAACCCGTGTATATGGGTTCTAATGGGCATATTTTTGGCTGAGCCTACGGGCTCGGGGAGCTCACATTAAGCCGGCCTTGTGCCACATTCGACACACGTGGGAGTGTTGTTAAATATCGACACCAACTACTTCAGCCCTTAGTAAATAGCAAGAATAATGGCTGAATGCTCATGTCTGAGTGCACCTGTCAACTTGGGGGTGGTTAGGTAAACTTTGTTGCAGATATCTGATTAGATTTGTTTCTTCAACTCCAACTGAGCCAACATGTGGCGTATATTGCATCTACACTGTGCAGACCTTAGTTACAATTTCTAGGAAAAAGCACACTATGTGACATGATTCGTAGTTAAACAAGGTCAGTATGATCAAGCACTAAATCATGATTACTTACAACTTTAAATTTATAAAATATTGTCAAAATATGTAAATCATCTACAATGCAATATTTATTATTTATCATTTTATAAATAAAGTATGGAAACAATTTTTTTATTCATAAAAATATAATATCAATGAATTTCTGCAGGAAAGATATGCACCGAAAATGCATTTTTTAACATTTATAATTATTAGGTTGGTGCAAAAATAATGTCGTTTTTTGACTGTAGTTGAACGTCAAAAAACGACATTATTTTTGCACCAACCTAATAGTTACTCGTCATTATGTATTTATTTACATTTTCATGTTTGAAAAGACATTTTTTTTTTATAAATTTATGAACAAAAAATTTATTTTAGTTACTTCTTTATAAATTGATGCTAAACATTGCATTGTAGTTGGTTCGTATTTTTAGAACATTGTGAATATAAAATAATACTTCTAAATAAACAATCTAATAAATGAATAATGTTTAATATTTTTCTTGTCAATTCTCAAAGAACAAAGAAAATGACTAAATTCACTTTCATATGTTTAGGTTTTATTAAAATTCTAATCATCACTTTTTAAAACAAACATTGCCAAGGGAGTGAAGGTAGTTAAAATAATAGCGCAGTATCAAGGTAAATACTGTCCTTTTGACACACTGTTTTATTGCGGACACAAAGGTTAAACAACCAAAAGAAAATACTTTGTGATTTTTAAAATAAACATTGCCAAGGAAGTGAAGGTAGTTAAAATAATAGTGGTGTAAAGGGAAAAACCATCCTTTTGACACACTGTTTTATTGTGGGCATGAAAGTTAAAAGTTGCAAAAAGTTTATCTTGAGTCCTATTTCTTGGAACACTTCCTGGAGAATGTTGATATTTTTTGTTCAAGAAATATAATTATAATATCTAACTTTTGGTTGAAATTTAATTTTATGTGCTCAAGCATCCTCAAAGGCAGAAATTACAAAAGGGCTTGAGTAATTTCTGTCCCTAGTCTATGTAGGCACCCACATTGAACATGAACTTCTGCTTGAGTGGGTGTGTTGATAAATAGATTCTATATCATATTAGTGCTGTATATAAATCTTGAAGAGGACTGTTTTTCATTGGATCTTGTAGTCTGGTGCTATAGAATCTCATGGATTGGCATTACAGAATCACAAATAAAGAACTTTAGCAAATAACAGAAACCAAATCCCTTGAAGACTTCCAACAACAGTAACAACTAAAATGGATATCTTATATAAGTCAAAGAGAAAATAATGACCTAATACACACTAGCTTAAACAAAAGGTTAGGAAGGAAACCTCTATCAATACAAGAACAGTAGATTTGAGAAGTCGATTCCTGGAAAAAATATTTTGAGAGAAAGATTTTATACATTTCAACCAACAGTATCACTGTTTGGTTAATGAATGCCAAATGTTTCCCTATAAGGAAATGGCTAATGACACCATTACTATAAGCATATAGTATGTTTGTGTTCAAATATTATGTTAGTAAATTTTCTTTTTAAAATGTCATATCATTTCAGGATGAAGGTAGTCACAACTTTATTGTCTTTAATATCTATGAATTGCCAGAACTTCTTGAGAAATTTAGTCAAATGGCATCCGGTTGTCTTTTCTGTCGTTTTGAATTCAGAACTATCATTCTACTAGATTGATTGGTACCAAAGGCTCAAGAACCTTGTCTGTTCTATTTAACCTATAGATGGGGGGAAGAAGAGATGGGTTCATGCTTAAGAGCATTAATGGGAAAGTGAACACAACAGACTTAGTCAGAATTGCAAGTCAGCTCTCATAAATAGTACTTGGTACAAAAGTGGTTTCCTGTTGTCTTCAGTACAGTTTTGAATTCAGAATAGTCCTTTGCCTAGATCAATGGTTCCTAAACGGTGCGGCGTACCTCATAGCAGAAGAGGATAGCAGGTGAGGCAGAATGATTGAAAGACAATAAAAGACAACAGTTTTAAAAAATTCATATGCCAATAATAAATATGCAATTTAAATTTAAAATGTAAAATATTATGGATTACTTGTAATTGCATGCACAAGTCCCAGTAGAAATAATTATTGACCAATTTTATCATTGCGATATTTTTGCATTATATCAAGTATTAAGGATATAGTAACTAGGGTTGGCAAATTGGAGGAGAGAGTTATCAATGATAATGTTCTAAGTTCAAATCAGTGGTTAACCCTCTCTCTGATTTTTTTAATTTTTAAATGTACTTTTTATAACATAAAACTTGGTGAGGCACGAACAAGTTTTCATTCTGAAAATGCGGCCCATAGAAAAAAAAGTCTGCCCTGCTATTTAACCCAGACCTGGAGAGAGAAGAGATGGGTTCATGCCTTCTCCAAAGGTATTAATGCAAAAATGAATATACCAGACGTGGTCAGAATTTGAATTTGGCTGGCCAATTCCATGCCATATACTTACTACAAACCAGTATCTCTTTCCACAACAACGGCTGTTTGGCCACATTTTCTTATAATACTTGGACCACAAGAAACCGATGGAAGCACAGAAGACCCATGCAAGGACCATCAGAATGCCTGGAAAGAAAAAAAAAAGGTAAAAAAATAAAATTGAATAAAACAAAAAGATAGCACTGAACTGATAATGATCAATAATTACAGTGATACCTCAGCTTAAGGTGTTTCAAGTCATTTTCAAAGATACATTGTTTTTTTTCTTAAATATTACATGGAAAAATAAAACTCACCTTAGATTATTTTACCTGAGTTTACATCGGCCATTAAAGATATTAGAAATGTCAAAACACTAAAATGACAATAAACATATAAAATCATATTTAAATAAATCTAAAAATAATATTTTGTTTACTATATATATATATATATATATATCATAAAATCATCAAAAACAAAAAAAAATAGCATAATAAAGTATCTTCAGTTGATGTTCTTATTTTAAATTCCTGCCAACAGGCAGCACTCGTGCAATGTTTTCCACTTCAACACCGATTTTGAATTCAGACTTGTTTACATCTGTGCTCTGCCATTGATGCTCTTTTAATTACATTTCAATAGTGATTTAGAATACATTTTTGCCTATAGCTCCAAAGAAAAGTCCCAGTGCAAGTGCTAATGCTAAGCATAAAGCTATATCGCTGGAAGATAAGGTGGAAATTAACTATTTTATTCAGAATACTGTACGTACATATCATAAATACTGAAATAGGCAATGAAGAGTGCTTATTTGCAGCTTATAGTGTGGTTATTTCGACTAAAGTCATTTTTCGACTTTAGTCATAATCTCTGGAACCAATTAACAACGTAGGTTGAGGTATGCCTGTATATGCTCCCTGTTTTATTTAAAAATTACTTTTTCTTTGATCTTAAAGCCAACATTAGGTTACAAAATTGAAAAAAAAAAACAAGAATAATTTTTTTTTTTTAAAGTAGAATTCTGTGACAGATGGTCAAGTCATTATTACAATTTCAATATTGAAACTTACTGTGAGCTTTGGCCATTGGATATCGAGCCACACCAGAGATATCATCAAGATCTGACATAGAAACTTCATCCACAGACACAATGGGAATCTGGTTAATTCCAAGACCATGGGGCAATTTCTCTCCTGAAATCAAATCATTAAAAAGAATTTTAAAAAAGAAAGATTTAATTTTCAAATTATTAACTGACAAAATCATAGTGTGACTTTTGTGCATTTTTTTATTATAAAAGAACGTGTACAAAAGTCACACTGTACACTAAATATTTTTGTTTTGAATTTATATTTAAATATGTAGGAAGTACAAAATTTTAATATGGTTTTAAAAACAAACATTTTAGAAACATCAATATTCAGATAATATATACAAATATATTAAAACCAAAGGAGGAAAAAAAAAGGGTAAGGGCAAGAAAAAAATAACAGTTTTTGCTCCTCCATCTTCAAAGCTAAATTGAGGACAAAACATATGTGCACAGTGATTAGAATCATGGAGAGATAAAAAATACTAGAATACCAGTAATCAAACAGGAATGGCCCATTGTTTATCTGACGTAATGGCAGGGCATAACATATAGGCTAAGGACCAAGCAGGATTATCTTGATTGTTATGCACACAATGACAAACATTTTATTCAATCTATGGAGGTAGATTGTTCCCATTCTATGCTTAGAGGATTTTTTTTTTGTTAAATCATTTCACCCCAAACAAGATGTTAACACCATTAGGGTGTATGAGGTTCCTGGGGGATGAAAGAGAAAAGAGAAAGAGAATGTGAAGACTTTAGTGAGAAGAAGTGTGGAGGAAGGACAATAAAAGAACAGGGTTCAAAAAGATAGAAGATGTGAATAACACTGCGTTTAAATCGATGCAAACTGTAGTTGGCAGGGAAGCAAGAAATCAGAAGGGAGTTCCACAGGCGAGAAGTGCAAGAAAAGAAACTATTAGAATACAAGTGATGGTTGCATTTCAACAGTAAAACAATGATACCTAGTTGCTAAACTAGTCAGTCAGTTAAGTTCCACACGTGATACACGTTTGGACAATCAAGTATCTTTTGATACATGAGTGACGAGGCAGAAGGTTTTTCCCCACAGTAGGTTACCATTTCTTTCTGCAGTAGACTGGCTGCCAACCAAGGCTAAAGAACCCAGTCTGTCCTGCTCTTCAACCCATAGCAGGGAGAAGAGATGGATTCATACCTTCCCCAAGGGTATTTGTGCATAAGTGAATATCTTATATTTATGCAGTTAAGGCACCAAGGAGGAAAGCTGAAAAGAACAAATGCCGTGAAAATATTTGCAGAAAAGACAGAGGGTAGCCATATCACAGCAGTGAGAAAGTAACTGAAGTCGAGATACCAGGTCAGGATTGATTATATTACAGACCTTTCTTTGAATTTTATCAAGAAGTGCAAGGTAAGAGCACCAGACCAGATATGCCAGTTATGTTCCATAATATTTTATATCAGTTTTATTCTCTAAACACTTCAATCCACTAGGTCATTGTATCTTTTGAACAATTTGGGCTTTTAAATTTAATGTCTGTACACAGGTAGAGGAGTTTCCATTCTTTCTTAAACAGAATTAATATTTCCTAATATGAACTGGTTAAAGCACATCTGGAAATGGGAGAGCTGAGTTCAATTTCCAGTCATGTTCATTTATATTCACTAATGCACAGTTACCATTGGGAAAGGTATAAATCGTCTCCCCCGCAGCTATGGGCTAAATAGTAGACATATCTGGGAAAATACTTGTTATTATAAAAAAAAAAATCACTCACAAAAAAAAAATAAAAATAAAATAAAATAAAATAAAAAATATTCTTACAATCCAAAATATTTTTCAGTTTTAAAAAAATGCACAAAGGGTTGATAAGCCATAAAAAACAAATCAATCGACTAAATATACCTTGTTTCCTGTTAACGATAATTTTGATCTCTGGGCTGTGCTGTACAGAAAAGTCTGGTTTAGTGGCAGTGACAGACACAGTGGTAAATAGTCTGGTGAGAATTGGTTTCTACAAGTTATGTTCCCTAAGTATGGTAAGTGAAATAAGAACAGTCTACTCTCTGTAGATTGAATAAAGTGTTCAGTTCAAAATTACAAGCACGACAGATACCTGAAGAAGGCCAGAGTGTACAATGACATAAACATAGGTGAGTATAACAAGCAAGAAAAAATGCTGAAAGAAAAGCATATATAGAAAAATAAAAGACACAGGACAACTATAGAAGTAATTAAAAAATAAAAATGCAGGTGGGGAGGTGGGTGGTATGCATAAGAAGAAAAAAGCGGGCCGATTGGTACCTAATGAGTAACAAACTCAGTAGAAAAAAAAACAGATAGAAGATGAAGAGATGAAATAGGCGTTTAAAATATGGTAAAGAATAGCACAGTCACAGCAGTTATGGAAGGATTTTAAGAAAGGCTTGTTGTGGTACTGCTTCTAGCTTAACTAAAAGTAGTGACAAACAAAATTTACAAATGTAAACGATGGGTCATCATTTTTAGTAGAGGTGAAAGGAAATGGAATAAATTTCAATGAGGTGAAATTTTCATGTGTTTTTATGTAACTATTGACTGATTAAGAAAGGAGAGAAAATACACTAGGGTGAATGCAAGTTCATTTACTCAGGGGAAAGGGTATTCCCAAGCTTGTAACAAATCCCATGCTGGTGTTACTTCTACTACATGCTAGAAGGAAAAGAGAAAAAAAACAAGTGTCTCATTTTTATAACTTTTTAACAGTACCACCTAATGGCATCTTGGCAAATCTGGAAAACCAAATGGGGGTAATCCCACAGGTCTTTGGTGGACTAACAATGGCTGTTTATTATGAATATATTATGGTCTTTACAAAAAAAATGGAAACAAGGGAGATAATCGTACTCAACAAAATAGCAT
Organism: Acanthosepion esculentum; assembly: GCA_964036315.1. Taxonomy (NCBI): domain Eukaryota; kingdom Metazoa; phylum Mollusca; class Cephalopoda; order Sepiida; family Sepiidae; genus Acanthosepion; species Acanthosepion esculentum. The sequence goes on along the minus strand of OZ038499.1, from coordinate 9,884,304 downwards.
AATACTGACCTAACCAGGCTTTTCCTCCACCAAGCAAAATATGCCATTTCCCTGAGCGAAGGGCTTCGCTGTGTTCAAGATTAGTAAATTTATCCAAATTGAAGAGGCATCTCAAACGGCTGTTGTAATATGAAGTGTGTACATTGGACAGGCCAAGTTTAGGCTATTCATGATTCAAGGGGAAAATAAGAAAAAAGATAATAATAATAATAATAGCAAACAAAAGCTGGAGAAGGTATTGGAAAATGAGAACATGAAACATCTGTAGGACTTCAGAATTGAGACTAACAGAATTATTGAACACACACCAAATATAACATTGATCATAAAAACGTTCTCATATGGCATGCTCTGGAGACCACTACATTTCCTGCAGGTAAAGAAGTTGAAATAATTATGAAGTACTCAGAATTGAGGGTAGAAGTTGAGATATTGTGGAGTGTATATGTGAAGGCTGTGCTAATTGTCAGTGAAGCCCTTAGGTAGATTCCAAATACACTATTTACATTATTCGGACTATTGTCCTCATCTTTGTCGCCATATTTATTACGTTTTGGCCGTTGTACACTCCGGCTTTCTTCAGGTGGTTGGTCCAACCACCTGAAGAAGGCCGGAGCATACAACGGCCGAAACGTTGTAATAAATATGGCGACAAAGATGAGGACAACAGTCTGAACAATGTAAATAGTGTACATGATACCACATCTCAGAAATATAGACAGATACTGAGATTCCAAATAATCAAGAGAAATATCTTGATACCATTAGAATCACATCCAGCATAACATTGCAAGAAAGAACCATCTTAGATGCAGCAAATATCTGCAGAAATTTCTTGCTGCCTGAAACATTGAGAATTGACAGAGAATCCCTTAGAATTATTTCTGGTGTTTCAAATCATCACTGTGCAGATTTCAATAATGGTAATACTAAATATCCTGGTACTACAGCAGGAGTGGCTCTCGTGGTTTCTCATCTTAACTGATTGGAGGTGTTAACATGGATATGTTTCGTCTTAGTGAATTAAGGTGAACTACAGTAAATATCACATTCACTACCACAAATTTATTCATCAGTTATGACCTTAACCAATTGAGCATGTCCTCTAAGAGTCGACAAAGTGTGCATTTCTGTTCATGAGCGGGAGTAGTGGTGGAATATCATGGCCAAATGTTGAAAGGATAAGTCAGCCAAGACGACTTGGGAGTCACATCTAGCAACTTGGAAACACCCTTAATCGAAGTCTGTCTGAGCAGACCCGGTTACCCAAAGTGAAGGTATTTCTAACCGGGCACAAACCTCCAAGGTTAGGCATTGCTTTGATCAAAACCTGTCACCATTTCACACAGATTTGCCAGTGATGCATGTGTCTGTGATACTCTTGTTATCAGACTCAGTGTTACGAGTATATTGGGCTTTGTAAATTTGTACCCAAACATTTTAATGGTGTACTGTTCTTGCAGACTAGCTCGAACATTCAGGAATCTATCATGCCAATCATCATAGTTCCACATCAAGGTCAGAAGGTCATTATGGTAGCATCCTCTGTCTCTACATAGTTGGTCAATGTAAGTGGTTGTTGGGTGATCAACCCGTCTTGTGGCATGGTTGGGTGCCTGGAGCATTACATCACTCACAAGTTCTTGTTTTGTCCATCAGCTATCTGCTCTCAGATTCAATAATAAATAAATAAATGAAATAATAATTTTATCAAAACTTTCGAATGTCAAAGACAAAAATGAAGTTTTGGGATAAAAAATTTGTATCTAACACTGAAAAATTATAGATTATATAAAAAACAAAAAGAAAAACATACAAATTGCTCATTTATAACAGTTGTATGGACAAGAAAGTCAAAATAAAAATTTAATCCACTAAACCTGTAATACTTGTTTACCATTACAGTATTCCAGAATCTAATTACTATCGTATTGGTAAACTAGTACAAACCTGTAACTCAATTTTAGAGTCAGTAAAACAATTTGAAAGATAGTATTAATTGTAGTACTAGTGTTGACCTTTAGGAAGAGATGGTAAATCTAATGGCTACCGCCTTTTGTTTATAGATTTCTGCAAAAAGTTTTAAAGCATTTTCGTGTCTGTACAGAAGCGGATCATGACACAGATGAAGTTCTGTCGGATGTGGATATTGCCACTATTATCTTTGTGTAAACCAAGGATTTATTTGCTGGTAAACTGACATGATAAAATGAATTACAATGCTCAATATATCAATTGAATAAGTCTGCACAAATGAGCAACTTTGTACTGGCCATTTACTTCTTTTCACTCATTTCTTTTGTTACACAGACACTTTTGAAATGGTGAAAATTACCAAAAATGTTCAGTGATAATGTATTGGAAAGTAGTTACATTTCTGGGCTGAATAGATGAGAGAAAGAAATTGTTATACCATTAGTTTTTTAATAAGTATGACCAATGTGTGTGTGTGTTTTAAGATACATTTTAGTACATAGCCATTTGGATTTATGAGATTCAACTGAAAAATATATAACACTACATATATATATATATATATATATATATATATATATATATATGTGTGTGTGTGTATGTATGTTTCATTAAAGATGACAGGCAAGGTACTACTATTTATGAATTCGGTTTGATCAAACCAAATTAATAAATAATTACATTAGTCACACCACTACATGCCTATCCAGACGCCTTTTGTTACATCAATCAATTAGAATCCATTTAAACACACATGCAAACTTACCAGACTCCATTCACAACATACTAGTAGAAAATACAAACATAACAACCTCATCCATATGTAAAAAAACATTCAAAATAATGGAAGCCTTAATAAAAACAAAAAGCCAACACTTAATAATATTGACTAAGAACACGGCCACAATGTGCTAACAGTGTTTGGAAAATAAAACATCTCTATAACACTCAAAACATACACACAACCCATGCACCCAATTATAAAGTAAAAATAAAATCATCCTTGATAATGGCTAAAAGTATATCCGAAAGCGCTTGGAATTACAGAACATTTGAACAGTTTCTACACAGTCTGTGTCCAGAAAAGAAAACACTTGTTTGAACACAAGAAAAATTAATTAAAAAGCATAATTGTAGTATCTTGTCTGTTAGCTTTAATGAAACATGTATAAATGAAAGATTGCTGCCTATATATATATATATATATATATATATATATAATTTAAAGAAAATCAGACCACTTTAAGGCTCCATTTGTTATAATTTATTTCACCAGAGAATTTTATTTTTCTCTGGATCTACAGACTTCACATTTTTATATATACACACACACTTTCTAATTGAACAGAAAAATATAAACATGCCCATTTCTCTCACAATGTATATGCACACACAATATGTATAGATGAATAATGACTACAAATACATCATTTCCCATGTACAATACAGCATTTATAGTGCCCATATAATCATTTTAGTATCATCTATTTAGTATCATGTAACCAAATGTCACTGTTTTTTTAATGGAAAATATCATGAGGTTTTTGTACATAATGTATATACATTTTTGTTGCTTGTGAGGATTGGAAATTAGACCAGTCAAAATGCTAAGCTATTAAACAAAGAAAAGAAACAAAAAATAACAACTTCTTGAATTTTAATCATAATTTTCAAAATAAAATAAAATCAAGCTGACACAGATTCATGACAAGAAAAGAAAAAGGAAAGCTTACATTGGGCAGAGTAGAATAAACATTGATGCTGTCGATTCGGGATAAAGACAGACGCACAACTCCATGTGTTGCATCCTCAATACAGTCAATAGCAAGATCATCACCCTGGAACAAATAAAAAAAAAAAAAGTTAAAAAGGAAAAACTAGCAACAATTCTTTCAAAAGTCATCATTCCCTTAAAAGAATTTATAATTATTTGGATTGAATATTTTTGTCTTTACCCTTACAGAAACTAATGTCACTTCACAATAAATCTGATCATGATTCTCCACAGCTTTTTTTTTAATATTTATAAATTATCCACTGTCATAATTGTTTTCTTATTCTGTTTTGGAAAGATAGTTGAGTGATTTCCTGTTGTCTTCTATATAATATTTTTGGGGTTGTTGTTTTCCTAAACTGGTTGCTAACCATGGTTCTAGAACAAAGTCTACCCTGTTATTTTATTCATAGCCAAGAAGAAATGGCACTAATGGCAAAGTGAAATCAATCCCAACTAAAATTCTCATCTGGCTCGCCAATTTCATTTTTTATATTGCTAACCTTAAGGCTACAGGCAGCTTCACATAGATTGTATTAGATAACCAAGACATTGTTTTTTATTTTCTGTTTCACTAACTTTGTAAGGAACCCAGATTCCTTGTGTGTAGTTTTTTTTTTGTATATGGTGTGAGTGCAACATACTGAGTAAGAGAAGGGGTCATCAAAGACAAATGCCCTGGACCTATGTACATTCTATCAGGTAACATTAGAATGGTCTCAGTTGGTGTCAAATGGACCGATATTGAGGTTATGTCAATTAATAGAACTACTTCTAAAATACTGTGCAAAAATCTATTAACTTTGTCAAAAAAATAAAAGAATCTCACTACTCCTACCCATGGATCCCATTGAGAGTCCTAGGCACCCTCAGTCTCACAAATCTTTACTTTCTCAATGTCAATACTTAATGTCCATCTTGAGGTTCATCTCCAAGCGGCTCATTTCTGAATGAAAGTCTCCTGAACCACTTTCAAGCAACATCATCACTATCATCATCCTTCAACCTCTCCCTATGGTTGGTCAGAACTCCACTGACAAAATCCCTTCCCACACTATTTGCTCCTGTATTGCTGTCCCCGGATCACCAGTCCCGAGCTATGGTGTCTGGGAAAGTCAATTTTCGTGAAAAGACACTTCTGAGAAGGATGCCATAGGAGCAAGGTTGGTTGGTTGGTTGGTTGGTTGGTTGGTTGGTTGGATGGTTGGTTGGTTGGTTGGTTGGATGGTTGGTTGGTTGGTTGGTTGGTTGGATGGTTGGTTGGTTGGTTGGTTGGTTGGTTGGATGGTTGGTTGGTTGGTTGGTTGGTTGGTTGGTTGGATGGTTGGTTGGTTGGTTGGTTGGTTGGTTGGTTGGTTGGTTGGTTGGTTGGATGGTTGGTTGGTTGGTTGGTTGGTTGGTTGGATGGTTGGTTGGTTGGTTGGTTGGTTGGTTGGTTGGTTGGTTGGTTGGATGGTTGGTTGGTTGGTTGGTTGGTTGGTTGGATGGTTGGTTGGTTGGTTGGTTGGTTGGTTGGTTGGTTGGTTGGTTGGTTGGTTGGGGTTTTATGGCATATCAACCACTATGGGTTATTTAATGCCAGATCCAGTATTTACTAAATATATCAAAAATGTATAGCTGGCAACATCATTGTTTCAAAAACGTATAGCTGGCAACATCATTGTTTCAATGTGCTGGAAAAGACCTGGAAGTTCACTATTTTCCCATAGCTGGGACCCCAACAGGTGCTACCACCCCGGGTCAGGGTGGACCTGGGAACACCAGCAATTAAGAAGTGGTTCCATGCTTCCTCAAAATCTCCTGATCAGAGGCCTTGCTGTTGGATGCAGTTTAACGCCATACCCAAGATGTAAAGGATGAGATGATTTCCCTGTTCGCTTGGTGGCAGTGGCCAGCAAACTGTAATCGTTTTTATTTGAGCTTAAGAGAGATTGGTCTAAGTTCTCCGTAAATAGTGTTGAGCATTGCACGGAATCTCCAACTGATGTCCTGATGGTCACTAACTTTATCTCCACCAAATGATTTATATATTCTGCTGGATGATGAAGCATTTTCCTTATTATTTTCCAACTAGTTTATCTTCCATCTTATTTTTGTTGCTTTTGATAACAAAACTGAATCCATAAGAAGCATAAATTAGTAATAAAAAAGGATCATCAATAGTCCGACTAATGTAAATACTGTACATAATACCTCATCTCAGAAATATAGGCAGACTCTGAAGGATCATCCTATTTGAACTCTTAATCCATTTCCTTGGAATTCCATCTGACAGACACAATGTTTTGGCTACAGAAGACTTAAGGCTATTGCTGCTACAAGTAGGTGAAAACAATTTTGTTTCTTAATCATTTCCCCCCCAAGCAAGGCAATAAAGCCATTAAGATGGAAGAAGTTACAGCGTGCAAACGAATACGAGAAAAAGAAAAATATAGTTAAGGAGAGGGGACAATAAAGGAAGAGGAAATAAGAAAAGAAAAGATAACGATTGACATTGCATTTAATTTTTTGAAGGTTAAATTTGACTGGAAAACAAGAGGCTGGAAGAGAGTTTGGCAAGTGAGAAGTACGAGAGAAGAAACTGTTAACAAAGAACTTATGGTTTACATCTAATCATTTCAACTGTAAAAAGATGAGACTTTGTCACCAATCTAGTACTGTGCTTAAATTCATAAGGTTGAGATAACCTAGAGGAAAGTTAGTCAGAACAATTACTATGAAAGTATTCATAGAAAAGGCACAGGGAAACTACATTAGAGCCGAGATGTCATGTCAGGACTAATAACATTGCAGATTGTATCTTATCAAGAATCTCTAAATACATAGGAGAACACAAGACCAGATGTGGCAGCAATATTCAATGCATGGACAAATGGTAGACTTATAAAGGTGTAAAAAAAGATTCTGGTGAGAAAACTTGTCTAGCACGACACAGTGAACTTGCCTAGCTGCTGACCAAGCAATTCATTCAATATAATTTTTCCACTTCATGTCAGCAGAAAAGGCTAGCCCAGTAAAAAATATTTTAGGACACATGGCACAGTGGATAAAGGCGTTGGTTAGATCCAGTGACAGACCCAAAGAGTGCAAGTTCAATACCCGGTTCAGGCAGTGGAGAACTTTCAGAGGGAAAATTACCAGGAGATAACTGATAACTGATATCCAACAAACATGGCTCGTGGAACTAGAACAGTCTACCCCAGTGATCGAAATAAAGGGTTCGGTTCGAAATTCCAACCACCTGAAGAAGGCCGGAGCGTACAACGGCCGAAACGTTGTGACAAATATGGCGACAAAGATGAGGACAATAGTCCGACTAATGTAAATACTGTACATAATACCTCATCTCAGAAATATAGACAGACTCTGAACAAAAATTTATTTTTTATTCTCGAATTTTAAATGAAGAATTGTTAATGATTATTTACAATGTAGCATAGAGGTAACTAAATAAGCAAAAAAGTATCTATATAAATAAATTTAAAGTGCTGTCCATGTCAGAAGGGCTGGTAAGAATATAGGATACAAGTTCAAACATTGCCAGAAGTTACTTTATTTCAAATCCCTGCTGTATAATAGTCAGTCAGTCAAGTGCCACACATGATACACGCTTGTGCGATCATGTATCTTTCGATACATGACTGACAAGGCAGAAGATTTTTCCCCACAGTAGGTTGTCATTTCTTTCTGCAGTAGACTGATTGCCAACCAAAGCTAAAGAACACAGTCTGTCCTGCTATTCAACCCATAGCTGGAGGGAGAAGAGATGGTTCGGTTTGGTTAGTTTTGATTTTACGGCATATCAACCTCAATGGGTCATTTAATGCTGACAATTTTCATTGTTGGTAATGTTTTTTTTTTAAAATCTATTTCTGGTAATATTTTTCCTTCAAAAATTCCATTTCTGGTAATAATTTTCTTTCAAATACGTATCGCTGGTAATATTTTTCTTTTTCTCAAAAAATGTATAGCTGGTAGTATATATTTTTCTTTTTCCCAAAAATATATTGCTGGCAATATTTGTTTTTCAAACATGCATTGCTGGCAACGTTTGGTTTTCAAAAATGTATTGATGGTAATAATTTTTTACAAAGAATTTCTGGTATTAAAACCTATTTTTACACTTTCATAGTGTTTTGACCCCAGTTACAATTCCATTGAATGAGGTTTTGTTAAAAAACGTATAGCTGGTAATATTTTTCTTTTTTTAAACATATAGCTGGCAATATTATTTATCAAAAATGTATAGCTGGTAATATTATTTTTTCAAAAATGTATAGCTGGTAATATTATTTTTTCAAAAATGTATAGCTGGTAATATTATTTTTTCAAAAACGTATAGCTGGTAATATCATTTTTCAAAAATGCACTGCTGGCAACATTATTCCTTCGAAAACATATAACTGGTAATACTATTTTTCCAGAAATGTATAGCCAACAACCTTATTTTTTCAAAAACGGCCTTTCTGTTGGATGTAGTTTATTGCCGTACCCATGGATGCAGATGCAATTTACCGTCATACCCATGGACACGGATGTAGTTTATATAGTCTGGGAGTTCACTATTTGCCCATAGCTGGGAGCCTAACAGGTGTTACCACCCTGGGTCAGGGTGGACCTGGGAACACCAGCAATTAAGGGGTGGTTCCACACTCCTCAAAACCTCCTGATCAGAGTGTGACAGAGAGAGAGTCCGGGAAACACACACACACACACACACATGTATATTTTTTTTTATTGAAATTGGAGTAGATCTGAGTAGCGAAATTAGATCAGAGCATTTTGTTTACTGATGGGAAATCTGATCTAGGGCAGAAGTTGTACCCACTGGATCTGGGTTATTAGAAGACAATGGAAATGGTCGAAATAATTTTTATCGGTTAAAAATTGAAATAGAGCTTAGTAAGCTATAAGGAACTTTGGAATTCACATGATTTTGGTTGAAGCAGCCAGAACCCTGTGATAATTGCGTGCGAAGTAGTAGGGCCAAGGGTTGGTTATGACCAGCCATGTTTTTCTATATAAACACATAGTTATGCTGAGAAAGTGAGAGACAGGAGAAAATTCTTGGAGAGACAGGAGATTCTTGGCGAGACTGGAGAAGAGAATTAGCCCAGGCAAAAGTTGGGCTAGAGACAGTGGAGAGTCGAGTTGGAGACTCGAGAAGGAGAGAAAGTGACATCAGAGATTGGAACGAAGCGTCCACTAACATATACTGTTGACATAAGTACTGCTGCTTCTGCTACCATGAATATTACTACTACTGTTACTACTGCTGAGGAGGAATGCCACTATAAACTTTAAGCCCTGCACAGAAATCTTATCCCACTATTGCAAGCGTCGTATATCGTTCTGAGACGATTTCACAACAAGTTAATCACAATAGACTCTCTCTCTGTCTAGAATCCAGTGTATGAGTTTTTACGTCAAATACTTTTCTTTTCTGTAACACGTTTCTTTTTTATACTATTCTTTTCTGCTATATAAAAGACATTAACAATTCAACCATTGAATAGTTGTTTGTCAGCTTACTGCAGATATATATATTTTTTGGTGCATTCTAAATTTCTTAGCACAGACTCTCCAGCCGTGTCTACATCTTCAGTTGACCGTGAATGGATGAACATCTCTTCTGCTTTCTGGATCAAACAAATCACAACGTGGGCAGGAAGCAGGATTAAACCAGCGGACCGGTCAAATTATCTATGGATGCTCAGGGGGCCTACGGCCACACCCTTAAGTTCGGTTAAGACCGAGTAGACACCTCAACCCAGAGAGTAAGATGCTGGAGGTTGAGGGGCTGGGGCGAAAGTGTTAGAGAGGCCTTGCTGATGGATGCAGTTTCATGTCATACCCAGGACAGGGAGAAGAGATGGATTCATACCTTTTGCAAAGGTATTTGTGCATAAGTGAATATAACAAACTTGACTGGAATTAGAACTCGGCTCTCCGAGTTCTAATTCCGAGCCAATATCTATTACACCACAATGCACATCCTGTATAACAACTGCCCGAGGCCACGCCCTCTCATTGCACCAGAGAGAGGGATTGGTGCTCGCAACAAGGCCAGTACAACTGACAGTTGTGGGGTCTGCGGGCAATTTTTGTTCCTGGCCAGGGTGTACGCGCTTGGGTCCCCACCTTAAAACAGCTGCTTGAGGCCGCGCCTTGTCATTGTACTAGAAAGAGGGATCGGTGTACGCACCAAGGTCAGCGCAACCGACAGTTGTGGGGGTTCGGGGAATTTTTGTTCCTTGCCCAGTTGTACGCGTTCAGGCTCCCCACATTAAACCAACCTTATGTCACAACCTGACCTCATGGGGAGTTGAGTAAATACAAATCTAAGATTGCCTTGGCATTGTGATAAAAAGCAACAAAATCAGATGAAAAACTGACAATGATGGCAATATTAGCTAATGTAATTGACAACATAAGTAACCCCATTTTTTTTCCACGAAAAAAAGATTTAAAAAAAAAAGAGATTTAAAAAAAAAAAAGATTTAAAAAAAAGATTAAAAAAAAAAAAAGATTTGAAAAAAAATCCTCCTGGGTGCGACTTTACCTGACCTAAAAGTACTTGTACCTAACTTCATAATACAGTAAACTGGAGATCTGATATACTATTACAAATAATAATTTTTAATCTGTTTGAAATAAAAAGAAATACTGACCTCCCAAATGTCATCTGAAAAAGCCAAAGTCATGTAGCGGTTGTGCATATTGTCTGTCAACATACTCATCTCAAATTCTACAGATCTGTTCAAGTTCTTCCATGTGACAATATAGAGACAGTTTAGTTCCCAGCAGCCTGGAGGGTGACGGTAGCAGCCACGGCTCTTACCACAGTCAGCAGTGTTAATCTGTTTTGTCATTGGTACCACATTCTGAAATTTAAAGACATAAAAGTTCTCTAATCTCACAAATAAAATTTAAAAAATGAATAAATGAAACAATTGATTACACCTGAAATATCAAAATTTATCAAATGAAAAGAAAAATGGAAATATCTTAACAAAAAATTTAAAAATTATTAATATTTTCCTTATATTTCTTTCATTTTAATTTCACTTGATTTTTATCTAGTAGTATTAGTAATATTATCTGGAATTTTTATTAGATGAAGCCTTATCAGTCATTATTCATTTTTTTCTAATATTTCTTTCATTTTAATTTCACTTGATTTTTATCTAGTAGTATTAGTAATATTATCTGGAATTTTTATTAGATGAAGCCTTATCAGTCATTATTAATATTTTCCTAGTATTTCTTTCATTTTAATTTCACTTGCTTTTTATCTAGTAGTATTAGTAATATTATATGGAATTTTTATTAGATGAAGCCTTATCAGTCATTATTCATTTTTTTCTAGTATTTCTTTCATTTTAATTTCACTTGCTTTTTATCTAGTAGTATTAGTAATATTATCTGGAATTTTTATTAGATGAAGCCTTATCAGTCATTATTAATATTTTCCTAGTATTTCTTTCATCTTAATTTCACTTGCTTTTTATCTAGTAGTATTAGTAATATTATCTGGAATTTTTATTAGATGAAGCCTTATCAGTCATTATTCATTTTTTTCTAGTATTTCTTTCATTTTAATTTCACTTGCTTTTTATCTAGTAGTATTAGTAATATTATCTGGAATTATTATTAGATGAAGCCTTATCAGTCATTATTCATTTTTTTCTAGTATTTCTTTCATTTTAATTTCACTTGCTTTTTATCTAGTAGTATTAGTAATATTATCTGGAATTATTATTAGATGAAGCCTTATCAGTCATTATTCATTTTTTTCTAGTATTTCTTTCATTTTAATTTCACTTGCTTTTTATCTAGTAGTATTAGTAATATTATCTGGAATTATTATTAGATGAAGCCTTATCAGTCATTATTCATTTTTTTCTAGTATTTCTTTCATTTTAATTTCACTTGCTTTTTATCTAGTAGTATTAGTAATATTATCTGGAATTTTTATTAGATGAAGCCTTATCAGTCATTATTCATTTTTTTCTAGTATTTCTTTCATCTTAATTTCACTTGCTTTTTATCTAGTAGTATTAGTAATATAAATATTAATAATATTGTCAGCCAATATTTTTTTTTTACTAGTATTTCAGTCCATATTAACTGTTTCTCATCACCTGATAAGCAAGTAAAACTAAAATTAATGAAATTCTAATTGAAAATTAATCACATTTTCTTCATATTCAATGTATAGAAAGTTAAAATAATTAAACATAAAAATATTGTAGACTATTTCTTATTACTACCAGTCACATGAAAGCGTTTTATTACAGGGAATCTCTTACCATTATGGGTAATATCAGGTTTTGTCATTTTTGGTTATCCATACTTCACCTTTTCTATGATACACTCAAATTTAAGCAGGGGAGACGGAAGAGGGAAAACATTTACAGCGAAGATGAATACAAAAATTTGTCAAGGGAGACATAGAAAAAAAAATCCTTTCTTAACATCTTTTATATTAGCTAATTCTGGAAATGGGGTTCTATTCTGGAAATGTGGTTCTATTCTAGAAATGTTAAAAAAAGAACCAAGATCAGATGAATTCACACTCACCTCTTCTGGTTCTCTGGGAAGTGGTGGAGAGCGTGTTTCATCAGCAATAACACCAGACTTTTCCCGTACCCAAAAGGTATTGTCATTTTCGAAGATGGTCATGCTAGAATGAAGACAAGTGAAGCAAACATGAATCTTTTGACCAAGGAATTTCAACAACAAAGAGAAAATCAAAAACTTAAAAATAATAAGACAAAAATATTTAGAATCAGTCAGAATAGACAATATTGCTTAACCAAATGAAATAACAACAGTCATCAATACCCCACATATTATTCTGAGAATTGTTATCTTTATCTGCTGTAGTCATACTTATATATGTTTACAAAACTTGATTTGCCTGCTGTTGGCATATATATATATATATATATGCAAGTTTCATTAAAAACGATAGACAAGGTACTATGAGTAAGTTTTTTATTTAATTTTTCTTGTGTACGAACAAGAGCTTTCTTTGCTGGACAAAGGGTGTGTAAGAACTGTTCAAATGTTTTATTTTTCCGAGCAATTTCGGCTATACCTTTAGCCATTATCAAGGATGATTTGATTTTTCAGCTTAATTGAGTGTGTGCATTATGTGTATGTCTTAGTGTGTAGTAGGGGTGTTTGGATTTTGAACAATTTTACATAGAAATGTTGTTATTAATTAAATTTCATGCTCAGAGTAACTTTTATCCTACTTTAAGAATTCTGCTATATACATTCATTTTCTATATTTACAATGCCAGAACATTGCAAGAATTCAAAATCAAAGATTTTAAAATCATTTTCAAAATATTTTCATTTAAAGTCCATCAAAAACATTTTTGTTTGCAATTACTTGCTTCATGATTATTGTTTTTAAAATTCTTCCTTGTTTTTGGAGCAGATCAATGTTTGTTCAGAGTTCATTCAATCAAAAGTTGAAAGAAAAAAATATAATTTTCTTGTTTATTAAAGCAAAATTAAATTTTAATATTAGATCCTAATTTAATGATTTCCCCATTTACAGCTAAATAATAGAAATATATGTCTATATTTCTGAGATTGTATTTACACTTGCTACATCGTTCGGACTGTTGTTCTCATCTTTATTGCCATATTCACAACGTTGTACACTCCAACCTTCTTCAGGTGATATACATTGAAATTTTGAACCGGATCCTTTATTTAGTCTATGGGAGTAGATTGTTTTAATTCCATGCCTTTTTTGGATTATCTCAGTATCAGTTAATTCCCTTTTGTAACTCAACTCTCTAAGCCCTTTTTTTGTTCCCTCTGCTGTGGCCAGGTATTGAACTAACAACTCTTTGGTTCCCAAGTCACTCTTTGGATTACTCAACCAATGCTTTTGTCCTTGGAGACATCAGTGAGTGAATTTTTGGTACTTGAAAAACCTAATGTCTCAGAACAATCTATCCCTGTGGCCTAAACAATGGGTTTGGTTCAAAATTCCAATATATGACCTGAAGAAGATCGGAGCATATAATGAATGAAACATCGTGAATATGGCAATAAAGATGAAGGCAACAGTCTGAATAGTGTAAATAAAAATCTAAATCTTCATTTTTTATTCCGGTTTCATTCACCAGTTTAAAAAGAATATGGGGTGGGGTCTGCTTTTGTACCTGACACTATTGGCAAGGAAAAAGAATATTTCTTTAAGAAAGTTGTATCTTCCTTAAGAAAGCTTAACCAATTATCTGAAAATAATAGTTTGTCAGGGTGATGAGAGAGTGTTAATTTCAAGCCTTGTTCTATGGATTGCAAGATTCACTAGGAGTTCCAATTCACTCTAGTCTTATTTCCTATTATTTAAATTTTTTTGTTGTTTTGTTTTCTACATTTAAAGGAAACAAAAGAAGATTGACTATAGTAAATAATTTTGACCTCAGAGAATTTTTCAAATCTATTTTGGTGTATTTTTAAATCCATGGAGGAATCTCTCAATAGTTCCTGCATGTCTTTTGAAACATATATAACGCTTGAAATTTGAAATTTTTTGATAACCCTAAGACGTGTAAAAAAATTTCAAGTGGTCAGTTTATCCATGACCTTGTATTTTTAAAGAGTCATAATCAACAGCAGATGACTATCCCCATTCTCTGCTTTATTTCAAACTCTTGATTTTTAGCCTGGCCTGGCCTGGCCTCCCTCTCCCTCTCACACACACACACACATATGATATCCTGAATTCTGCAAACATTTTCAGTGAAATTGAGACTCATTTTAAAATAATTCCTCAACATTACTAAAATCTCAATATCAGTATCTGCCATCATAACATCTGAACGGAACTGATAATGATTTGATGTGCAAGTGAAGTAATTGTTAGCAGCTCAGAACAAGAAATTGGCAAGTCAAGTTCAGTAGTTCCACTTTCCCACAAATATCTTAGGGCAAGGTATGAATATACCTCAACTGTCCCAGTCATGGCTTAAATAGTAGGAACAGACGGAGTTCTTCAGCCTTAGTTGGCAACCAATCCATGAGAAGGACTACTATGAATTCAAAATCAGTTGGGCATGGGACTAATGACTACATCCCATAAAAATGTACTTGCTATAGAAAGCACAACAACAACAACACCTGGTTTGTTGAGAGCTATTGTTCCAATATACTCCTCAGTGGAATAGACATGACTTGATGGTTGGTTGTTTGGGGTTTATGGCATATCAACCACTATGGGTTATTTAATGCCAGATCCAGTATTTACTAAATATATCAAAAACGTATAGCTGGCAACATCATTGTTTCAATGTGCTGAAAAGACCTGGAAGTTCACTATTTTCCCATAGCTGGGACCCCAACAGGTGCTACCACCCCTGGATCAGGGTGGACCGGGGAACACCAGCAATTAAGAGGTGGTTCCACACTTCCTCAAAACCTCCTGTTCAGAGGCCTTGCTGTTGGATGCAGTTTAACGTCGTACCCAGGACGAGACATGACTTGAGTGAGTGAGTGAATAATAATAATATTAAAAATATAGTAAAGTTATAGCCTTTAGATGTGAATATTTAATTTCATAAAATACATCTATAGAATGCTTTAGTACACATCATCTGTGATGTTTCTAGTCGAGGTTCATTAGGGGTTTCAAGTCTTTCAACATCAAAACCCCTCTCCATGGTGACCCAACTGATATTGATCGGGTATTGACTTGTGTACCTTCCGTTAGCTACAATTTTTTTCCATCCTCCTGACCACACACTGTGACTCCTCTTGGCAATTTATGGTCCAATCCCAGATAACTTCTGGTTCACGAACAATGTGTGCTCTTCCATAAAAAAAAAGAAGAAACAAATGCAACCACAGTTTCTATCTGGTAAGAAACATGGCGGCGTGCTCGGCTCGAGGTGGTGAGTAACGATTTGTTTCACCTCACCGAGACATATACGCATACATGCACACATACACATACATATACACATACATGTACACACACAAAAATACACTCAAGAATCATATTCTGATTACACTTATCCCATTTCCATTCATATTAAGGGAAAAAAAGATTTTTCCTTCTTCCTTTGCAATAGAGATATGTAAAAATGAAAATACTTTTCATCCATTAATATTTACTGGTGATGTAACTTGTACAAACTAGAGTAAAATTACGTAATTGGAATACAAGTTTATAAAACCTACCAATTTTTAATACTTACATGAATTGAATATGTCCAACAGGACTTCGAGGTGGGGTCCATTTAAAAACGATATCAGACATGGTATCTCTATTGACTTTGACATAAGAATCCTAGAAAATATTTTTAAAATATATATTATTAAGAAATATATCGTATAAAAAATGATATTTAAAACATTATGATTATTAACAATAATTAAATATTAAAAATATAAGAAGACAAAAAAATAGAATAAATTATAAGAAAAAGAAAAACATTAAGCAAATGTAAGAAGCATCAAGATCTCAATTCTTAGGATTGTTATTTTCTATTAGGTTGGTGCAAAAATAATGTCGTTTTCTCACATATGTTATTTTTATATATGATTTCTGAATTAATTCATTGATATATATAGCCATGTTATATATCATTTTGAAGCGCGTTTTTCGCTCTATCAAATCGTGTTATTTGTTACCGTTCTCAATCTCTTCATTCATTTTTTGCAGGCTTTTCGACAGCATGGACAAAATTCAAATCCGCACGATTTTCTTGTTCTAGTTCAAACTAGGCCGAAAAGCTGCTGAGACAGCTCGTGATATCAATGATGCGTTTGGCCCAGGAACCACTAACGAACGTATGGCACAACGGTGGTTCAAGAAATTTCGCAATGGTGACGAGAGCCTCGAAGATGAAGACGGTCGCGGGCGGCCGACTGCGGTTGATAACGAACATTTGAAAGCCTTAATTGAAGCCGATCCTTGCAAAACCACACGAGAAGTTCATGTTGAACTCGGGGTCGACCACTCAACAGTAGTTCGCCATTTAAAGCAAATAGGAAAGTCAAAAAAGTTGGATAAATGGGTGCCGCATGAATTGAACAATAATCAAAAAAATCGTTGTTTTGAGGTGTCTTCTACGCTCCTTCTGCGCAACAAAAACGACCCATTTCTCGAGCGGATTGTGACGTGTGATGAGAAGTGGATCCTCTATGACAACCGGCGACGTTCGGCACAGTGGTTGGATGCCGGAGAAGCTCCACAACACTTCCCGAAGCCGAAATTGCACCAAAAAAAGGTTATGGTGACCGTTTGGTGGTCTGCGGCCAGTCTCATCCATCACAGCTTCTTGAATCCGGGCGAAACGATTACGGCGGAGAAGTACTGCCGACAAATTGACGAAATGCACCAGAAGCTCCAACGTATGCGCCCGAGATTGGTCAATATGAAGGGACCAATTCTCGTCCATGACAACGCTCGCCCGCATGTTGCTCAACTGACTCTGCAGAAGCTGAACGAATTGGGCTACGAGACTCTGCCTCATCCGCCATATTTACCGGACCTCTCGCCCACCGATTATCACTTTTTCAAGCATCTGGACAACTTCCTGTGCGAAAAATGCTTCAAAAGCCGAGATGATGCCAAATCAGCCTTCAATGACTTCATTGCTTCCAGAACTCCGGATTTCTATGCTAATCGGATAAATAAACTTGTTTCTCATTGGCAAAAATGTGTCGATTCTAATGGTTCTTATTTCGATTAATAAAGTTTATTATGAAAGGAGTTATGATCTTTTGAAGTTGAACATCAAAAAACAACATTATTTTTGCACCAACCTAATACGTATAAATATTTTGAATGTTTGGGTAGAATAATTTATCAACACAAAGGACAATCAGTGAACCAAGTTCAAATTCTAGCCTTGACTGGTGCATTCACTTTTGCACAAATAGGAATTGCATTAATCTGTCTCTTCTTCCACCACCATGGCTTAAATAGCAGGGTAAACTGAGCACTCTAGCATTAGGTGACAATCATTCTGAGGGAAGGAAAACTCTGTATTCTAAACTGTAGGGAAGGCGAATCTATGGAGAGCCATGATCACCTATATCATAAAGCCTCATAGTATTTTAAAAGATATTAGCCTTGTTTGGCAACCAGTCTATCATAGAAAGAAATGGCAACCGACTGAGGGAAAATCTTCTGCTTAGTCATCAAAAGACATGATCGCCCAAGCATGTATGGCTTTTGACTGATTGAATACAATAAAATAAATTGATAATATCAATTTATAAATAAAAAATTTATGAGATAGCAAATAAGGTTAAGATATACAAATGTTGTATTATTCATTCATTAATGCCCACTGTCCTATTTTTGGGACAGTTGTCATTAATTAGTTATAGATAAGAACCAATAATATCGGATTTCATGACACCATTGATGGGATAATAACGAAACTAATAAGAAATCTAATAAAGTATCAATAAAACTTTATATGAAATGAGAACACAAACAAGTATTAAAAAAATATTGAAAAGAAGATTAATAATTTATAAAGACTGTATATTTCCATGTATAAGACGACAATTAAATCCCCCAAAAATCACCCTTAAAAAATTGGGTGGAGGACATCTTATTCTACAATTCTAAAAAAGAAACTTTAAATTCTGAGTGATTTTTTTTCAGTAGCCTTGGTGCAAAAACCAATAACATACTAAACTGATAATAAATGTAATAAAACCATTTCTACCTTATATATGACTGGCATAACTTCATACTAAATTGCCTTGGGCATAACTTCATACTAAATTGCCTTGGGCATAACTTCATACTAAATTGCCCTGGGCATAACTTCATACTAAATTGCCCTGGGCATAACTTCATACTAAATTGCCCTGGGCATAACTTCATACTAAATTGCCCTGGGCATAACTTCATACTAAATTGCCTTGGGCATAACTTCATACTAAATTGCCTTGGGCATAACTTCATACTAAATTGCCTTGGGCATAACTTCATACTAAATTGCCCTGGGCATAACTTCATACTAAATTGCCTTGGGCATAACTTCATACTAAATTGCCCTGGGCATAACTTCATACTAAATTGCCCTGGGCATAACTTCATACTAAATTGCCTTGGGCATAACTTCATACTAAATTGCCTTGGGCATAACTTCATACTAAATTGCCCTGGGCATAACTTCATACTAAATTGCCCTGGGCATAACTTCATACTAAATTGCCCTGGGCATAACTTCATACTAAATTGCCCTGGGCATAACTTCATACTAAATTGCCCTGGGCATAACTTCATACTAAATTGCCCTGGGCATAACTTCATACTAAATTGCCTTGGGAATCCCAATGTGGTGCAATGGTTAGCAAGCTTGTCTCACTAGAACAATTAGAACTGAGTAGTGAGTTCAATCCTCACTGGGTGCCCTATGCTTGCGGCCTTGTGCCATCTAAGCTATGCTTAGAAAATAACCATAATAAATTGCCTATTCGAAGAATAATTCCATATCAATGAAATCAACTTGTATCCATGCAAGCTCAGATGAGAAAATTTAAATATTGAGTTATGATTGCCTTCACAGCAACCTTTATATTTTGCTAGACTTTCAATCATATTCATGGTAGGGTTACTTATGGCAGTAATAGCATTTAGGATAACATAATATTCATTTCTCATTAAAAATGATCATAAATTAAACATTATCATACTGTTATTAGCAGCATTTTGTGATTGACAATGAAGTATAAGTAAATGGCCATTAGTATACCAGGCTGTTTGCAACTGTTTAGATGTAGAAATAGAAGTATCAGTATTCACAAGAGATCATGTAATGAAAGGTAAATAAAACATTGGTTTCCTTTTAGGGGACGTGTGTAGGAAAAACATTATATAGAATTGGTTTTGTTATTTCGGTTATTTTGAATTTCTAAGGATACAGTAAATAAAGGCATTTCCCTTAACATCATCTTTATATAATCAAAAGGGCAGCCATCTTATACTACAGGTATAGGACAAATTCATGAAAATTTGTTACAGTTTATTTTTTTTATTTATACTTATTTTTTATTTATATATATTCTTTAGATAAGATGAGATAAACCTCGTCTTATCTAAAGGTCGCTTTATACGTGGAAATATATAGTATATAAATTTATTGTAGACAAACACTGCAAAACATGTAATTTCTTTTTTATTGGATGTTGGTATATGTTTTGGGACTTCTCTTCCTTTCATCAACCAAAGAATTACATGGATTTAATTTCCCAGTTCAAAAGCCATAATACAATACAGACTTTTATCAGACACTATTTACATTATTCGGACTGTTGTCCTCATCTTTGTCGCCATATTTATTACAACATTTCAGCCATTGTACACTCCAGCCTTCTTCAGGTGGTTGGAATGTTGAACTGAACCCTTATTTCACTTGCTGAAGTAGACTGTTCTAGTTTCACGTGCCATGTTTAATGGATGTCAGTTATCAGTTAATTCCTATTAATTCCCCTCTCCAAGTTCTCGACTGCCTTAACCGGGTATTGAACTCACACTCTTTGGGTCCTGTCACTGGATCTAACTAACGCCTTTATCCGCTGTGCCATGGCACATGGAACTAGAACAGTCTACCCCAGTGAGCGAAATAAAGGGTTCAGTTCAACATTCCAACCACCTGAAGAAGGTCAGAGCATACAAGAGCCGAAACGTTGTAATAAATATGGCGACAAAGATGAGTTCAATAGTCCGAATAATGTAAATAGTGTACATAATACTTCATCTCAGAAATATAGACAGATTTTAACAGGCAATAATTCAAAATTCTTACAGAAGAGAAGATAATTCATAACTCTAATAGAGAGAAGGAAGAGAGATGAAGAAAAAAAAGTTAGCACAAAACATGTAATTCTATAAAATTATTTTATCGTTAACACTTTGGCAAACATGAACTTTCATCATCATCATCATCATTCTCCCCCCCACTTGACATTTGTAATCGTAGAGTGGATCCAAATTCATAAGCCACACAAACTCTTTTCCACAACGGTCTGTCAACGGCTGCCATCAGCATTTCTGGCACAGTCATACCTGTCCATTGTTTGACATTGTCCAACCAGTTTTGACATTAGTGTCCTCTCTTACATCCACCTTCAACGGTGCCTTGCATGATGGTCTTGCAAAGGCTGTCGTGCTTTGTAATGTGACCACGTCATTTTTCTCCGTTTGACAGTGGCGAGAACAAGTTCCTGGTGTCCCATAAAACTTTCAACCCTTTTCCACACAAACTCATTGGTATTTTTGTTCCCAATAGAAAATGCCAAAGAGTTTTCTCCTGCATTTGTTCTCAAACGCTTGGATCCTTCTCTCTGGATCTGCCAACAGCATCCACATTTCACATCCATATAGGAGAATGGAGACTACCAGCAGTTTCATTTTCATTATATGTTTAAGTTTTATTCCAATTCTAATCAATGCTTTTTAAAACCATAAACATTGCCAAGGAGTTAAGGTAGTTAAAATAATAGCAGTGTCAAGGGAAAAACCATTCTTTTGATACACTGTCTTTTTTTTTTTGCTGGCATGAAAGTCCATGTTTGCTAAACTTTCATATTTGATTTAAATTGTTTATTTAAATAAATTTCCCTTTAGCAAGCTAGAATCTTTCTTTAATAGCCATTTTGTATTTTGTGCGTCAGCCCTGTCTATTATAGAGACACAAAATCCAATAAAAACAATATGTCAAAGTTTGTCTATGATTATATTGTATTGTTCATGTGCTTCAGTAATATAAACTTTTAATTTAAAAATCTAAATATATAATAAATGAAAACAGACATAAGAATATGAAAAATAGTATAATAAAACAAAATTTCTATGGTTAACTGTTCGTTATATGTTTGCCTTGATAGTATTTACAAGCGATGCAAGTTAACATTTATCAGAAGAAAGAAGTGTTGCATTTACATTATTTACATTATTCGGACTATTGTCCTCATCTTTGTTGCCATATTTATTACAACGTTTCGGCCGTTGTACGCTCTGGCCTTCTTCAGGTGGTTGGAATGTCAAACTGAACCCTTTATTTTGCTCACGGGGGTAAGCTGTTCTAGTTCCATGTGCCAAGTTTAATGGATGTCAGTTATCAGTTATCTCCTGTTAATTTCCCTCTGAAAGTTCTCCACTACCTTAGGACCCAAAGAGTGTGAGTTCAATACCCGGCTAAGGCAGTGGAGAATTTTCAGAGGGAAATTAACTGGAGATAACTGAAAACTGACATCCATTAAACATGGCACGTGGAATGAGAACAGTCTACCCCAGTGTGCGAAATAAAGGATTCAGTTTGACATTCCAACCACCTGAAGAAGGCTGGTGCATACAAGGGCCAAAACATTATAATAAATATGACAACAAAGATGAGGACAGTAGTCCAAATAATGTAAATAATGTACATAATACCTCATCTCAGAAATATAGACAGGTGTTGCATTTAATTGGATTGAATTTTAATGATTTTATTAAAAGCTATATATTACATTACAACTGAGTTACATTACAATTACGTTACAACTGAGTTACATTACAATTACGTTACAACTGAGTTACATTACAATTACGTTACAACTGAGTTACATTACAATTACGTTACAACTGAGTTACATTACAATTACATTACAACTAATGATATTAATTGAATGTGAAGTATGTTTGGCATTGTTATTCACTAATTTTTAAAAGGCACGTGTATTTTACAGTAAGAAATGTTTTGCAAGCAAGTTTTCAATGATAGCAAAAAAAGAAAAGGTTAAGTCATTGAAGAAGTCGGCCATACTTACGCCAGTTGAGTGACTACATTCCTGAATCATAACTTGACGTCGGGCTCCAGAGAAACTTCCATAAGGATTGACGTCAGAACTATTATACTTTCGAGCTTGGATCATGAAATATTGAAATTGCCGATTTGGGATGCTCATCAGAGTCACTATAAAACAGAAAAAAAAAAAGTTAACACCATGTCAAAACAAATTATTATATTCTAGAAAAAGAAAATTTTCACAAACATGTCAGCCCTTAACAAAATTAAGAAAACACCAAGAGATTGCTGGTTGGGAGAGCAATGACATGGCCAGTGGGAAGAACACCCCCAAAAAAAAAAAAAAACTTTCAAAAGGCTTCAATAAATGCTTACAAATGTACTTCATCTGAAAATTCAGGAATCTTTCTTTTTTTCAACTTGTCTTTCAATAGAGTATGAACTGTTCCTGTGCATTTTCTTCCAGCTGCTTTGAACGGGATCTCCTTTTCAAGTTACCATTGTATTCACGACCAGTGGGGAGAGCACACTGGCTGTGGGCATTGAACAAACATAAAATATGCCTGAGCAGGCATCTGCTACAGGGATTATCTAAGCACCATAGCAGATAGGCACAGATGGAAACAAGTAACCAACCACATTGATTTTGATGTTTGATCCAAATTGTGTCAATTTTGAAGCTTTCTGTTAGCAAAGACTTTGTACCATGTCAGATACTTTTTGAAAACCCTGTAAATCTTAAAGTCATGGAGGTGCATGCAGTTCTTTAAAATAGTACAAACACCAAAAATTCTACACTTGACAGAATAAATAAAACACAATCACAACAGAAGAGATTCATATGATTTACCTTTCAATGGAGTTCCAGCCTTGTATGTTTTGCCATAAACTTTTATTTTGAATGGACTTGGTCCCATCTGTGGTCCAATTGTTGATACCCTGTCAGGCATCATGGTAGCACAGTTAATAGTTGGAATATTCTGGGATGAGACATTCGCAAGGCAAAACAGACACAAGAGGAGACTGGAAACACTGACAAACATTTTGCTGGAATTTCTTTCCACTTATTTCCTAAAAGAATTTTTCTTTTCTTTTAGATGTGTTCAAACTTTTAGATATTCTTGTATCTTACAGGAAATCTGAAAGATTAAAAACATAATATAAAATTAAAATAGTAGATAAATATGAAGTTGGATTAATAAATTCTTCAACTGACAGTTTTTGGTTGAATTTTTACCTGTAATTTCCATTGTATGTTAGAATTTAGTGCATGCTACGTAACATCATGTTAGGTCATCTTCCATATGTGGCCAAAGAATATATGTCTTGTAATATTTGGTTGTGTGTGTGTGTATATATATATATATATATATATATATATATATATATATATATATATATATATATATAGACAATATTAGTGGTGAATATACACATACATATGCAATTATATATACACATACATATATGTATAAAAATAATTCCAAGAGGATATGATCCAGGTAGAACTCGATGTCCAGGACAGAGTAAGGATATAATAAAAAGACTTACACTAACATTCCATGGTCATAATTTATTCCATTGGAATCGTAAGAATGATCCAATTCATCAGACCTACAGATTCAAAAAAATTTTCAATTCAATTTTTTTTTTTTTTTTTGAATCTGTAGGTCTGATGAATTGGATCATTCTTACGATTCCAATGGAATAAATTATGACCATGGAATATTAGTGTTTAAGTCATTTTATTATATATATATATATATATATATATATATATATATATATATATTACCAATTTGTGACTGGTAGAGATAATTCCAAGGAGGATATTAACCCAGGGAGAGCTCAATGTAGACTACAGAGCATTATAATAATAATAATAATAATCAAGAAGAAAACCTTAAAGATTCATTTCAGTTATAATTTATTTTGTGAATATCTATATATCCACCTCTTCAAACCAAAATCTCTTAGTCAATGGTTTGGTTTGTTTTACGGCATATCAACCTCAATAGGTTATTTAATGCCGACAAAATTTTTATTGCTGGTAATATGTTTTCGTTCAAAAATCCATTTCTGGGAATATTTTCCCTTGAAGAAATCTATAGCTGGTCATATTTTTTTTTCAAATAATGTATAGCTGTTTATATTGCTGGTACTTTTTTTTTTTTAAAGTATTGCTGATAATAATTTTTCCTTCAAAAATTATTGCTGGTAATATTTCTGGTATTAAAACCTATTTTTACACAAGTTTGGGTGTTAACTATTTGCCCATAGCTGGGACCTGAACAGGTGCTACCACCATGCGGCATTAGGATAGACCTGGGAACGCCAGCAATTAAGAGGTGGTTCCACGCTCCTCAAAACCTCATGATCAGAGGCCTTGCTGTTGGATATAGTTTATCGTCATACCCAGGACACGGATGTAGTTTATCGTCATACCCAGGACATTTCTTAATAAATGGAGACAATACCCTGGATTAATATATTAGATTGACAGGGGAAAGGGAAGGGAAGGCAAGAGAGAAGAGAAGGAGGGGAAGAAGAAAAGTGATGGATGGTCAGGTTTTTTTAAAAGGTGAGAAGTAGAGAGGGTATGAAAAGGAAAGGAAAGAAGAAAGTAATGAATAAATAGTAGTAAGCCTAAAAATCTGACCCAGCCAAGAATTTTCCCCTTAAAGTGTGGAACTTTGTATATTGGGTTATACAGCAAATTGTCCGATATGGCCCATTATTTTAGGCCTGGCAAATCAACCCAATTCCAAATTTGTTAGTCTTATAAAAGGGGTCCTTAATATGAATAGTAAATAAAAATTACAATAATGATAATATAAAACATAAATGAAGGGACTTTAAATACCGAGAAATACTAAAAAGTAAAATTAGAAAACAAAAACTAAAAACCGAGTAAGATGATGTATGGATAGTGATACAAAATATGTCAATTTAGAATTATAAATGTTGTATATATCGGCAAAACAGTTATAGATCCAAATACATATGAAGAAAATTATTAAACTCAGTAATTAAACAAATCCCTCACACTGTAAACACTAGAATAAATAAATATTAGGTTTTCTTCTTCATTATTATATATATATATATATATATATATATATATATATATATATATATTTCATACATGTTTCATTAAATAATATAGATAAGTGTTGTCTATATATTTTTTGTAAGTTCTTTTCATATCGTCTGATAAGCTTAATAACATTATCATTAAACAATGAAAGAAAATCACAATATTGATACATATTTTTTTTTAATCCAATCTAAGCTTTCGGCTTACATAAATATATATAGACAACACTTATCTATATTATTTAATGAAACATGTATGAATGAAAAAATGCTGCCTAAATATATATATATATATGAGAGACAGACAGACAGACCTCTCTCTGGATCTATATCCTCCTGGAAATTCTATATGGATTACCATATTGTATCATTAATATAAGTGAACATTGAAGTCAACACTTAGAGGCGACAGTCTGTTTCATGTTAGCCGCAATTGTCAGCACTCATGGCCTGATGATTGTGTCTAGCATGAAACAGCCTGTTGCCTCTAAATGTTGACTTCAATGTTTACTTTTATATTTACACATGCTCTATCACTGATATTGAGCACTTTATCCCATAAATATAGCACACCCGAAGACTAAATTTCTTATATATATGTATAATACTTTATTGCAACAAGACACACAATAAATATAAGCAAGATGAATTTGCTATAAGGAAAATCATTAAACACCATATTTCTGTGGTAACTCCTGGAAAACAAAGTTCATAATATATTATAGAAAATGGAAGAGGGCAAACTTCCTTGTCACAAACAGAAATAACCTAATCAAATCTAAACTAGAAGTGACCAATATAGTCTACCAATTCCATTGCCCTATGCAAGACTGTCAAAAACTAATAACCTATATCAGACACACTACTACCTCCTTAAGTTGACTTCTTACATGTCACCTGTCGCAGCAGAGTGCAATTAATAAGCATTTATTAACTCATAACTTCCAAGAACCTTTAAGGAAAATTCTAGTTGATAATACAAGGATCCTTTTCAGGTCACATAATCATACACAGCTTGTCATTAGGGAGGCTCTGCTTATTAGACTTTATTCTCCCACTATCTATCTTACACTATTTAGCAGAGGAGAGAGAGCATGTTAAAAATGTTCTAAAAATAGATGTCTTACCCAGTCAACTGGCCGTGCACAGCACATGACCAACAAAAACCATACAAACCGCTTGAACTCTATACTGTAAAATCTAGCAGCCACAAACAGAATTTCACCATCCAAAACACATTCTTGATAATGGTTAGTGAAGTAGCTGAAAGTGCTTGGAACAATTATAACTATCGATAAATTTCTATATTCTTTAATTCCTGAAAAACAGAAAAATGTTAGATTGCAGGAAAAACTCAATAAAAGATTAATTAAATCCTCCTTGTCGGCCATTTTCATATATATATCTCCAAATGAGTGAAAGAACAAATGGAGTAAAAAATTCACAAAAAGAGCTCAATACAAAGTAAACCAATATATTATTATATATTTATTATAAGAGATTATAATAAAAACATTTTCAAATCACTACACAAATGCTTTCATGTTTCAATACTATGATTGTACTTCTTCAGGCGAAATCATTTAATCACCAGTTGCTTACCATTGCCTGAAGAAGAACAATCATAGTATTGAAACATGAAAGCTTTTGTGTAGTGAATTAAAAATGTTTTATTATATCTTATAATACATATATATACGAACAGTATGCTAAACCTTGTTTATCAGTTGATCTTAAAATATAAAATATGAAAGTAAAATATTAATATTTCAATGTTTATTTACATCACCAGAAAAGAAAACTGAAAATTCATCTTGATTACAAGGATCAAAAACCTCACCCTATGGAAAGAATGTTGAATTTATTCATTTTATTCACAACAAATCTAATACAAGGTCATTTAATTTTCAAGATATTCATCAAAGAATAAAATGACAAATACACCACACCACTAGCCTGCAATCAATCATCCTTGACTCTCAGTTTTTAGCCCTATAATCTCCTACTAAATAACAGTGACCCACATGAGTATAATTTATTTTACAAGAACAAAATCAATCAGGTTGGTGAATTTTTTGTCTTGGTTGATGAAAGATTATTATGAGTGATTAATTTGGTTTTTTTATGGTTTATCAACCCTTTGCAGGTTATTTAAAGCTAGAAAATATTTTTTGTAGAACATAAGAATTTTTGGGGGATAACTATTTAATGGTGCAGGTCCTACTAATTAATCCATAGTAGGGGGAGAAGTGGTGCATTCATACCTTTCCAAAGGTTATTTGTGTGTAAGTGAATATAACAAACTGAATTGGAACAGAACTCTCCAATTTCCAATTCCAAGCCATTATCCATTACACCATCCACACATCTAAGCTCACAGCAATGGTATTCCCAAGCCATCACCCATCTAGGTACTAACCAGGCTCGACATTGCTTGACTTTGGTGATCATATTGAGAACTGGTGTCTCAACATGATATGGCAATAAGCCAGTTTGAATATAACCTACACAACACTAACACCTTTCATACAGTCAGTTATGTGCCATGCATGATACACGCTTAGGCGATCATGTATCTTTCAATCCATGACAGATGAGGCAGATTTTTTTTTTCTGCACTAGGTTGCCATTTCTTTCTAAAGTAGACCAGTTGTCATCAAAGGCTGTAGAACCCAGTCTGTGCTGCTATTTACCCATAGCTGGGGGGAGAAGAGGAGGATTCATACCTTTCCCAAGGGTGTCTGTTTGCAACTCCTGAGCTAAGCCTATAATTGTGAGCAATAAAATTTATTTCCATGTACTGTGAGAATATAAAAACTTTCAAATGTACAACTGAGGCCTATATACTGGTGAACATAAAATCATAATGATTGTTTTTAACTCAAGACAAAACATGAAATCTCACTAGTTGGCTTGGTTTGGTTTATTTTATAGCATATCAACATCAATGGGTTATTTAATGCCGACAAAATTTTTATTGCTCGTAATAATTTTTTTTTCAAAAATGTATAGCTGGTAATAATTTTTTCTTCAAAAATGTATTGCTGGTAATAAAACCTATTTGTACAATTTCATAGTGTATTGACTCCAGTTTAGGGGTTAACTATTTGCCCATAGCTGGGACCCTAACAGGTGCTACCACTCCGGGTCAGGGTGGACCAGGGAACACCAGTAAATAAGAGGTGGTTCCACGCTCCTCAAAACTGATCAGAGGCCTTGCTGTCGTTGTGGTTTATCGTCTTACCTAAGACGCAGATGTAGTTAAACCTAGGACAGCACTACTTGGCTTTGTCATAAAAATGGTTTGAAGTTGTTCTTTTTCCTTGAGAACTAATCAAAAAAAAAAATGTACTTGAAATTAAACCTTGGATCTCTACTTTGTTAGAACGGCCCCTGCACGGAGTGATGTCTGCTGATGTTTAAGCCTGGATTAATCTGGGAGGATCTGAATAAGAGCTAGAAAGTATATAGTGTGCCAATTTTCGAATGGGAACGATCTACATTCCTTGAAAATCAGCTTTTGAAATCTGTTTAACTGGGCTTGAACACTGTCACTAAATACAAAACTATCTCACCTCTGAGGCATGTCTTTGACAGTGATATTTACAAATATGGTAGAGTCTGTAGTGAGTATTATTTCATATTTATATTTGTTTAAATCATTTCTTCATGTTTTTTTTTTATTTAATTTATCTTTTTTTGTGGTTATTGTTTTTTATACATTTTATCAGTCATTAAATTACATGTGAAAAACAGATTGATTAAAAATTATGATAAAAAAAAAATGACAAACAAAATATATAAATAAAGTGGAAATTAATCAAAAATAAAAATGTTAAATAATGAATATTTTCATGTCAGAATCTCTAAACAATTTAGCAGTGGGAGGTAGCCAGAAGCAACAGTGCCACCATTTTTTTTTTTTTAAGAAGGCAGGTACAGAGTAAATCCTCATCACTGCAAATTCTTTTGGTCTTAGGAGGCAAGGCAGTATTACCTATGCCAACAGAAACACACAACTAACTAATATGAGTCAGGGAGGAAAAAAAGAGGCAAAAAATTTCTCCATCTCTCTCTCTCAAATAACCTTGGATTTAAACATGATAAACAACAAAAGTGGCAAGAAAGGCTGGTTGCCATTAACATGAAATAAAGAACTGAAAATTCATTTGGCTTTTTTAGTGTTTTGAGTATTTATTTTTTGTGTAGATAAAAATATTTATCACTTTTTACACTGGCTACTCTGCTAGTGCTAAAATATATACATACACACACACACGCGCGCACACACACATTATAGATAAATAGGGAGAGAGAAAAAAGGAGAAAGGCAGAGAAGTAGAGATATGAAAAGAGGAAGACAAAGACATAAAAGAAGGTAGATGAAAGAAGAGAGAGGGAGATAGAGAAGCAGAGATATGGAAGGAGATGGACAGAGAGGTTGAGTTAAAAAGGGAGAGGCAGCAATAAATAAGCAAAGAAATACAGATAGAATGGAGAGGGGGAAAGAGACAGAGAAGTACAGATATAAAAGGAGACAAAATAACAGAGGGAGAGATGCAGAGATAGAGACAGGTTGAGTTAAAAAAGGGAGAGAGTCAGAAATATATAGGCAAAGTACAGATATGAATGGAGAGACAAAGGGAGGAGAGAGAGAGAGACAAAAGGAGGAGAGAGAGAGAGACAAAGGGAGGAGAGAGAGAGAGACAAAAGGAGGAGAGAGAGAGACAAAGGGAGGAGAGAGAGAGAGACAAAGGGAGGAGAGAGAGAGAGACAAAGGGAGGAGAGAGAGAGAGACAAAGGGAGGAGAGAGAGACAGACAGACACCGGAGAAGAAACAGACAAACACAGGAGAGAGATTGCTAGAGAGACAAAGTGACAGAGAGACAAAGTGACAGAGAGACAAAGTGACAGAGAGACAAAGTGACAGAGAGACAAAGTGACAGAGAGACAAAGTGACAGAAAGAAGCAGATAGACAGTGACAGAAGGACAGAGAGAAGCAGACAAAGAGACATAGGGACAGAGAGAAGCAGACAGAGAGACAAAGGGACAGAGAGAAGCAGACAGAGAGACAAAGGGACAGAGAGAAGCAGACAGAGAGACAAAGGGACAGAGAGAAGCAGACAGAGAGACAAAGGGACAGAGAGAAGCAGACAGAGAGACAAAGGGACAGAGAGAAGCAGACAGAGAGACAAAGGGACAGAGAGAAGCAGACAGAGAGACAAAGGGACAGAGAGAAGCAGACAGAGAGACAAAGGGACAGAGAGAAGAAAAAAGACAGACAAAGGGACAGAGAGAAGCAGACAGAGAGACAAAGGGACAGAGAGAAGCAGACAGAGAGACAAAGGGACAGAGAGAAGCAGACAGAGAGACAAAGGGACAGAGAGAAGCAGACAGAGAGACAAAGGGACAGAGAGAAGAAAAAAGACAGACAAAGGGACAGAGAGAAGCAGACAGAGAGACAAAGGGACAGAGAGAAGCAGACAGAGAGACAAAGGGACAGAGAGACAAAGGGACAGAGAGAAGCGGACAGAGAGACAAAGGGACAGAGAGACAAAGGGACAGAGAGACAAAGGGACAGAGAGACGCAGATATTGATCCTCTTATCATGAATTCTATACCAAATGAAACAGGTAAACAAGTACACAAAAATGAGCTTCAGTTCTCTAAACAATAGAATACATCATGTTTACAAAGAATGTCTGGAGTTCATATTAAGTTAATTCACATTAAATACTTAGGTTAAAATTAAACTTTATTTTATGCAAGCATAGAAGCAAATCAGTTTGGATTTAACCAATAACAAAAGAATGTAAATGTTCAGACTTCAATTTCCGCTGTGAGTGATAAAAATGAAAGGGAGTGGATGAAACACTACCTTTGTATGTTGACACAGCATATGGGTGAAACTAGAGCAGAATTTGACACAAGATCTTTTTTTTTTTATGTGAGGTGCCCATGCACATGGGCCAAGGACAAAAATCACCTAGTCCCTCCCCTACACACACACAACCATCCCAGCCAAAAAGCCAAGAAGCAATTGTCAGATAAAGAGTTCAATCCCTGTTATGCTCAGCCAGAAAAAGAAAATTTACACACACACACGTGTGTGTGTGTGTGTGTGTGTGTGTGTGTGTGGTTGACTAATCTAGACATGTTATGTCTATTTATTTAAATCCTCTCAAATTCACGGATTGATTTCTTATTTCTGTTATTAAACTGATTAAGAAAGATGCTATAGTTTTTCTCACACCTTTTATTTTACCAAGTACTTTCAAAACTACAGAGCCTTTCTTAATCAGTTTAATAACAGCACTAAAAAATCAATTCATGAATTTGAAAAGATTAAAATTAAAATAAACATGTCTAGATTATTCAACCAAACATGCTTGAATGAAGACATGTTGCTGAAATATGTTGACAAGCATTTTCAGACTTATACATTCAATATTAATTCTTGACTTTTTAAAAATATTTTTATTGTAAATTTTAATCATATTTTATATTATTAGCAATGCTTTTTTTACGCTGCTGTTTGCATTAATTCCTGACCACTAACAATACCTTTCTTCCTGATTTCTATAGTAAAACTATTAGCAATGAATATATATTATATAATGTCTCCTTCAGATTATTTAAATCTGTTTTCATTAGTGCCAAAAACATTTTAGCAATGCTTAACATTCATGCCGACAAAAAAAATGGTGTGTCAAAAGGATAGTTATTCCTTTGATACTGCTATTACTGTATACAGTTTTGACAACCTCAGAAAGGATACTCTAAATCTATTTTAGTGAATTTATGTAGCAAGAACCAAGGAAAGAAATGTCCAAAAATGTAGTTTTCAAAATTTATTATTACAGTTACTTGTCATTATGTGTTTATTTTAAATTTTCTTGTTCACAAATATTTTTTTTTTAAATTTATGAATAAAATATTCTTTTTTTTAAATTTATGAATAAAAAATTTTTTTTTAAATTTATGAATAAAAAATTTTTTTTAAATTTATGAATAAATTTTTTTTTTAAATTTATGAATAAATTTTTTTAAATTTATGAATAAAATATTTCTTTTTAAATTTATGAATAAAATATTTCTTTTTAAATTTATGACTATTTCTTTTTAAATTTATGAATATTTCTTTTTAAATTTATGAATAAAATATTTCTTTTTAAATTTATGAATAAAATATTTCTTTTTAAATTTATGAATAAAATATTTTTCATATTTATTTCTTTACAAAATGGTAAATAATAAATATTTAATTATAGTTTGTTCACATATTGTTATAATCTTGTAAATATAAAATTCTTGTAAATAAATACTCTATCAAGTGCACCCAACATCTTTGTTGTCATTTCTCATAAATGAAGAAAATGTATAAATCCATTTTCATGTGTTTGCGCTTTATTAAAATTCTAATCATAGCTTTTTAAAACAAACATTGCCGAGAGAGTCAAAAGTGGATACAGTAATTGTCCTTTTGACACACCATATTTTTGTGGGCACAAAGGTTAAACATTCCCAAGATTTTTTTTTTAGTACAGAAAAATACTAAATCTAATCGGCAAGGCATGAAGTAGTGGTAAAGTCTGTGGGGAGAATATGAATATAATATTTTATAATGTAAGCCAATGTTTCACCAAAATAAAAAAAATAAAAAATAGTTACTAACCAAGTGATGCTGTTAACATTGCTAGCATATATTGATAGGACCAATACATTATGTAATTTTCAGCTTACAATATTTCAATAAGACCTTCTACTCCTCAAATATTTTATTATCAGTAATTTTAAACTATTGATAATAAAATGTTTGACGAGTAGTAGCTCTTATTATACAAAATACAACATATTTTTTTTATTTAGAAATAAATTCAAAAGAGAAAAATATTTGATTCCATATACGTTAATAAATTCAAACATTAATATTTCATCAATGCCTCCTTGACATTCTATAACATTCATCAAGCTTTCAGTAATTGATTTTATTAACTTTTTAACTGGTTCACTTTAGCATAACTTGAAGCAGTTTTTATTGCTTCCCAGACATCTTTGCTTCGAATAGTGTCTTCTATTCTCTTTTAATGATAGACTATAAGTTTCTCTTGGATTAATATCTGAAGAGTCATATATTTATTATATAAATATATGCCTCAAAAACCAAACTAGTGATGTTCCATCATCACTGCACTGAATTTTTTCTATTGTAATGAACAGGTATTCTCTTAGGGAGGACTTAAGCTCAACCCAGACCCCAAGTGGAACAAGTATATACAACCCATTGCTAAAGATGCAGGAAAAAGGGTCAGTTCCCTGTACCGCTCCAGTAAGTAACTGACTCCTCGTGCTATCCTCTACCTTTACAAGAGCCAGATCAGGATGACAATGGAGTACTGCTGCTATATATGGGCAGGAGCTTTTTAGTATTCACTCTCCAATCTCAATAGAGTTCAAAAATGTCTACAAGGCTTGTTATTTTTCAGCTGAAGTCTGTGTTGTGTTCAATACAAGGCCAATCCTCTCATCGATTCATAAGGCTGTTCTCCTCCCTCATCAAGTGAATTCTGTTATATATAAATCCAATCCTCTCATCGATTCATAAGGGCGTTCTCCTCCCTCATAAAGGGAATTCTGTTATATATAAATAGAATCCTCTCATCGATTCATAAGGCTGTTCTCCTCCCTCATCAAGTGAATTCTGTTATATATAAATCCAATCCTCTCATCGATTCATAAGGGCGTTCTCCTCCCTCATAAAGGGAATTCTGTTATATATAAATAGAATCCTCTCATCGATTCATAAGGCTGTTCTCCTCCCTCATCAAGTGAATTCTGTTATATATAAATCCAATCCTCTCATCGATTCATAAGGGCGTTCTCCTCCCTCATAAAGGGAATTCTGTTATATATAAATAGAATCCTCTCATCGATTCATAAGGCTGTTCTCCTCCCTCATCAAGGGAATTCTGTTATATATAAATCCAATCCTCTCATCGATTCATAAGGGTGTTCTTCTCCCTCATCAAGTGAATTCTGTTATATATAAATACAATTGTAGCTGTGGAGTCACAGCTATATAGGAAGAACTACGCAGCAACTAGATGTAAGAATAAAACAACCTGTGCCAAGTAAGATCAAGAATCACACTGGTTTCAAATGAATTGTTCCCAAATACCTATGGCTCCTCAATTTGCGAACACCTTATAAAGAACAGAAAGTGTGCAGATGAATTCAGTGTTGACTGGTTTACTGTTTTATCCCATATATTTCATCTAAAAGTACTAGAGTCACTGTATAATACATCTCACAAACCATCTCTCTGTAAACAGCGTGATTGTTTGCTGGGGCTTGCTATCATTAGTCTCTAGTACTCCCCCACCCCGTTTTTCCCCCTCTTCTCTATCCTCTCATCAATCATTTGCTAATTTAGATTTATTGTATTTTACCCTTTTTCTCCCGATTAAAAACTTTGAAGAGAGGGAGCAAAACTGGTTGTTTTCCTTTATCATTTAAAAAAAAATTTTTCGTTTTATAAATCAGTTTTTTTTAATTATGCCAAGTAATATTCAGCTTCATGTCTATACAGCAACACACACACACACATATATACATATATATATATATATATATATATATATATATATATATATATATATATATATATATA
Organism: Acanthosepion esculentum; assembly: GCA_964036315.1. NCBI lineage: Eukaryota > Metazoa > Mollusca > Cephalopoda > Sepiida > Sepiidae > Acanthosepion > Acanthosepion esculentum. The sequence goes on along the minus strand of OZ038499.1, from coordinate 9,849,001 downwards.
TATACACACTCATGAAAAAAATCTCACAATATCACATTGTTAATGTCAGTTTTATTGAGGTAACATTGACTTGCATAATAAAATTTGACAAAATATCCTAAATTCAAATGCAATTAAAACGAAAAGAAAAATCATGGTTATTATTTCGTTTTCACTTACAACCAACAGAATTCATTTTATCTCAATACAGAATGTCAGGGCTGTTAAAATATTATTTTTTTATTAAGTGTTTTAAAGGAATATTTTGCTTATTGGAAATATTAGATTTAATCTATTAGTTTGAAATTAAAACTCAAATAAAAACTTCAAAAAGGATTTTTCATTTTTAAAAATTCATTTTAAACTTTATCACATTTCTGTGTGGCTACCTAGTTTTACATTATTATTTTACTTATTTAGGAACAATGAACATTTCTTTAAGAAAGTGTATCAGCTGTAATAAGAAAATATTAGTTCTGTTGTAGTATTTTTTATCTTTAGGATTCAAAAACGTTTCTTTAATGAATCCTAGATAAAAAATAAATAACGTATCTCTAAGCAATCCAAATTCAAAAGTAAATGAATTTACGAGGTGACCTTTATTATTCATTAAAGAAATGCAGCATTTATTCACAAGATAATCATTATTAATTTATATCATATCTAATAATAAAAATATTAGATAATCATTATTAAAATTATCACAAAATAATTATAGCAAATTTAAATATAAAAATATAATTTTCATAATTTTTTTATTTAATGTATTTTTCTTGTCATCAGCTTTTGTCTCTTTTTCAACTTTTGATATAATTTTTTTTATTAGTAACATTCAAATCCAAAAAGATTACAATCCCTGCTCCCCGCCCCCCAAAAAATGATGCCGCCTCTATTCCAAAATTCTGCTATAATATTGTAAGTGCTATTTTCACTGATTGGGTAGGTGGAGCTTGTGTTGTCAAGGTTCCTAGTTGTATCTTTTTGAGACAAAGTTACAGATCAAAAAGTTGACAAGGCACAGAAGACTAATGTTGCAGTAAAAAAAATTACAGATTTAGGAAAAAAAAAAAGATCGCAGATTGAAGTCAACAAGTGCAAAAGTTTTTCATCCTTTAATAGTCAGTTGTGCTTAATTTAATTTTTAATATAAGTCCATTCAATGTCACTGGGTGCTCTATACTTTCGGCCTTGTGCCACGTCTAAGCTATGCTTAGAAAATCACCATAATGTCATCACTGGAATAAATGAAATTATTGACATGAATTTGATAAATCCTATATTTGTGATTGTGGATTATATCAGGGGTCAGCAACCTTTTGCTATGTGCCAACTTAGGGTTTTAAAGCTAAAACAAGATCAGTAAAGGGTTAAAAATTGTCTAACAACAATAAGTGGAAATAAAAAAGATTTACACTATTTATATTTGGACTATTGTCCTCATCTTTGTTGTTATCACACCATTTCGGCTGTTGTGCCCATCAGTCTTTCTCAGTTGTATATCAATCTGAAATCTGAAATGAACACTTTATTTAATCTATGGGGATAGACTGTTCTTGTTCCACTGCTCATGTCCAGAGATATCATCTAGTTCTTATTTTTATTTAATACTATTCAGTTATTGCTTGTCTGTTTTCACTGTGTAAGTACACAATACCCAACTCAAGGATTGAACTCATAACCACAATGTTACTAAATTCACAAACCAACACTTTGGTCCAATAGACCAAGAGTTGGCAACCTTATGCTGTGTGCCAACTTAAGGTTTTAAAATCATTCAGTTTGCCAACAGCATACATATTTTTATACAAGTCATGGTCAATATACCTGTTCTACAATATATTTTATATAGTAATATATAGTATATATACTTTAGTATATATTAAAATTGAAACAGTTAAATATCTTCTTTGCATTCTAGTCGTTATTGGTTCGAACTTTGTGATGTCATTTGCGGCTGTGTGCCATTGAAAATTGCTTGGCCTGCCACATGTGACACATGTGCCATAGGTTGCCAACCCCTGGATTGTATCAAAAACTAATTTTTATTTAACAGATTTTTAATTCAACATCATTTCTTATTGCTAATATTATATATTTTTTTTAAAATTACTTTGTTTACACTTGAGGTGCAAAAATAAAGCTAGTAAAATTTAAACTCCCAACAAGGGATCTACGTTAAGTAATTGAACTTTGCCTTATAGTTTCCCTGTAGCCTAATTGGTAGAGCACACTTTGGCTAAAGGAATCATTTCCCTAGTGGAAAAAGGAAATACTGATTTGATTCCTATCAGATGACATTTTTTTTGTTAGTAAGGACATTGATTTCTAGTCCAGTTGATATTAATTTCACTGTTTAAAATAAAAGAATGTCATCTCACATGTCACACATGCATACCAAGTAAAAATAACATCTATATGGAAAACTAATTTTTTTTCTAAATATTTATTTTCTGAAATTCTACAAGAAATTACAAGGCCAGATTTACTAAAAAACAGAGCAAGACTATTATGTATAATTAATATGGTACTTGTGTGTTATCAGTCACATTTTAATTTATGTATTGGTGATCATTTAGAAAGTTAGATGTGGTATTTAAAATGTTCGTGATTGATTTTTTTAAATTCTTTTTTCTTCTTTTTTTTCAAACTGATAATGAATCTTTGGAATAGTGTGTATATATATATCACAGCAATAAACGTATGAAGCTTGATATTACTAAACATATTAAAAACGGGCGAAGCAACTGGTTTCGCTACCACTCATCAGGCTTCCAACGGGAGATTTAATTTAAATTAAGAAACACAGAAAATGTACAATGAAAAGGAAATGTGGAGGAGGAGGACAAAAAAAAAATTATGAGCAAAAGGAGCTAGAGGCAAATGACAGCGAGCCCCAACAAACACTCACGTTGTTTACACAAGGAAGGCTTGCGGGACCCGATGTAAAGTACCTCCAGCATCTTAAGGTGAAATAACGAGTGTGACCGGGACAACATGGTGAACTGGTCAACACTAAAATTAGCTGCACAAAATCTGCTCTTTAATAAGTGCTCACATGTGGCAGACCCGTAGGTGTTTGGGACGAGTCCATTCAACGGCAAAGTGTGGTTCCTGATTTTGGTAGGAACATGCTGTTTAATTCTCATGTCCAAGCGTTGTGTCATCCTTCCTATGTAGTCAGCCCCGCAACTACAACCATATTTATAAATTATAAAATTAATTTGATGAGGAGGGAGGACGTCTTTACACACTGGACGAATCATGGGCCGGGTTTGAAAAACTATCCGAACCGCAGCAGAGAAAAATATATATATATATATATATATATATATATATATATATATATATATATATATATTATGAAATGGACAAAGTCCGACAATTATTTTAAAACACTTTTATGTTTAACATTCTGTCGAGGACGAATATTTTCTATGAAAATTTCTCGGACATTCAGGCCGGTAAATGTTATTTAATACTGTTTATTATAAAACAGAGCATTTACTTAAATACTTGTATCTATAAAAAAGAATGTTAAACATAAAAATGTCTTAGACTAGTTTCAGCCAACATGGCCATCATCAGGAGAAAAATAATTTTCTGCTTGCTGGTAGCAGTGAACTACAGAAATGAATGTCTTGATGGAGAAAATGAACTTTTGTCTGTAGTTTTCATTTGTTTTTTTATTTTTTTTTAACATGAATTTTAGTCAGTCTTTGTGTTGGTCAAACAGGCTCTTTTAAGTTGTTATTTAAGATAAGAGCTGGATGAATTCATGCTGCTCTGAATTCCCTAGGTCATTTTGACAGTTTTATTGGTTCCTGGAAAGGGGATGTGTCTCTGTTAAGTGTGTGTGCATGATGTGTGTATATTCATGTGGGTGTGTGTATAAGTGTTTTATATATATATATATATATATATATATATATTAGTCAAACCTAGAGAGCCAGACAAACCTACCAAGGTAAATGGATCATCAGGGAATTCCCTGACGATCCGCTTAGGTGAAACTTTGGTAGGTTTTGTCTGGCTCTCTAGGTTTAACTAGGTCCGCTTTACTTTTGTATTGAGCACTTTTTTAGTTACTTGATTACTCGTATCAGGGTTTTTTCTTTGGGCCTGTATGTTGTACGATTATTTTCAACAGACGTTCATGTTCATAGCTCTTTCTTTTTTTAAAACTTGTTTTTCCTTCGATATTGATTTGATCATTGGCAAATCAAGAAACCGAAAGGTTTTCTGAAACGAGTGTAGTTACCTATATATATATATATATATATATATATATATATATATATATATATATATATATATATATATATATATATATTTATATTTTTTTTTACACAAATGAATTTGTGAAATAGTTGAAAAATTAATTTTAAAAAGTGCTGACAGATAACCCACAAGTACCATAAATATTTTTATTAAATAAAGATTAAAAAAGATAAAAACATTACCAGAAGAACCTTCCCATACTCTACTAAGTAAGCAGACTGCACCATTTTCCATCTTTCAAGAAGATGTGAAGTTGAAAACAAATGCTAGTGCTATAAAAGCAGATTTATTGTTGATAAAAACTATCCATTACTTAGTGAAAATTTTACAAATATCCCCACATGCATCCACCCACATTCCTGCAATGTTAAGCAGTAAGTAAAAAAAATTATTTGCATCGGAATGTTTGCAAGAATTTCCTGAATGCCTTAGTGCCAGGAAATAAGGAAGGAAAAGCCATTGAATGACCAGCACCAAAAACCGCCTGGACATTTCCTCAGGGGTCAGTTTGATTTTTAGTACATTAATTCATCATTTTGGTTTTCCTCTTTGTATTTGATAAGGTAAACAGGAGATCCATTTAATAAATAATCACTTGATGTTCTTATTTTTGCAATTTTAGACAATCTAGTTTTAAAAATGGAAATAATTTCAAATGTGACATGAACATATATCCCATACTTTAAGACTAAGAGCTTCGTTAGGTTCTGCAGTAATGTTTTATATATCTTTACTCACTAAAGTTCTCTATCATTAATTACACTGCCAACAGGGTCTGAAAATAATAAGCATCAGTTAAAAATTTACAACAAATTTACATAGCAAACTGAATCTCACTATTAACTTTTATAAAATTTAATGAAAAATCTTTTTTATTTTTTATATTTGGTATTTGTAGTGCTTAATCTATAATATGAAAAAATCATTTTGAAAAAAATTATTATTTCTGATCACTTGCTTTGCTATGGAATCCACAGCAACATCTAGGGTAGTGAGGCTGTGTCTCTCTACTCCACAGGAGAGTCTACAGTGTTAACACCATACACAGGAAATTTGCCTGCTGTTCTTGTATTTTACCAAGAATCTGTAAATGTATAACATAAGCTTTGCATTGGGATAGCCAAAGATGCATTCCAGAAGCTAAGAAGAGTATAAAAAGACAGAAAAAAAACTTCATTAGAAACACAAAAAAAGAGGACTGAACTGTTATGTGATATCTGTACACCTGGTCGTGAATGCTGGACAGCCTCCTCACAGATGAAGAAGAGACTTGAAGCGACAGAAATGTGATTCTACAGAAGGATGCTAAGGATACCATGAACCAAACATATGAGCAACAAGAAGGTTTTAGAGAAAAAGGAAACTTATACTTAACCTCAGAAAGAGTCAGTTGGAATTTTTCAGGCACATAATGAGGAAAAAGGGTTTAGAAAATGTGATACTCACAGGACAGAGGAAAACAATGTATAACCTACCTAGTGAGCTCGAGAAAATGGATCACAAGACAGGGTTTAGAAGAAATAAAAAGACCAAAATTTATTAAAAGCCACAAAAGACAGGAAATTGTGGAGAGCCATGATCAGCTACATCCTGAGGGGATATGATATATAAATAATAAGAAAACAAAGGCCTGGTATATACAAGAGTCAAAAAGGTAGACACAGACCTGGTTTGCATGAGAATTGAAAAGGTAGACACAGGTATGGTAAACAGGTGACCCATCTGCACAATTAAAGAAGTGATCAGGTGGTTGTAAACAAAGAAAAGACATATTATACAATAAATTGACACTGGAATTACAATTCAATTAATTTTATTATTGGCTATTTGGTGCAATATGTAAAAATACAATGCAGATGTAAAAACAGCACGAATGATGACCCCTTGAAATGATGACCCCTTGGAATAAGCATTAAAGTTCATTGGCTAATTCAAGTCATGTGACTGCTGACAATTTATACAACTTTATCAACAAAAACTTTTCTAACAAAATTGCATTTCGGGCTCATCCATTTATCGATGACCATGCATTCTGTCTTGTAGTTTATGCTTAGTCCCTTCTTCTTGCTTTCCTTTGCTACCTTCTGTAGGAGGTTTTGTAATTTCTTTTCTATGTCTGATAACAGTACTGTGTCATCTGTGTATCTTATGTTGTTAAGATTGTGCCCGACAATGCTGAATCCCGGTAGGATTTCCAATTCCAGGTCTGGTGAGAAGACGCATCCTTTCCTTATGCCTCTTTCTTTCTAGTTTTGTATATTCGCTGAACTCATTCCCTATGCACATGCAAGCTGTTTGCTGCCAGTAGAGGTTCTTGATTATTCTGATATCTTTCCCGAATATATCAAGGTTGCCGAGCGGTTCAAGCAGATCCTTGTGGTGCACTTTGTCGAAGGCCTTTGCGTCGTCTATGAAACAGAGATGCACATCTTTCTGCACTTGTATTGCTCTTTCCGATAACATCCTGAGCATGAATATCGTGTTCCTTGTCCCGGTGTCTTTAACAAACCGGCACTGCTCTCTGCCTATCCCCGGCCTGATTCTGCTGTGCGCCCTATTCATCAGAATACGGACGATGAGTTTTGGCACATGGCTCATTTGGCCTTTATTTCATTTGTTAAGATTGTGGCCACCAACGCTAAATCCCGGTAGGGTTTCCATTTCTCTCAGACTTGCCTCGCTGTATAGGTTGAACAGGTCGGCCGAGAAGATGCATCCTTTCCTTATGCCTCTTTCTTTCTAGTTTTGTATATTCACTGAACTCGTTCCCTATGCGCATGCCTGCGGTTTGCTGCCAGTAGAGGTTCTTGATTATTCTGATATCTTTCCCGAATATACCAGTGTCATAGGATATCTTTCAGTTTTTCTAATTTTGATTTTCCCCACCTATCAGATTTTTTTTTAGATGATTACTGCTTAATCATTTTTTATTCAGTATCAAAGAAGGTTTGCAGATAATTCAATGTTTAGAAAGTGAAATCAACGTACAGAGTTCAATTCCTGATTGATGCTGTACACTTTATGCTAATGTCCTTGGAAATGGCATGAATCCATTTTCTGCCAGTTTAGCTCAACTCGTTTTGGCTTGAGACAGCAACCAGTCTAGGAGAAAGAAAACTGAAGTCAAAACCAGCACTGTCAGGCTATCTTACCCTAGACACACCACTACAGCTATAGTACATGTGGTACCTTACAATCCTAACGGGTTATGGGACACATGACAATTATCACCAAAGCTGTTTCACTACATACATATTTTAAGATTCTTTACAATATACTTAATTTTAATGGGGCAATAATTGAGATCGGGACTCCATGTATTTATCTAAGCATGTTTGAAAGAATTATTTCTGCCGAAATACAACCTATATACATTCTATTCTAATTTTTAAATTTACATAAATGAACAAAAAAAAAAAAAATTTTAATAATTATTATTATTATTATCCCCCACCCAAATGTTTGTGCATATGCTTTGGAAAAATACCCTCCAAATAGAAAAAAAAAAAAAAAAAAGGTTTTAAAATAAAGTTAAAATTCAGAAATTTAAAAAGAAAAATAGGCAGATATCAATGATGTAAGCAATGATTAAAACTTCTCATTTGTAAATAACAGCTATATACAATAACTCTGCAAAAGTCTGGGATCAATTTTACATGGTATCAATATTATAAACGGGACCTCCTTTCTAAATAGATAAAAAAGAAATTTTAAAAATAAAATATCAATATTTTTGAATTATTACAAATGTCAAAATTGGAAGAAGGTATATGAATGCCAATCAACAAAATATATTTATATTTGGAAATTATCACATTTTGGCCATTGTGCCCTCTGACCTTCACCAGGTATATCAATCCAGGTAACCTACAGGGAATTACAAACTAAATCCTTTATTTAATCTACTGGAGCATATATATATATATATATATATATATATATATATATATATAAAAAACAACTAAAAAGTGCAAATTAAAAAAAAATGATGAATGTTTTTTTGTGAAAGTATTTATATATATATATAT
>OZ038499.1:9788216-9838216 GCA_964036315.1 Acanthosepion esculentum | reverse complement strand
TGACATCACAAAGTCCGAACCAATAACTACTATGATGCAAAGAAAACATTTAGCCATTTCAATTTTAATATATACTAAAGTATATATACTATATATTACTATATAAAATATATTGTAGAACAGGGATATTGACCGTGATTTGTATAAAAATATGTATGCTGTTGGCACACTGAATGATTTTGAAAGCCTAAGTCAGCACAAAGAAAAAGGTTGCCAATCCCTGCCATATACCATTGTATCATCAGCATAAATCTTCACTAATGATTGGAGTATACTCATAGGTAGAGCATTTATATAAATAAAGGGTTGATAAACCATAAAAACAAATCAATCATTTCACAAAGAGGAAAATATTAAAACAATTGCCATAAAAATATTTATTAAAAAGGCACAGGGAAGCAAGGTCACAGCAGTGGAAAAGTGACTGAAGTCAAGATACCAGGTCAGAACCGATAACATTACAGATCCATTTTTGGATTTTGTTAAAAATCTTGAGATTCAAGGTCATAGCAAAAATACTAATTTATAATCATTTGCAGGTGAAAGTCAAATTAGTACCAATAATCAGTAAGGATCACTCTCTCATTAGTTTGGGACCTCCTCCTCCTCCTATTCTGGCCTCCATAATAACTACTTTATTTCTTAGAGACAATTTTAGCAAAGAAAAATTTTCTTATTACCTCCATTTTCTTTGACATGAAACATAGGTAGCAAGCCTTTGCTAAAATAAAATATTAGATATTGACTAAGTTCAGCTTAGACTGGCACAAGGCAACAGGTGTTACATACCCAGTGAGAAATGAACACACTATACAGTAATGTCCTGCTAGGCTAGCAAGAGGCAACCTACCAATCCCAGTTCTGATAAATCTATAAAAAAGACCGAATTGAAAAACATCTGTTGTTTGTACTATCATCATCATTATTATTATTAGTTGTTTATCTAACCTATGATATCATGGGTAGGATTTCTTAAGGAAATACATCAAAACTTTAATAGTGCTTTTACAAGCATAGCTTACATGTGGCACAAGGCTGAAAGTAAACTCACTACTCGGCCATAAATTGATCTAGCACGACAAGCTTGCTAACCCTTACCCCACGTCGAGGTGCCTCATCAAAAATTTTAATGATTATATAGCAACACAAAAATTTTGGTGGTGAAAGAAAAAAAAACATTAATCACATTCTATTTTATTGCCAATTGTATTTGAACTTTTTTTTTTTTTTTTAAGGTTTTTGACTTTTCTTGTTGATGTTCCCTGAAAGATGCAATCTCTGCCCATGACAGATTGTGCAATTCATATGACTTAAGAATTTCAGTCATTGTCTATTTTTTCAGGCCAAAATATCCCCACAAGTACTTGCTGGAGGACAGCTATCTCTAGATAGATTGCCAACCAAGTCTGAAGAGCTTTTATCTGCCTATTAACACACCAACCAGACTTGAATTCAATGTTTTCTTTCTTCTAGACTAGTTACTAACCAAGACTAGATATCACAGCCTACCCAGCTATTTAACCCAAAGTTGGGGGGGGAAGAAAGAGGTGGATTCCTGCTTTTCCCAAGGCTACTTGTGCAAAAATCAATGTAACAGACTTAACTCATTGATTTCTCTTTCCAACTCACTGCATTTTCTGCACCATTTAAAGAAGAAACTGACGGAAAATACATATGTTTTGTTATTTATTTCAAAATAAATAACAAAAAATATGTATTTTTTCCTCAGTTTCTTCTTTAAATAATTTTATAATTTCTTAAACTTAATACAAATTAAATTTAAAATTGGTAATTTTGAATTTTGAATTTTATAGTAAAATTTAATATTAATCAGTTAGAATGATTTCTATTTTAGTCTAACTCTAACATTAAAGCATTAATTATTATAACTAAGGTTCGTTGTCAATTTTTTTGAATTCTCATATACTTGTATTTTGATTGGTCATTTCAGCTTATGTAACATCGTTTCCCCTAGCAAGGGTTATTTGATTGAGTTGAACCTTTTAAAACCCTTTATTCTACTTTCAACACTATCAATTGATAAGACATCAGAAGTGTTGAAACAAAATGGCTATTTTTGTAGTGATATTATAACATATTTATATTATAATTTTTGAATAAATAATTATATATATATATATATATATATAGTAGACGTGTAAGATAATTGTAAAGGACCGGTTAGTGCAAGAACTCACTAGCCCACTCTTTTCCATCATAGCATGCCCTAGTTGAGATATTTTTGTCAATATATGTAGTGATGGTTCCAAGAACAAAGTCAAGCGGATTCATGACTTTTCCAAAGACCATAGTGTAGGTTTCACCAATTCCAATAATTATTAATCCTCACTATGTACACTCCCTTACTATAATTAAAGAGGGAGTAGGGGCGACTCTATTAAAAGAGGGAGTAGGGGCTACTCTATTAAAAGAGGGAGTAGGGGCGACTCTATTAAAAGAGGGAGTAGGGGCGACTCTATTAAAAGAGGGAGTAGGGGCGACTCTATTAAAAGAGGGAGTAGGGGCGACTCTATTAAAAGAGGGAGTAGGGGCGACTCTATTAAAAGAAGGAGTAGGGGCGACTCTATTAAAAGAAGGAGTAGGGGTGACTATTAAAAGAGGGAGTAGGGGCGACTATTAAAAGAGGGAGTAGGGGCGACTCTTAAAAGAGGGAGTAGGGGCGACTCTTAAAAGAGGGAGTAGGGGCGACTCTATTAAAAGAGGGAGTAGGGGCGACTATTAAAAGAGGGAGTAGGGGCGACTATATTAAAAGAGGGAGTAGGGGCGACTATATTAAAAGAGGGAGTAGGGGCGACTATATTAAAAGAGGTAGTAGGGGCGACTATATTAAAAGAGGTAGTAGGAGCGACTATATTAAAAGAGGGAGTAGGGGCGACTATATTAAAAGAGGGAGTAGGGGTGACTATATTAAAAGAGGGAGTAGGGGCGAGTATATTAATTCATTCACTTATGAATATGCAGGTTGTGTAAAGAAAATTGGTGTGGAAAAATGCAAATTGCAAGACAAGTTAAAATTCCAGCCTTATCTGTTGCCTTCACTTCATCACAGATGCTCTTGAGAAAGGCATGAATCCATTTTTCTCTTCCAGGGTAGGAGTTAAGTAGGGGGATAAATTAGGCTCTCTATCTTTGGGTGGCAACAAGTCAGAAAACTGTGTTCCAAACTGTTGAGAAAGCAACAGGAAACCACTCCACTATCTCTTAAGAAGGCATAGCAATTCATAGATAAAGAAAAGGAAGATGTGGAGAGTCAGGTCATGAAGGAACATGGCATTAAAACAAAAAATACCTATCACTCAACTTTTGTACTTCAGTAGGTGTTGTGGCGAGTACAAAATGATAGTACCTCCTTTTACTCACTAGCTTCAAATTCGGGCAAGCTGAGGAAAAAGATAGAAAGAAATCCGTGAGCCTATGTGAAATTTTCTTTGGATAAATGAAGACTTTGACTTCACCGAGATTGGCCAAGGAGCTGAGAAAAAGACAAAAATAAATTCGTGAACATGTATGAAATTTTCTTTGGACCAATGAAAACCTTGTTCTCACATTTAGCCATTGAGTCTAGAAAAAGAAAGAAAAGAAAATAGCGAGCCTACGTGAAATCCTTTTTGATATAAAATAAGATGATAAAATTAAATCAACAAGAGTGTCGGAAGTCATGAGAAAAGTTTTAATTCTGTTCATGTGTTCAGATTTCCATAAGTGACAAGTTACTTGCCAATTATATTATAGGCCTTAACCAAGCACTTAGCACTTCAAAGAATTTTATTTCAACAATCCAAGAAAGCTAAGTATTTCAAACTATCTCTCTTTGTCTACTTTTAAATGTATGCAACTGTATATCCCTTCTGTAAACTATAAACAAATAATGAATCAGAGACTTACAAAATACACTGATTATTCAAAATAGCTGCATACTTTACAGACAGACCTTGTATTTAATGTCCTTTTCTAGAATTGCAAAAATACACCATTGAATTTCCATAAATATTTTTTGTGCATCTAAAGATCTTGAAACTAGAAATCAAATGACAAGGATAGAATAATAAGTCCTCAAATTGAATTGTAACCGAAATCACAAAACTAAAATAATTCTTTTTTTCTTTTTTTTTAAATCAGTATCTCTCCATGCAAGGCAATAAAACCACTAAGACACAAGGGGTTACAGGGTGTGGAAGAATTAGGAACAAAAACATTAATAATGAGCAGAAAGAGTAATCCGGAGGACAGTAGATATTGATTGACATTGCATTTAAAATTTTTGCAGATTAAACTTGGCTGGAAAGCATGGAGCCAGAATGGATTTTCACAAGTGAGGAGAAAAGAAACGGCATAGAAATTACGATTACATCTAGCAAGCTCAACTGTAAATTGAAGAGATCTCAACGCCAGTCTAGTACTGCACTGAAATCAAAAAAGTCTACGTACCATAGTGAAGCGCTAATCCAAACAATTACCATGAAAGTATTCATAGAAAAAACACAGAGAGGCAACCTTACACCTGACAGTGGAAAAGTGACTGAAGCTGAGCTGCCAGATCAGGACTAATAATATTGCTGATTCTACTTTGGAGTTCATCAAGGAGATGAAGGTAAATAGCAGGGTCACCAAACCATATGTGGCAGCAATATTCTAAGCCTGGATGAATGGTAGACTTATACATATGTAAAATAGATTCTGGAAAGAAAAATTGTCTTGCACAACATAATGAACCAACTTAACAGCTGACCTAGCAATGGATTCAATATTACCTTTCCACTTCATGTCAGCTGAGTATGTGAGCCAGAGAAGGCGCAATGTCGCTTTCCTGGAGGTTAGCATCAGCCATGCAGATGGAAGGCAGAAAGGGGTCTCCCACATGATTAATGGAGAGAAGTTTAGTTTTGGAAGCGTTAAAATTAACAAGTCATCTTTTGCCCCAGTTAACAATAGACTTGAGGTCATTTTGGATATCAGCTGCCATTAGATACATACAAATAATCTAATAATCTTTTGAAAGGAAAGAAAAGTCATTTGACTCAGCTAAAAATGTTCAGAGATTATTATTCTATTCCCTTTTAATATCATTTTTTTTTTAATAAGTCACTAGATTATTGTTACTAATGACCTTACTACAAATATTTCCCACTAGTCTACGTACCTATGGTACGTGGCCTTAAATTTTACTTGCAAATAATAGTTTTTTTACAGTATTTACATTATTCGGACTATTGTCCTCATCTTTGTCGCCATATTTGTCACAACGTTTCGGCCGTTGTACGCTCCGGCCTTCTTCAGGTGGTTGGAATTTCGAACCGAACCCTTTATTTCGATCACTGGGGTAGACTGTTCTAGTTCCACGAGCCATGTTTGATGGATGTCAGTTATCAGTTATCTCCTGGTAATTTTTCCCTCTGAAAGTTCTCCACTGCCTGAACCGGGTATTGAACTCACACTCTTTTTGGGTCTGTTACTGGATCTAACCAACGCCTTTATCCACCGTACCATGTGTCCTTGACCCCAGTGATCGAAATAAAGGGTTCGGTTCGAAATTCCAACCACCTGAAGAAGGCCGGAGCGTACAACGGCCGAAACGTTGTGACAAATATGGCGACAAAGATGAGGACAATAGTCCGAATAATGTAAATACTGTACATAATACCTCATCTCAGAAATATAGACAGACTCTGAATAGTTTTTTTGTTTTACTTTTTTAAGTTTCATTCATTTTTCCAATGTTTTCAGACAAAACTTCAGTGAGAAAGACAAAAAAAATATATCACCTGAAAGGTAATGTTAATCCAATCAGAATGGTAAATCTAATGCTTGACTCTACTTGCTAAAAGAATTTATATTTCTTAAGATACCCAACCTTAAAAGTGAGTCAATCCTATATTTATTATTTCAACTAAGAGAAGCCATCTTGAATTTTTTTCAAACAACTTACATGTGGCTTATATTTCTTGAGAATATCTTGAGTAATTTCAAACCGTGATAATCTCAATTTGCTCAAAACAAATAATTTATTGTTAATACTTTATAGACTGCAAAATTTACATATTTACTTATAAAGGAAGTGCTAAAAAGTTCAAAGCCTTCAAAAAAATAAATCTGATCTGGAAAAGTGGAGAGAGGCTCAGAACTTTTCAGCATATCTACATATATAATTAATTATATTTACATTGTATACTGTAGAATTTCTAAATATTTAGCAGATTGGTGACATGCGAAAAAGATCTTTTAGTTTAACTTGTCTGCTGACATAGATTACATATCTCATTCTTTAACAAGATGGCAGCATCTCATTGTGTAAGTAGATAATATGAATATTTATTTTGGTGATATGATGATTAATGAATGTCTACACAACTTTGTGCCTTACATGTGGAGCCACATGTTAAGATATTTCATACACTTTTAAAATATTAAAATATTTGAACATATTTATGGCATCTCATTGTGCAAATAAATCATTTCACCTCAAGCAAGGTGATAAAGCCATTAAGACGCACAATGTTACTGTTAGTGAAAGAATCAAAGATTAAATGTTATTGAAAAGAAAGGACAATAAAAGAACAGGCTTCAAAGAAACAGATGATAATTGACATTGCATTTAAATTTTTGTGAATTGTAATTGACAGCAAAGCAAGTAGTGAGAAGTGTGAGAGAAGAAACTATTAGAATAGAACATAGTTGCTTTTTAGCAATTTCAACAGTAAAATGATGAGACCTAGCTGCCAATCTAGTACTGCATTTAAATTCATGAAGATACTAAAAAAAAACTCATCAGGACAAGTGAATATTTGCACAACTTTATGCATTATGTATAGATCAATATTTGAAGATATTTCAAGGTTATATAATAGTGATGTGACAATTAATTGGAATCAAGAATCAGAAATATCAGAACTTTTGGGGGTATCAGAATCAGAGAAATTTTAATCTAATTTCTGATTCCAAAAACAATTCTTTAGTTTTTTTTTTTTTTGTTTAAAACTTAATTTTCCATTCCTGGTACTAATGTTAAAAAGATATAAATATTTATTGATTTTGAATTATCAGTAGAACCAAAATCAATAGATTATATTAAACTTAAGTATGATGTTAATTTATTTTACTTGTGTAAAAAAAATTAAAAAAATGATGTGTGCAAGTTTCTACTCAGTTCTCAAACTTTCCATAAAGTTTGTTAGTTTAAAGTCTGCTTCAGTTCAAAATAAAATTTTTATTTTTTATTTTATTTTAAACATTATTAATTCACCCATTCAATATTATGAATTATTAATTTAATAATTATAATGAAGATTATGTAATATATACACAAAATGAATTTACTTTGTTGTTCTGCCGAGCTCTCTTTTAAGACAATTTTTATTATTTTTTTTAATTTATAAAAAAAGAGAAAAAAAAAATAAATGTATAGAATTCCCACCAATGTCACATTTAATTTCTTCACATAAAAAATTGACCTTGTGTCAAAAATTGTCCTCGTGGTGTGGCAGTTAAATTACAACAATTTGTTTTTATAATAGTCTTAATCCATAAAATAATTTCTTTGTCTTGGTTATTGAAAAGATTTATTTCTGTTTCCGTAGCATATTACGTAAACAAAAATAAAATCTTCTTTTCAATAACCGAGACTTGGAAAAGTAAACATTCTTTTTAAGAAACTTAAATTTGTTTCTATGAAATTCATGTATTTCTTAAAATTTTATAGCTTTCCAAACAGATTTTCATCTTTATTTACTTAACAAAATAAACTTTTATTTGAAGTTTCCTGAAAAAAGATTTTTCAGGCAAAATTTTGTATTAAAAAAACCTAAAATTCAATTTCCATCAAAAAATGTATTTTTAATTTTATTTTACTAATATTTTTCTTTAGCATAATTGAACTTTCCGGCGTTGAATTTTTATTTTTACGGCATTTAAAATATTTTGAACTTTTTTCTCATTTATTCATCCTTGGAGCCAAATGAAATGCAAGTTTTATAAGTAGAGGTGTATAAAAAAAAAAAAGTTAAAAATGAGTATTTTTATCCCATTTTTACCAGGTGTGATTAAGCTATAGTTTTTTTTTCCACTTTTAATATGATTTCTTTTTTTTTTTCAAAACTAGTAAAATTTCCTCTTCTAATAATCTAATAAATAATTGACCCCATGCAAAAAATACATATTTACAGTTGTTCTCATCCTTATGAAGATTTTAATCCTTTTAAATTTAATTTTTATGCTTTGTAACAGTTGAATCTCATACCCTTATAAAATGATCAAGTTAGATATCAACACTATTTACCTTTCAACTTCCTAATATTTTTAAAAACTTATTGTAAAGTTTGCTAAAATTGCTTATATCTCTTTAAAAAAAAATATCAAGGGGTATGTTTTACTGTGTTATTGCACTTTTACATTTTTCCTTTTAACAAAAATTAAACACTTGATTCTTTTTAGAAATTATTAAATTTTTTGTTGCGAGAAGTTTAATTTAGACATTAAAACTTATTAGTGATTAATTTTTTTTTTTAGATAATTTTGAAGACCCTTTATTATTTATTTATCTAAGTTGCTGTGATAATTCATACTTTATTCTTATTAAACATCTGTAAGCAAATTTAAAATTTACATTTATTTTTTATTCACTGTCCTGCAAGATTAGGTACTCTTTGTACTTTATCAAAATATATGCATGAGTTAAATCATAATATATAGGATTATGCCTTTCTGCTTAGAGTATTATTAATATATATATATATATATATATATATATATATATATATATATATATATATATATATATATATATATATATATATATATATATATATATTAGGGTGTCTCTTATTTTTGAAGTGCAGGCTGAAATTGAATAGTCACCCCTAAATTTGTTCCATTCATTGAAAAATGCCACACATAAAATTTAAAGGGATTGCATAATATTTAGGGGGTGCCTTTGCTTGTTAAAACTTAAAAGGAGGACAAAAAATAGACTCTTTTTTTCTTTTTACAATTAATAGCAAACCATTATTGACTGAATCTTTATAAATGATACACATTAGAAAACTAGAAACATTTTTTATCTAACAGTGAAAAATTTTAATTTTAATCAATGTTTATTATTTTCAGATCCAAATTATGACAAATGTATCCAATGCCAAGCAGAAAAGTGTAGTTTGGAAATTTTTTTAAGATTTCTGATGATAGCCAAAGTAAAGCAATATGTCAACTGTAGCTAGGTACTCAAGTGATTTACATAAAGAAATTGTTCTCTTTATTGTTTAAACTCTTACACAATTTTTTAAATAAAAAGGATATTTAACTTTATTTTATAAGATTTTGTATTCATTTTTTTACTAAATGTTTTATCAATAAATGTACTTTATTCATTAATTTTCCCAAACCAACTTGAGGGGCCTAAGAATAATGAATTTTAACCATTTTGGTACCGGAATCGGAAATTTATAACAGTATCAGGAATTCTATCAGAATCGGTGAAAATATTGGTATCGTCCCATCACTAGTATATAACATTTATTGAATATTCATTGTAGATACGAGTTGATTTGTATGAAAAAGAAACCACTTTAACTTTCAGATGAAGAAAACCAAATATGGAATTTTATGACATTAAAAGTACAAACTTACAGTAAACCAGCTAAAATGTAATCAAGAAATTGGTGTTCAGGAACTGAAAGCTAAATATTTTGGCAATTTAGCAAATATAGATCTACATTCGATAAAAGCGAGATATTATATTATATATAGATATATGTGTGTGTGTGTGTGTGTGTTCAAAAAGGTTTGGTTAAATAATTTATGTCAATTAGTTTTTGTTGCGATCCTTTCAAGTTCACAAATTTATTCGTATCCTTAGAAAATTGATTAAGAAAATTACCAGAATTTTCTTTCAAATAGTTTTTATTTTCCCTAAGTACTTTCAATCTCATCTAACACCATCTTCAAGGGGTTAAAGTTGTCTGTGTGTATGTATATGTGTTTTTGCAAATTCAAAACATTTCAACTGTTCATTTTTACTGCTTATGCAGTGTTGTAAAGTTTGTTGTAAATGTGTTTTTTTTTCTTTTTTGTCCCTAGTATAAGGGAAGTAACATATATATATATATATATATATATATATATATATATATATATATATATATATATAGAGATAGATAGAGAGAGAGAGAGAGAGAGAGATGATGAAATATAATTTTAAGGTATGCTATATTTATGAGTTAAAGTGCTCAAAATCAGGGATAGGGGATATGTAAATATAAAAGTGGACATTGAAGTTAACACCCAGAGGTGACAGTCCGTTTCATACTAAACACAATGGTAAGGCCGTGTGTGTGTGTGTGTGTGTATATATATATATATATATATATATATATATATATATATATATATATATATATATAGCTTATAGAATCATCTATATTTATATAGAAGATTTTCCAAGATGTGGTTTTATATAGACAGTTTGGGTGGATATCGTCACTATGAAGTGTCATTTTTTGTCAGTTTCATGCCTCTTGATCTTCTGATCAAGAGAAAACATCTGAAGATCACATTGACGTATGAAACCTACAATCACCATGCAATGTTGATTAATTAACTTGTCTTTATAAAAAATAAGGACTTAATCATGGTCATCATTGCTTCAATGCAATATGTAAATTACTTTGAAATAAAAAAAAAAACTAACTAAATTTACATAGATATTATTTATACAAGTAAAAGAAATGCATATATAAATAGATACAGATATTTACCTAGAGATGTGCAGAAAAATACAAAGCTGACATATAAACACAGATGTAAATATTCATTGGCATACACTTAGGAAAAACAAAAATAAATAAATGGCCTAATTTCTACAACGTAAGTCTTAATGCTGGTCTAGTGGCTTAACAAAGAACACAAATGATTCTGTTCCAGAAATGCCAGTCCCGCAGCTACCCTTGTTTTTTTATTTTTTTCTAATTCATTCAGCCATTGTTTCATTAGTCTGTCCAGTAGTTGACTCACATACAAGTTTCTTTATTACAATAAAATTCTGACAATTTTTGTTAGAATTTTTTAAAGATTATTAGGGTTTTTTTTATTTTTCTTCTGATTTATAATGACTCCAACAATTAATAACATCCACATTCTATAGGTTGGGTTTTATGAAAACCAGATTTGTTGGAAACTTTTTTTTTTCTACTTTGAAATATTATGGGACAGAAAAAACGTGAAAGAGAAAAATATGTTACTCAAAGCTGTTCCGTCAGTCATTAGTTGGAAATAAGTTATTAAAAGTCTTCATTAGCATTTAAATAAATTAAAGTGCCAAAAAATTAGAGAAAGCAACCTAAAAACATGAAAAGCCTCCTGTTGCCTTAATAAAAACAGCTATAAAATGTACAAAGTGCTGTTACATGGATGCATCTATCCAAGCATGTTATGGAATTTTATGGTCTGTGACACATCCAATGCATGTTCAATGGGGTCTAAATCTGGTGAGTTTAATTTAGTGCTCTGCTTATTGGATGTGACCGAAGTGAATTTAGTAAGATCTGAAATATATGCTCAATGCAGTGCAAATCTGGTGAGCACAGAGAACAGTGGACTACCTGCAAGTCAGCCAATTGTTTCTGGAACCAGTTGCATGACATCACCTCCTTCACAACGAGAAAGGTTTTGTGATCTTTGCTGAAACAAAACATCACCACTGGGAAATATGGTGGGCATACATGTAAATGGTTTCTATCAAGACAGGATCCAGTTTAATTCAGTGTTCATAGCAAAAGCAGAAAATGTATTATAGGTCCCACATTTTCAACAGTTCCATATTAAATACTTTTAAACTGTTTGGCAATGTTAATGTTTACATGTCAAGGATGCTGCATTATTTCAGGTAACATGATATCGAGGCCATTAAATCTACTCAAATATCTCATTAGAATCATCTACTTCATATTTTTCTGGATTTGTTTATGTCGACAGAAGTTAAATATTTACAGATTTTATAAGCTCTATCCCATCACTAGTAAATAATTCCTGATTTAATACTTAGGTGTATTTTTTTAAATTTAGGGCCCATTTTGTAACACAGGCTCTGCACTAGATTAATTCAGCCCTGGTTTCATTTGTGTTACAAATTCCAACAGAACAAACAAAATTACAAAAGCATCACTAGCTCACACAACACCCTGTTAGCAAGCTGGCTGTATAGCCTAGTGTTGTCTCTTCCAACTATTAATTTTTGCCTGAAAGAGCTGGAAACATTGTCTAACCAGATGACACATTTCCAGTTTTCTGAAATTCCATTAAGTGAAGTTTTCAAAAAAGTTTGCAAAATGATATAGAATCACTATTGTTGTAGACCATCTTTTCAAAGGCAACTGGTTCCTTTAATGGTGGATGGGTTTTTTGAAAGCCGAGTAAAGCAACAGAGAAACAGTAGTTTTCTGCTAGTAGGCCATCTGAAAAGATTTTGAACGGCAAGCAAAAGGATTCCATGATATTTTTTTATTATGTTCCTCTGCCTGTTACACTAATCTTGCTTCTGTGATTTGAACAGCATCTATGGAGACACTGCTAACTGGCCTGATCATCAGCCAAATTTTCTCATTAGCTAGAGAAGATATTACAGGTTTTCAGGATGACCCTGACATGGTCCCCTGTATCACTTGTACTGACCACCAACAGCCCTTCTGCCTGACTCCAATGCACCAAAGAAAATATGTCATGGCAGATGGTTGTCAAGCATGCAGAGGATCTGACCAACTCCACATACCTGTCAATCCACAAGCACGGCCTGTGTCATTTGACTGCAAATGCTTCTGAATTTCAACATGCAGTATGTTATTCCACCTGAAGATTCTTTGTAGGCAGGACATATGGAATTGTTCAAGAGTTTGCAAGTAGCAATGGAATGGGATCCAAGATTTCCAGCCATAGAGCAGTTTTGAAAAAATAATGCTGGGTTCAAGTTTAATTCTAAGAAAACCAAGATCTTGCAGAAAAATAAAACACCATCCTCACATGATTCTCATGTAGGGAAGGTGAACATGTTCACATATATCAGCTTCATGTTTACTAACAGTTATTATCTGACAGAGGAGATTCAATGTCATGTTCGACTTGCCTCTGCAGCATTTGGACGGCTTTTCAAACACAATGACATGCAAACCAACTTGACATAAAACATTCAAAATACAAACAATTTGTTTAAAAACAAAAATAAAAAATGTAATTTTGCTGCAAGATGCAATGCAATCTCATTTCTCAAAAATAATGTGACTAAAGTTGAATTAGTTGAAGGTTTATTACTTTCACTATTTACATTATTCGGACTATTGTCCTCATTTTTGTTGCCATATTTATTACAACGTTTCAGCCATTGTATGCTCCAGCCTTCTTCAGGTAGTTGGAATGTCGAATTGAACCTTTTATTTTTCTCACTGGAGTAGACTGTTCTAGTTCCACGTGCCATGTTTAATGGATGTCAGTTATCAGTTACTCCTGTTAATTCCCCTCTCCAAGTTCTCCACTGCCTTAACCAGGTATTGAACTCACTCTTTGGGTCTTGTCACTGGATCTAACCAACGCCTTTATCCACTGTGCGTTGTAATAAATATGGCGACAAAGATGAGGACAATAGACCAAATAATGTAAATAGTGTACATAATACCTCATCTCAGAAATATAGGCAGATATTGAAAGGCTGAAATGTTGTAATAAATATAGCGACGAAGATGAAGACAATAGTCTGAATAATGTAAATAGTGTACATAATACCGCATCTCATAAATATAGACAGTTTATTACTTTATTCATTCTACCAACCTCTTTACTACTGATGACCATTTTTAATCTAACATCTTGCCTATCTCTTTACAGGTAAGAACTTCTCCAATCACGATCAAATTGAAGAAGCATTCAGTAAGTTTATCAGTTCTTTGAATAAAGAATTCTTTGGATCTGCCTCCCTTAAAAATCAAAATTTAAAAAATAATATTGATATTAATTTTAGTTCACACTGATAAACTGCATTGTTGACAGAATATACAGCAATCTCAGAGACCAGGCAAATGACAGTTTGTTTTGGGGTATCAATTTTCTTTTTAAAAAATTCCTCAAAGTGTACTTGCTGGTTTGTCTTAGTGGTAAGAAGAGTTTTGCGAGTCTTTCATAAGGGATGCCTTAAACTTTGAAATCAGTTCCAATAGGATTCATCATGAACTGATGATTAAAATATGATTCTGGGAACAAAGAGTGATGGAATCTATTTTTCTATAAAGGGATGGTGTTTTCAGAATAAAGTTTCATGGAATGGCATCAAAAAGAGCATCTGGCAGTAAATATGCTAATAAGGAATAGAAAAATATAACAAGATCAACATGATAATCATTTTTGCAAACTAAGTGTACATCAGGACCTAATAGGGCAGTTTTGGCTGTGAAGTATAGATTAAATAAACATTTAATATAATTAGAAAAAGAGTTTCAATATTACTTTAACCTTTCTGGATAATTTTATGAAGACTTTTGGGAAATTTTAAAACACCTTTTGCTTCCACTTTTATGTGAGAGGCCTATTGACATATAATGAAAATTTCAAATTTTCAAAGATTCTGACGTAAATTCATATTATAAATTAATGTCATAGAGAAACATTCTGCTCGATTGTACACCTGACCACAACTGAAGAATGGATCAGCTGAAACATTGTACCCAAATGAGGAATGGATCAGCTGAAACACAGTATCAGATTGCATACCTGACCAGGACTGAGGAATGGATCAGCTGAAACACTATCAGATTGCATACCTGACCAGGACTGAGGAATGGATCAGCTGAAACACTGTATCAGATTGCATACCTGACCAGGACTGAGGAATGGATCAGCTGAAACACAGTATCAGATTGCATACCTGACCAGGACTGAGGAATGGATCAGCTGAAACACTGTATCAGATTGCATACCTGACCAGGACTGAGGAATGGATCAGCTGAAACACAGTATCAGATTGCATACCTGACCAGGACTGAGGAATGGATCAGCTGAAACACTGTATCAGATTGCATACCTGACCAGGACTGAGGAATGGATCAGCTGAAACACAGTATCAGATTGCATACCTGACCAGGACTGAGGAATGGATCAGCTGAAACACAGTATCAGATTGCATACCTGACCAGGACTGAGGAATGGATCAGCTGAGACACTGTATCAGATTGCATACCTGACCAGGACTGAGGAATGGATCAGCTGAAACATTGTATCAGATTGCATACCTGACCAGGACTGAGGAATGGATCAGCTGAAACATTGTATCAGATTGCATACCTGACCAGGACTGAGGAATGGATCAGCTGAAACACAGTATCAGATTGCATACCTGACCAGGACCGAGAAATGGATCAGCTGAAACACTGTATCAGATTGTATACTTGACCAGGACTGAGAAATGGATCAGCTGAAACACTGTATCAGATTGTATACCTGACCAAGACTGAGGAATGAATCAGCTGAAAGAAAGGGTTAAAACACTATGTCTTTGTGTGATATTTAAGCCATCAATTTATGAAGACATAAACAAGCCAAAGAAAAAACGACCAGAACTCTAAGAAGGCAGTAACTTCCAAGAAATATAAAGAAAATAATGGAAAAGCATAAAAATATATGGTAAAAGTAAGGATAAATGGGTGAATCTAAGTCTGGTTTTTAATTTAGAATTTACTCTCATTTTTAATTTAGCAAAATTGTTAACAGAACAGGGCTTTGGAACCACAAAAGAGAACAGAGATTCTTTCCCAGACGCTGTTTCCATCTAACCTAGTACCATCTGATTTACATGACTTATATTCAGACTAATGTCCTCATCTTTGTTATTATCACAATGTTTTGGCATTTGCACTCTCCAGTCTTCTTCAGGTATTTGTCAATCCAGGTAACCTTTAGAAAATCCTTTCTCCATTCAGACTATTGACCTTTGTTGGCATTATCACAACATTTCAGCCATTGTACCCTCTGCCCTTCTTCAGGTCTTTGTCAATCTGGGTAACCTTCAAGGAATTTTTAACTGAACCCTTTATTTAATCTATGGGGTTAGATTGTTCTCATTCTACTACCCATGTCTAGGGATATCTCATCTTGTTCTTACTTAGTACTGTAAAGTTATTACTTGTCCAGTTTCCAACAAGTCTTAGGCTGCACTACCCA
This sequence comes from Acanthosepion esculentum, assembly GCA_964036315.1. Lineage (NCBI taxonomy): Eukaryota > Metazoa > Mollusca > Cephalopoda > Sepiida > Sepiidae > Acanthosepion > Acanthosepion esculentum. Next base: position 9,822,010 of record OZ038499.1, on the reverse strand, counting down.
GTTCAGGTATTGAACTTAAAATTATTGTGTCACCAAATTCACAAACCAATGCTTTAATACACTAGGCTATTATTTAAATGATGATAACTCCTCATCCCAGAAATTCAGACAGAATCTAGTATCATCTCTCAAATGATATTCAGCGAAGACATGAGTACTACCAAGATGCCCTGATGCACAAAATTATTACAGAAATTATGTTATTACAAGAAAAGATGTTGTTATAGAAATGTAGAAAACCTAAGTTACCTGCATAAAAAATGAATTCAACAGAATTCAGAATCTAATTGATACTGCTTGTATTCACCTGGAAATTTATCTGTGCTCTATCTCTTTATAAAATATCTTGACAAGGGGATATTACACTGGCATGCCCCTATGATTGACAGAGAAGAGAGCTTAGTCAAGTCAGGAATTCTTTGAATATAAAATTCATGTATGTGTTGAATTCATTTATTTTGAAATTGTTGAAATTGTCAAGCGATTATTGTTATGCTTCTTAAGGGATGAGATTTTATTTAACTTGATCTGACAAAAATCCTTAATCCCAGAAATCTTAAGAAGCAACATTACCAGATGGAGAATTTTATAGAGCACTTATTTTTATAAGTAGCCACATGCATAGACATTGCTTATTAGAATGTCCCAAAATGTTATTTTTAAACATAAGGCTGCTTTCCCCATATGTCGGTGATTTTTTTAGGGTAAAATAACAAAAGTGTGTGGTTTTGGCAGAGGATTCAGTTTACATCGATACCAAGTAGGATACAAATCGCAAATTATTTCAAATATGGTCTGAAAATGTCACTTGTCAAAATTTCCAAATTCAATACATATTTTTTATCAATTTACAAAGATTTATATGTTAACTAGAAATTCTTTCAAAGTCATATATATTATTTACAATTGGACTAATGTCTTCATCTTTTTGTTATTATGACAATGTTTTGGCTGTTGTTCCCTCAGGCCAAAACATTGGGATAATAACAACAAAGATAAAGACATTAACCTGAATATAAACAATGTAAACTCTTCAAACCAGAAATTCAGATTGAAATTATTCCACTCAAAGACATAAGAATTGTGAAATATTTTTCAATCATGATAAAATGTTGACAATATCATATTTTAACAGGTTTCATCTGTCTTTTATTTTAATCAATTCACCCCAAGTAAGGCAATAATGCCATTAAGAAGCAAGGGGATCCTGGGAGTGAAATAAAATGAAGAAACTTTAGAAGAAACTAGAAACCAAATCCTAAACAGGAAACAAGGAATAAACCTCAAGTCCTGTTCAAAAGACTGGGGAGGAGTGTGAACCTATCTATTCCAATTGAAGAAAACAAAAATTAAATAGTAAATAAAATTTCAGAGTTTAGGCAGAGATGTTAGAGGTGTAGAGTTGAAGTAGACTGTAGAAGGAAATCAAATCCTAAACAGGAGACAAGGGATAAATGTCTACTCCTGTTCAAAAGACAGGGAGGGTATTATGAAGTGGAACTCCACATTCCTAATTAACCCATAGCTTGGGAGATAATCCATTATCCATTACATTGTGTGTGTGTATAGTTTTTAATACAAAACATACCTAAAAGATTTTAAAATTTTAAGTAATTTTATAGATATTTTATGAATTTATCATCTCCTTCCATTTTCCTTTTTGAACTTAAAAAGAATGAAAACCACTTACAATTCATAACCACTCCTTTGTCATATTTCCGATAGATGAAAGAGTAAGTTTAGTTTGTAAGATTCCTTTCTTTAACATGTACAGCCACCTACACAAGATGCAGCTCCACTTTGACGTCTATAAACACATACATTCATATATAAACACACACACACACACACATATATATATATATATATATATACATATAAATATAGGTAACTATACTCGTGTCGAAAAACCTTCAAATTCTCGATTTAACAATAGCCAAATCAATCACGAAGGGAAAAAAAAGTTTTAAAAAAGAAAGAGCCAGGAACATGAAAGTCTGTCGAAAATAATCGCACAGATACAGGTTCAAGGCCCAAAGAAAAAAACCCGATATGAGTAAACAACTAACTAAAGAGCAAACCTAGTCAAACCTAATGACCCAGACCAACCTACCAAGGTTTCACTAAGGCAGATCGTCAGGGTCAGCTGTTGCCTCTTTAGCCATATATATATAAAAGTGAACATAGAAGTCAACACTTAGAGGCGACAGTCTGTTTCATGCTAGATGCAATCGTCAGGCATATCTCTGATATTGAGCACTTTATCCCATAAATATAGCACACTTTAAGACTATATTTCTTCATATATATATATATATATATATATGTGTATGTATGTATGTATGTGTGTGTGTGTGTGTGTGTGTGTGTGTGTGTGTGTCTGTGTGTGTGTGTGTATGTATTGTGAGTAACATTGGGCGAGAAGCCAACAGAATATTAAAGAGATAACAATTAGGAAAACTTTTACTTTGATGTTTCACCAATTATCTGGCATCATCAGAAAAAGAATTTTATTTCACAGGAACAAAATCTACATTGGCAAGAGACAAAACATGATTCATGTTAAGCAGATGAACACATGGGGTGGGGGATCAAAAGTTCACATAAATTTGAAGTTTACTTTAACTGTGTTATTATAGAAACTAAATCTTAACTAATTTCAACCCAGTTTCTACTGTTGCTTTTTTTAATATATTTAAGGTTTACACACACATACATACGTGTGTGTGTGTGTGTGTGTATGTGTGTGTGTGTGTGTGTGTGTGAATAAGTGATGGATTTTTTAATTTATTAATCCAACAGATTTTATTACTTAAACGTCATTTTTTTAGTGGATACCCGTATTTAAGTAGACACTCCATTTATTTATTAAACAGTATATTTATTTATGTCTACCATCTGCCAGTGGAATATCTACCCAAGGCTGCACCCTCACATAGTACTAGGGAGAGGGATCAGTGCTCATCACTGAAGCCAGCACAACCGACAGTTGCAGGGGCTTGGGGAATTTTTGTCCTTGTCCTGGGTGTAAACGCTCGGGTGCCCCACAATAAATTAAACCTTGTGTCACATCACGTCTCTCATCTGCCAGAGAGTGCTTATTTTTTTAATAAGATTTCTCAAACATTCAGGCCAGTAGACAAAAATAAATATACGGTTTAATAAATAAACAGTGTGTCTATTAAAATATGAGTATCCTCTAAAAAATAATGTTTATTTAATAAAATATATATTTGTTTAAAATTTGCTATATTTAAGGGAAAGAGCTCTTTTTAATCATTTCACCAGAGGCAAGGCAATAAAGCCACCAAGATGCAAGTAGTTACAGATTGTGAGAGTATATGAGAAAACAAAAAACATTATTATTAGAACAAGAAATGAACAGGAATTAAAACAGTAAATGTTAGGTGATTAGTTTAAATGGTTTCTGGAAAAATGGTAATCATTCACAATAGAATTCCAGATAATTTCTACCTGAATTTCTGTGATACCAGGTTAGGACCAATAACATTGCAGATTCTTCTTTCTATTTTATGAAGAACGTCTAAATATATAGCAGAAGCACCAGACCAGAGCTGGCAGCAGTATTCAAGGCATTAGATGAATATTAGATATTAATCATTTCACCAGAGGCAAGGCAATAAAGCCACTAAGATGTAAGTAGTTACAGATTGTGAGAGTATATGTGAAAACAAAAAATATTAAGTCAAGAGAACAAAAAATGTACAGGAATTAAAACAGAAGATAGAGATTTACATTGTATTTAAATTTTTGAAGATCAAAATTGACTGAAAAGACAGAAACCACAAGTGCAAGAACAGGAATTGGTAGCATAAAATTTACGGTTCCATCAAACCATTTCAACTGTAAAATGATGAGACTTTGCCGCCAATCTATTAGTAGACTTAAATTCATAAAGTCTTGATGCCAAAGAGGAAAACTCATCAGAACATTTACTATGAAAATATTTATAAAAAGGTCACATGAAAGCTATGTTAGATGCCAGGTCAAAACTAATAACATTGCAGATTCTTTTCTGTATTTTATCAAGAATCTCTAAATACATAGCAGAAACACTAGACCAGATGTGGTGGCAATATTCAGTGCAAGGATAAATAATAAACTCATAAATATGTAAGATAGATTATGGCAATAAAAATTATCTAGCATGACACAATTAATCAACTTTCCTAGCAGTAAACCGACCAATTAATTTAATATTTCCACTTCATGACAGCGGAAAACGAGAAGTCGCATATTAGCAGGATTAATATTAGAAATAGAGCATTTGTAGATATATACAGTGGTCTGATGATCACTTAAGTTGGGAAACTACCCAACATACTGTTTATCAATCTATTAAAAATATATGTCATATAAAAACCATATATGATGAACTCTGCTATCATCTTCAACATACGAAGGTCCAACGGTTCAGCGCCTAGAATTGAACACCAAGAATACAAAACACATGATTTGATTAATGTCATTTACACTTGGGCAAAACCATGTAGAGAACTGATGCACATGGCATGCCACAAAGTCCCCAAACAGCCCTCCTTAGGTTTTGAATTCAAAATTGTCCTTCTCTTAGACTGCTTGCCAACCAAGGCTAAAGGGCCCAATCTGCTCTAATATTTAACCCATTGCTGTGGAGGGAAGAGATGGATTCATATCTTTCCCACGAGTATTTGTGTGAAAGTGAATGTAATGGACTTGAGTAGAATTCAAACAATTTTTCATTCTGAGTCACTAACCATTACATGGCTTGCACATAATTTTTGTTGTTAAGTTCGGCTGTTGTTAAAGATGCATTTGATTAGCTTTCCAAATGCCTCATGTGAAGCTAAGAAGAACAGATACTACACTTTGATCCCAGCCAAGGAGTGAAGAAAAGCATAATAACTTGAATATCACAGGCTGCTCAGTCAATGAATGGCAAATGTCTCCTTATAAGGAAACAGCTAATATTGCTCATCTTGAATGTTATACTCAAATCAAGATGGATTTAATAATTGATGTAGTAGATTCAAATGTTGATTAAAACATATTTGATTTTCTAGCAGTTGTGAGTTCAATCCCTGGGCTTGATAGTGTTGAAAAGTTATATATTATGGTTCAATGGAAGAAACACGCAAATGGCACAAAAGCAGAATGGGAACAATCTACACCCTTGACTTGAATAGGGGTTTCTGTTCAAAATTCCAAGAAGGCTACCAAGCACAAAGACAGACATCTGAAGAAGGCCAGAGTGTACAACAGCTGAAATATTGTGAGTATAATAACCAAAATAAACAGGCTGGTCAGAATAATAAAGGTTTTACAGAAAAAAAAAATCATCCAGGAATTTTAATGTTATTTTAGAAAAAACACATAGATAATTAATAATTTAGAAAAAGAAATATATATAGTATTCAAAGGATGAGGCAATTATTCTTGTTTGTTAATTGAATATTGATGACATTCAAGAACATTTTCTAAACTTATTTCATACACCATTTACATTCAGACTATTGAAAGAAAGACAAATGACAACAGCAGCACCAGTAGTCAAGCATGACAGGCAGCAGCAGCACTAATCATCAGGCAGGTTAGGTTTAAGGCTCCAAGTTCAGCACAAAGAATTGTCCTAAAGAACAATAGCCTAGTGGATTAAAGTGTTGGTTTAATAGTAATTGTGTATTCAATCCCTGGTCCGAGTAGTGTGTACTTGGACTCTGTAGAAATGGGACTGCAATAACTTTGCAGTACTAAAAATAGGAACTAGACAAGATATCCCTAAACATGTTTAGGGATATCTTGTCTAGTTCCTACTGGGGGGTTCTATTACCTGTTTCCTTATAAGGAAACATTTGGTATTCATTTATCAAACAGCTAGTGCTATTTTGGTAAAAATATTATTTAATCTGATAGACATCATCAAATAATCCAATACTATTTGTCTTGAAATATTAAGACGAAACCCCCAGTGGAACTAGACAAGATATCTCAGTGGAATGAGAACAGTTTACTCTTGTAGATTAAATAAAGGGTTCAGTTCAGAATTCTCTGTAGGTTACCCAGATTGATATGCACCTGATGAAGGCCAGAGGGCACAATAGTCGAAACGTTGTGATAACAAACAAATATGAATGTACATAGTGTAAATAGTGATAACTCCTCAACGCAGACATTCAGACAAAAATTATTTTTATACTTTAAGTTTTAATGCTGTATCATGTCTTTCTTGCTTGTTTATCAAATATCAATGACCTATAAACAAGACAAGAATTTATTTCTAATTTATTCAGTAAAAAAAGATTATTTTTATGATCTAGTTACTTTGGATTAAATATTACTAGGATCATTTGTAGAATAGTTTGAAAGCTAATCTTTATTAAGACCAATCCACACCAAATGGACAAAGTTTTGGTTTAGCTAACATTACTAATTATTTACACTATTTATATTCAGATTATTGTTCTCATCTTTGCTGCTTTTATCACAACATTTCGGCCGTTGTGCCCTCCAGCCTTCCTCAGGTGTATACCAATCTTGGTAAGCTGCAGGGAAGTCCAAACTGAACCCTTTATTTAATCTACAGTGAGTAAACTGTTCTTGTTCCACTGCCCATGTCTAGGGATATTGTCCAATTCTTTTTTTTTTTTTTTTAAGCGTATCACCCCAAGCAAAGCTGGAGGCCACTATCACGCATGGGGTTATAGAAGGGTTGGAGGAAGAGCAGATAGGAGTGGTAAAGGAGAGGATGTGGAGAAAGAGAAAGACAGTGGGTCGATCAAGGCAAGGGGGTTACAGAAGATTTGGAGCAAGAGCAGATAGGAATGAAAGATGAAAAGATGTGGAGAAGGGAAGTGGATAGATCAAGGCAACTGGAGATGTCGATTGACGCTACACTTAAACCGTTAGAGATTGTATTTGTCAGGGAAACAGTAATAGGGAAGGGAGTTCCATAGGCAAGATGTGCGAGACATGAAGCTATTGGAGTAAAAGAGACATCTACATCTAACAGTTTCAACGGTGAAGGGGTGGGAACGGGATGCCAGCCTCGTAGGATGTTTAAATTCACAAGGCCTAGGGACAAGCGAAAGCAGCTCCTCGGAGCAATTACCGTGAAAGTACTTGTAAAAAAGGCAGAGCGAGGCAACATCGCATCTGTGAGAGAGCGACTGCAGACAAGATGACAGATCAGGGCCAATCACATTGCATATCCGTCTTATCCTATTTAGCACAATAGTCCAAATGTAAATAATATAAATAATGACTCTCAGCACAGAAATTCAGACAGAAATTCTTTTCATACTTTGAGTTTTAGTACTGTATCACATCTTTCTTGCTTGTTTAGAATAACAACTAGATGATATCCCTAGACATGAGCAGTGGAACGAGTACAATCTATCCCCGTAGAATAAATAAAGGGTTCTGTTCAGAATTCTCTGTAGGTCAGTGCTTCTCAAACTATCTGATATGGCGGACCGGCATTTTGTTTTTTTCTCAATGTATCACGCACCTGTAATATTTTATGGTGATATCAATTTTTACCAAAAATGATATATATATAATGAATATAATAAAAGTCGAGTATTTCTTATCTTCCAATTATTCTTCAAAAAATAATTCAATATCAAAACATATAAAAAATAATTTAAAAAAATAAGCAGTTTATTAACACAAAACCAGAAATTATATAACCTTAATCTTTACAAATGATTCCTTAGCATGGCCTGGACATTGGCAGTGTAACGGTAGCTGATGGTTCACATACCAGCACTGGTCGATGGACCACCACTTTCAGCAGCACTGCTGTTGGTTACTCAGATCAATATACACCTAAGGAAGACCGGCGGACACAATGACCAAAATGTGATAAAAACAACAAAGACAAGGACAATAGTCCAAATATAGTGAAAATAATGATAACCCATCCTCAAAATTCAGACATAACTTTACTGAGTTGAAATGTCTACAACTAATTCTTGTGGTTTTTGTAGATGTTAAAAAAAAATGATAATAAATTTCATTAAAAGAATTAAATAGGAAATAATGGAATTAAATAAGAAGTAAGGGAATTAAATAAGAATTAATAGAATTAAATAAGAATTAATGGAGTTAAATAAGAATTAAATAAGAATTAATGGAATTAAATAAGAATTAATGGTGTTAAATAAGAATTAATGGTGTTAAATAAGAATTAATGGAGTTAAATAAGAATTAATGGAGTTAAATAAGAATTAATGGAATTAAATAAGAAATAATAATGGAGTTAAATAAGAAATAATAATGGAGTTGAGTTAAGAAATAATGGAGTTAATGAAATTCAATAAGAATTAAGGGAATTGAATAAGAAATAATGGAGTTAAATAAAAATTAATGGAGTTAAATAAAAATTAATGGAGTTAAATAAAAATTAATGGTGTTAAATAAGAAATCTCAGAATTACACAAGATTAAATATGGCGATTTTGAGAGGGAAATACATCTGGTTGGAGCAATATTTACCATATTCCCAAACTACTTGCTTCTAGATTAAACAAGTTCAGGATAAATTAGAGATGCCTGGTGGGATGAGAAGAAAATGTGTTTATCTTTACTTATCATAGCCTGTTAGTCAACCACCCACACTTGCTACAAAGCATCTATTGTACCTACCTTCCTGTTATTTACCTACAATTTCATTTTTTAATATTAGGTTAAAAAAAAAAAAAAGAAGAGAAAAACCTTCAATACATAAAATTATCAGAAAATAAATTTTAACACAAGTAAACTGACAACAGTGTATAAAATTATTATTTGTAATGTAATTATAATTTCCCAAGTTCTGGTTGTCGATTCTATTGGTTGTTGACATAAGAGAAACGACAAACCAAAAACTAAAAATGATAGAACGTGAGGGGGGGGGGCTATAAAAATGAGCAAATCACTGGGATTAGACATTTTTTTTTCTTCTTTAAATTCACTCCAAGCAAGACAATAATGCCTCTAAGATGCAAGGGGCTACTGGGAGTGAAAGAGAATGTAAGGACTTAAGGAATCAGAAACCTAGTCCTAAACAGGAAATGAGTAATAAAGCTCTACCTCTGTTCCAAAGACCAGGGAGGAGTGTGAACTGGATGATAGGCACACCTATCTACAATGCATATAGTCATGACAATTACTTGTTTGGTAATAAACTTAAAACTAAAAGCCTAGTTTACTTACACAGCAGCAACAACTATATAACAAACTTTGTATTGACTAATTCTCATGTCTTTTCAGTTAGTGTTGTTCCAAACCATGTCTGGTGGAAGATAAATTTATTGAAAATAATGCCAGCAATAAAAAGAACGCTTGTTGCATTTTAATGATTATCAAAATAAAACTTTATTTGAAAAACAAAAAAAAGAAGTTCCGAGTTTAGCCTTATTTTCACTTTTATCAAATTATAATTACTAAACCATCTTCTACTTGCCCTGTCCCTTCAGGGCACTGACGATCGTGGCTCTCCAAAATCTCCTGTTCTTTGTAGCTCTTTATAATTTTTTTGTCATTTCCCATAAGCCTTGTTCTGCCATCTATTTACTGAAAGTTATACACCATTTTCCTCTGTCCCTCTTGCCTCCAATCTGTCCTGTGAGTATCAAATTTTCCAAGCCCTCTTTCCTCTGTCCCTCTTGCCTCCAATCTGTCTTGTGAGTATCAGATTTTCCAAGCCCTCTCTTCTCATTATGTGCCCTGGAAATTTCAACTGTCTCTTCCTGATGTTAAGTATAAGTGTCCTTTTTGTTTCCATTTTCTCTAAAACTTCATCATTACTCACATGTTTAGTCCATGGTATCCTAAGCATCCTTCTGTAGAACCACATTTCTGTTGTCTGTTCTTGTAAGGAGATTGTCCAACATTCACCACCATACAGGAGGAATATTACGTAACAGTTCAGAATTCTTTCCTTTGTTTTTAATGAAATGTTTTTGTTTCTTCCTATTTTGCTTAGCTTTTGGAATGCATCTTTGGCAAAATCCCAATGTGCCTTTGCCTTTCAGAGTCACACTTTCTGTACTCTGTTAAAAAAACACTTTACATATATTTAAATTTTTGTACTCATTTGATTTTGGTATCGCGAATTTGTAATTTGAATGTTGCACTGTTCCATTTGATAATAAAAATATTTTAAATAAAATTAATTACACCTTTTGCATCAGATCTGAAATATTCATTGAAGTTTTTTGGTTAAGTATTTACAAAACCTTTAGAAAGACGTTTAATTATAAACTTCAGGTGATTCAAAAAGTAATCTTAAAATAGAGATTATACTAAGAGCATGAATAAACTAAAATTTTACTATTACTGTGATTCCAAATGTTTCTATGAATTAGTAATCAGATACTCGCCCAACATTCATAGCCTTGTACCAGACTGCAAATATTTCAAAATATTCTTGTCGGCTATCAGCATTGTGTATTGGTCGTAAAAATAAATTGTGTAGATAGTTTTTACTTTTTATTTAATTAGCATCAGCTAATTTTAGCTGAGCATGGTCATGCTAAATTTAAAATTATCAAATTTGATACTTTAAAAAAAAAAATAAGAAAATATAACCCTAGAGTAGATATTTCAATTATTAATGCTTTACGTTAAAAAATCTTTGCTTCACTTCAAGCTTAAAGAATCTGCGCCTTGTCATAATTTAACTCAAATGTATGTTTTTAGTTTACACACCAAATTGTCTCATTCTTCCTTGCAAAAAAAAAGTGGAGGGTACCATTCGATAAAAACAGAAACCATTAAGTTGCCATTATTAGCAAAAATGTATACAAATGTAGTTGCAGACAATCAACATTAAATTTGCCTGTTTTTTTTTTGGGGGGGGTGCACAGTTAAACTTAAGGATGCATTAAAAAATATGTAAATATTGTGTGTACTGTACAGACATGTTTAGCATGTTACACACTTTCATTTCATTTACTACAAAACATCTATGATTTTTTAATGTGTGTGTAAAAGCTAAAATAAACAAAACATCCAACTGACAAGTGTCCAAGAAAATGTGGATTAAAAAAAATATTGGTAAAAAAATCCTAGTTTACTCACGCGCCAAGACAGTTTGGATATGAGAGAGGAATTGTCCAATATCCCGTTATAAAGATAAACTTATGCTTATTGAAAGTTTTTGTTTAAAATCCCTTAGCTACTACACGTAAACAGACTATTGTTTGGTTTTTAAAGCTAAAAGACTTAAAAAGAGAGATTAAAAAAGAAAAAAATGTCTGTTTGCTTTCTTTGTGCCATTGAATGAGTACCTGGTCGGGTACATACAGAGAACTCTGTCTAAAAACTAAAAAAGGTAAATTCAGTAAGTTTTTATTGAATTTCCAATAGGTTGTGTTTGTCGTGTGAGTTAAACTTGATTTTTTTTTTAACTGTTAAAAACTGTGGAAAAAACGAAGTATTTTAAAAACTTTTTTGAAAGTTTGATTTTTTCATGAAAAAAAAAGAAAAGTGTATTTTCTATATACTTACTTACCATATAACAAAGTTTTCCTTGCTTTATCGTATCTCCAGTTCTATGTGATCAAGAAAAAGAGAAAAGTATTGTTCACTTTGCGAGGTTGATTTATAGAGAAAACTAAAAGAAAAAAAAAGGCCAACCTGTAGAACACTCTGCAACTAGAAATGACTATTTCTTTTTTAACTTAACTATCTAACAACATACCCACATTTCTACACACATGCACATACTTTCCCACATATAATTCACTTTTTTTCTTCCTTCCTCCCTTTCTGCGAACAGGCTGAGAGAGTGAGTAAATACCCCCCCCCCTTCCTCCAAAGTTCTCTCATCCACCTACACAAGAACCCACCTCCATCTACTACGCACACGACTGGTTTTCAGACTCCCGTCACTTGTCACCATATTAGGGAAGCATGAACTCTGACCACAAACCAGTAAAGCTAGTAGATCTCAGCCTATCCCTAAACAAGAATGCCAGTTCAACCAATAAAGTAGCTATAAATAAAAAAAGAAGAGAAAGTGAATGAGAAAGAATTATAAACTTTGAATTCTTTTTTTCTGTCTCTCTCTTTCCTTCCTTCCAGTGCTGTCTGTCCTTATCTCCAGCAGTAGAAAAACTTGCTGTTCTTACTACTACTACTACTACTATCGTCATGATTATCACTAATAATCACCAAACATTGTAACTTGTCTGACTTGAATACGTTGTGTATCAAAGCAGTTTTGAGGATAGTTTTATGGGTGGAGTCAACAGCTAAAATGCCATCCACATTGTTTCAAAAGTGACATCACAAATTCATCCAAAAGCACTGATTTCAGAATAACAATTCAATTGCCATGAATTATAAGTTCATTTGTCTGCTCTACTAAACTTAAAAAAACATATGTAAATAATGATAATACCTCAGTCCAGAAATTCAGACAGAAGCATATTGATTAATTCTGTTTAAGTAGATGTGGGATCACACTGGTGGGGCACTCAACATAAAAAACAAAGAGGGGCTGCAAGATTAGTTAAATCACGGTGACCAATACACCCATGTGAACTGGGCATGTGGCAGAAGTGGCTAAGACCAGTGTTGGATTTACATATTGGCTGCAGGCCAAGGAGTTCTTGCTTTAGGGCCCTGATAAAACTTAAAAAAAAAAAAAAAAAAAAAGAATAGGGAAGATTTGATTATTTTCAGATTTAATAGTTATTTTCTAAGCATAGCTGAGGTGCGGCACAAGGCCAAAAGTATGAAACACCTAGTGAGGATCAAACTCAATTTTCAGTTGTAACTGATCTTGTGAGACAAGCTTGCTCACCATTACACCACACCGAGGTGCCCTTATTATCAAATTTAATGGGGCTCCTTTGAACTAAGTTGAATCAATTTAGATTTGCCCCCCCCCCCGTTGGGGAGTGGATCTCTTAAATTTGAAAGAGCCCCTTAAAGGAAGCCCCATTTACATTTTGAAGCATCTTTTTAAATACATATAGATTCTTGATGTTGCTTTTTTGATTTTGCATAATTTTGTCTACTTCGGTCAATTTTTGTAAAATTTTACGTATCATTAAACAAATACATAATAAGTGCAAACTTGCCCAATATTTACACTATTTACATTATTTGGACTATTATCCTCATCTTTGTTGACATATTTATTACAATATTTCAGCTGTTGTACGCTCCGGCCTTCTTTGGGTGGTTGGAATGTCGAACTGAACTCTTTATTTTCACTCACTGGGGTTCCAGGTGCCATGTTTAATGGATGTCAGTTATCAGGGTTCCAAATGACCGCCAAGGAAATTGTCTTTTTCCTGTTAATTCCCCTCTCCAAGTTCTCCACTGCCTTAACCAGGTATTGAACTCACACTCTTTGGATCCTGTCACTGGATCTAACCAACACCTTTATCCACTGTGCCATGTTTCCTTGTGTATGAATTTCTGGGTATTATAAACCGAAACGCTGAAACGTTGTAATAAATATGGCGACAAAGATGAGGACAATAGTCCGAATAATGTAAATAGTGTACATAATACCTCATCTCAGAAATATAGACAGATACTGAAAGGCCGAAACGTTGTAATAAATATGGCGACAAAGATGAGGACAATAGTCCGAATAATGTAAATAGTGTACATAATACCTCATCTCAGAAATATAGACAGATACTGAAAGGCCGAAACGTTGTAATAAATATGGCGACAAAGATGAGGACAATAATCCGAATAATGTAAATAGTGTACATAATACCTCATCTCAGAAATATAGACAGATACTGAAAGGCCGAAACGTTGTAATAAATATGGCGACAAAGATGAGGACAATAGTCCGAATAATGTAAATAGTGTACATAACACCTCATCTCAGAAATATAGACAGATATTGCCCAATATTGTACACTAAAAAAGCATCATAAAAATATATCTTTTTTATAGACACAGAGGATCAGATATATGAAGTGGCCTCAAAATTCTATTTGACCAGGGCCTCTTTTGGCCTTAATCCAGCCTTTCTTAGAACATTCACTTTCTGACCATGAGACCCAGGTACAAATCTGACCATGGTCAATTTATTCACAGAGGTGACTTCTTGATGTGGAGACAATCCCAGAATGCAGCACCTTTGGAAAGGGCCTGAAAACTATGCCATGGGTTGACAGGTCTTATCATTTTACAGCTGAAATTTCCAGACGTAACTACAAGACAATTTTTCTCAACAGAATTTATCTTTCACATTTAACCATTTGCCCATGTATTTAATATTTCTGCTACATCTGGCCTGGTGCTTATGTTATATATTTACAGATTCTTGGTAAAATACAAAGAAGAATCTGCAATGTTATTGGTCTTGACCTGGCATCTCGACTTCAGTCACTTTCATTTTTTAATGTAGCTTCCCTGTAGTGTTTCTATAAATATTGTGATGGCAATTGTTCTGATGAACTTTTTGTCTTTGGTACCTAGACTTTATGAATTTAAGCGCAGTATCAGATTGGTGGCAAGGTCTCATCATTTTACAGTTGAAATCACTAGATGTAACCGTATGTTCTATGCTAAAAGTTTCTTCTATAATGCAATGTCAATCATCATCTTTTGTTTCCTTGAATCCTGTTCTTTTATTGTCCTCTATCCTTAATAATGTTTTTCTTTCTCATTCAGTAACCCCTTGCATCTTAGTGGCTTTATTGCCTTGCTTGGGATGAAACAATTAAAAAAAATTCTATTCAATTTGTAATTGCAATTACCTTTTCCAGGTGAACATAAATTGCTCACCTACAAAAGTCAACCCAGGGAAAATGAATTGAAGAGATGTCAGTCAAATAACATCACAATGAATGCATTCTGTGGACAGCACACATGAAAATAGTCGTCTCCAAGAAGTCAACCAAAATTGGAGAAGTCAAAACTTTTAAAACCTAAACGGTAAAATAAAACTTATTTACTCTGGAATGATACAATCTTTGCATATTGTGAAACAAAAAACATTGCATCGGGGCAATTTGTCCAAGAAAGACATTCAGTTCCCTGGAGGGTTCCAAATGACCGCCAAGGTAATTGTCTTTTGGTTACCTTGACCAAATCTGCAAATTAGACACTAATATATGTGCTCACCTTTCTCCTTCATATTTAAACATGGTGATGATCTAATAATAATAATTATATACAATGTTAAAAGATGAGTGAAGAATAGACAAATTTCCTGTGTATGGTGTTAACTTTGTAGACTCTCCTGTGGAGTAGAGACACAGCCTCACTACACAAGGTGTTGCCATGGATTCCATAGCAAAGGCAAGTGACCAGAAATAATTATTTTTTTCAAATTTTATTTCATATTATAGATTAAGTGCTACAAATATCAAATATAAAAAAATAAAAAATAAATTTTTTATTAAATTTTATAAAAGATTAATAGTGACATTCAGTTTGCTATGTAAATTCGTTGTAAAATATAAAAATATAACAAAAAACTTTTAAATTCATAATCTGGATTTCTTTTCCATATAATTAATATCAATCAAGCACATCAAGATTACGAATTTCAAAATTTGTTAAATTTCAAGAAATCATGAGTATTAAAAGTTAATGAGTTGTGTCCCTTTAATTGTTTTTATCAGTAGAAGCCAAGATGGTGGAATCCGAAAACAATCACAGAAATGAAAACTTGGGAATCCAAAATTTCAGGATTGCGGGTCTGGATCCAGCAGGGAATATTTTTAATTTGCTCAGAGTTGGCCTGATTCCAAAATTTTCCATATAATTAATATTAATCAAGCACACCAGAATACGAATTTCAAAATTTGTTAAATTTCAAGAAATCATGAGTAGTATGAGTTTGTTAGTAGCATATCAATTTAGTAGCATATCAACACCTCTATGGGTCATTTAATGCCGAAATTTAATTTTCTTGGGACCATTAGTAATTTCTTTTACAAAAATGTATTGCTCGTAATATTTTTTTCCTTACAGAAATGTATTGCTGGTAATTTTTATTTATTTATTTTTTTTACTATGAGAATGTATTGCAGGTATTTTTTACTATAAAAATTTGTATACTTTCATTGTCTTGACCCCAATTTAGGAATTAACTATTTGCCCATAGCTGGAACCCTAACAGGTTCTACCACCCCAGCAATTAAGATGTGGTTCCATGATCTTCAAAACCTCCCAATCAGAGGCCTTGCTGCTGGATGTAGTTTATTGTCGTACCCAGGACAGCATAGTATAAGCATATTTTGTTTTGCCTTCCAAAGGAGGGGGGGGGGCAATTTACAATGAATTTATATAAACTAAACGTCTCTTATTAACTTTTGCAAAATTTAATAAACAATTTTTCTTCTTTATATTCATATGGATTCCTTAATCTATTGTAATATGAAAAAAATGATTATTTCTGTTGCCAGTGTCATAAGTTTTTATAAGATGAAATTGCTAGACCCAGGGTTTTGAATTCAGAATTGCCCTTCTCCAAGACTGGTTGCCGACCAAAGTTAGAGCCCAATCTGTTTTGCTATTACCCTACAGCTGTTGGGAGAAGAGGTGGATTTATACATGTTCCTAGATTATTTGTGTGAAAGTAAACGCAATGGCCTCAGCTGGAATTCTAACGTAACATGCCAGTCCTACTTTCCACATCAATAACTGTTACGCTATGTGCACATCCATAAGCAGCTTCTTAGCGAGTAATTTAATAAGTGGGGGGAAGTGGGTAAGAACTTTTCTTCTTTTGCCTACATATTTACCCACTTTTACACATTTTTAAAATATTAACTCACTTCACAGGCAGACAGACACATAAATACACACACACACATATATATATATATATATATATATATATATATATGATATACATATACTAGTTTAAAAGCCACCTGATAGGGCGGCATTTAAACTAGCTCCTGCAGAGGGCTCTTGATTGAGCCTTAATCATAATAGGTAGGGAAGAGTAGATGCGATAGGCAACAATAAACTACAGAAGAACTCAAAATTGATCACTGAATTTAAGTATTACATTAATATTTAAGCTTACCTTTTAAAAATTCATCGATAATTATTCTGACGCCACTTAATTTAAAGACAATTTGATGTACGTAAGTCCTTACTGACTTTTGCTGGATTTCACAATTAATTTTGATTATTCCCGAATTTATTTCCAAATTATAAAAACTGTTATCATACAAAAAAATTTGCCACAAAAATTCAATGGCTAAAAACAATCACAGTAATGAAAACTTGGAAATTCAAAATTTCAGGATTGCAGGTCTGAATTCAGCCTGGAATGATTTAATTTGCTCAAGTCAACCTGATTCCAAAATCGTATGATATGTGGGCCAATGCCTCTAGGAGTAAAGTTGAAAACACGGACAACTTTATTTTGAAACACTGTAATTTGAGAACAGTAATTTTTTTCATTTGAACATGAGCTATTAAAAGTTAATGAGTTGTGTCCCTTTAATTGTTTTTATCAGTAGAAGCCAAGATGGTGGAATCCGAAAACAATCACAGAAATGAAAACTTGGGAATCCAAAATTTCAGGATTGCGGGTCCGGATCCAGCACAGAATACTTTTAATTTGCTCACAGAGTTGGCCTGATTCCAAAATGATGTGAAATGTTGGGCTACAGCCTCTAGGAGTAAAGTGGGAAAAGTGTGACACGGTGACACACTGACATTGGCATTTATTATATGGGAGATGAGCTATTAAGAATTTGTGCAGCTGGGACCATGGTGACGTGCACTGTTATAGAGTTTCGTATTAAGTCACGACTCTGTTTATTTTTGTCTGGAAGCTAGCTTTGAACCTACCGCTAGAGTGAGCGGTGTAATTACCGGTGTCTACTGAAATGTAGGAGGAACACACTGAACGACAACACCTTCTCACTGCTTCAGCCCTCTTTTATCAGGCCAACACCGTGGTCGACCAACCAATCAGCGTTCTTCACTTTTATTCTCAGTTACTCAGGCAAATAGTCTCCTCCAGTTCAACCAATCAGCACACGGCTTTCTATTGGTGGAAGCATGCCAAACTGTACAAAAACCCTTGTTACCACACATACTGCTGGAATTGCTAGACAAGAGAGTAATGCCATTTTCATGAAGCAAACTTGCCGATGTCACGTGCCACATGTTAAGGTAAGACCCTTATTTTCCTATGTACCAGATGCAAGCCACTCTGGCTTGCTTGCTTCTATGGGGCTGTTCACCAGAGTCATGCCTTCTATGTAGTTTCATGAGCGCATCAAGATAACACGCTCATTCTTCAGGGCTTGATGTCCCTATGAATATATATATATATATATATATATATATACACACACACACACATGCATAAACATACTTGTCTATGTTAGACTTTTTACAGCTGGCACAGGTACTGCACTCTGGTTTGCTTAATAGGTATTTGCAAAACAAATTAAAGTTTGGTACAAGGATGGATTTCTAGAGCACTCACCAAAAACTGTACATAGAGCAAACCAGCCTGTCCTTTTACCATTTATTATGAGTCTATGAGCATGACAACGATACACAATCTTCTTCGGGAAATGTTTGATATGTCACTGGGCAGAGACAAAACAATGATTGAAATACTTTTATACAACTACTTGGAATTGGAAAGAGGTTTACCAATCTTTTAACTGCCCTCCCCACCACTGTCACACACACACACACACACAATCTATCAGTCATATGTTTGTCAACTTTAATCTTGTCATACTTTCTGTTCTGCTTTTTACTTCCTTCAGGTTTCATTCCAACAGAAAAGGAAATTCATTTCCAGGAAAGTTATTTCCTGTGTCACTAAAGTAAAAGTCATTGGTCTCTAAGTTGAACAGACTAGAGTGTGGAATTAATCAATGTTTTGGCAAAAACAGGCAAAGAAGAAAAATAAAAGTAAAATAAAAACGTTCTATCAGGAGAAAAGTAGAAATTATATTTAAACATAACAAAACTCTCAATATAAAATGTATTAGTAAAGACAACTGTGAAGAAAGAAATGTTATGGCAGAGCAAATACATACCAAGTTTAATTTAGTCAATAATTGTAACAGAGAGTTTGGGAACCACACAAACAAACAAACAAACAAACACAAACACACACACACACACACACACATATTTTTTTTATTGAAATCGGAGTAGATTTGAACAGCGAAATTAGATCAGAACATTTTTTCATTTATCAGCAGCAATTTCTCCACTGAAGAAGATCCTTCAAGTGCTAATAAAGCATTCAATATTGTATTGCAATTTTCTATATCATACCTCTGCAAATTATGATTTTCTGCACTTAGTAATATTAAATGCATTGATGAAGAAATGAGAGTATGTTTATCACCTGTAAGGCCTTCAACAATGGCCAAAGCACAGGTTTTACACAAACATACTTAAATATGAAATCTCTTAAAAATAAATGTTTATTTCAGGAAATTTTTTATTTTCCTATTTTCAAATTTCATGACTAATTCTACTTTATTAAAATTTAAAGTGTACCTCAGAGTTTTAGTTATTCTACAAGTGTGTGTTGAATTAAAAATGGCTGAAATGTAACAGAGAGAATTTGGGAACCACACACAAACACACACACATATATTTCTTTCTTTTATTGAAATTGGAATAGATTTGAACAGCGAAATTAAATCAGAACAATTTTGTTTACTGATGGGAATCTGATCTAGGCCATTTGCAGTTGGGTCATTAGGAAGCAACTGCAAAGGGGCTAGATCAATTTTTATCAAGTTTGTGGCCTTTTACATAATGGTATGTCCTTTTTTTTATCAAATTTTTGGAGGTACCTAATTTTATTAATCACTGACATGCAGGTAGCATAACAGTTAAGTGTACAGAAAGTGAGTTCAAATCCCAGCTTAGCCTGCAACATTCAGTTTCAAATAGAAATGCAAAAATTCATTTCTTCTCTCACCCCCACCCCCAACTGTTGTTTAAATAGCAAGATAAACTAGGCTTTCTAATCTTGGGTGACAAGCAATTTAACAGAAGTCCAATTCTGAAGTCAAAACCATAGAGGAGGCAATGGCAATCCACTCCAGTTTCTTTACCCAAAAAAGTAAGGTAATTCATGGATAATAAACAAAAGGAAGCTGTAGAGAGTCATAATCGCATACGTCCTGAAGGGATACGGTATTTAAAAAGAAATCATTTTTATTGGTACTTATAAGCAATTGTCATAAGAAAAAAAAAAAAAACTTCATAACGCCCCCTATACAAAGGGAAACAACTCTGTATCATCAAATGATTTTTTTTTAACTACCATTTCTCAAGTTTTAAAAAAAATGTTCCCTTTCTATTTCCTTTCTTTTCTCGTTCACAAATTTTGATTAGAATTGTTTTATATCGTCAGCTGCAAGTAGGGTACCACAAAATATAAATTGGATGGGGGCTAAATCAGTATTAAATTTTAAAGATTCCTGATCATCTCATAAAATGAATTGTTTTTGGTTTTTGATTATTTTCTGGAATGAGACCTATAAATTCTTTCTGTATACAAGAGTTATATATAAATTCTTTCTGTATACAAGAGTTATATATAAATTCTTTCTGTATACAAGAGTTATATATAAATTCTTTCTGTATACAAGAGTTATATATAAATTCTTTCTGTATACAAGAGTTATATATAAATTCTTTCTGTATACAAGAGTTATATATAAATTCTTTCTGTATTTTCTGTATACAAGAGTTATATATAAATTCTTTCTGTAGACAAGAGTTATATATAAATTCTTTCTGTATACAAGAGTTATATATAAATTCTTTCTGTATACAAGAGTTACATATAAATTTTAAAAGATAATTTTTCAGTTAAAAAAAATCATGTTTTCTCATTTATTTTGAAAATTTATGATTGTCAACAAATATTACAGCTCAGATCAATAGCATTGTCATAATATGCTAGACAATTTTAATCTTCTGTTTAGTTCTGTTTCAGCAAAAAAGCAGGGGAGCTATAGCCTCCCCCTCCAGATTCCCTATAGTACCACAGATGAGCTGAACAGATTGTTTAGGTAAGTTTAAAAGTGAATCTATAGGTGGAAATATTTGGTTAAATTTAAATTTACAAAAATTATAGGTAAGTCATTTTAATTTTTTTAGAAAATTCACAGAACTTGTCACTTACAAAAAGATTGAAAGTAACTCTAAAAAAATATGCTTGTTAGTAAATGAGTATTTCCAATAACAATAGGCAGATGTGGTTTTTTAAATGGTTATTCACATTATTCTCAGAATGTTTTAAATGGATGTGCCAATTGCTACAAGTTCTGCATGTAAGGAAAATAAGAAAGACTTTCAATAAAATCATTTGGAACAAAAAGGAAGGGAGATAACTGAGATGAAAAGCAAAGAAAGAAATGACAAAACAGTTTATTTTGCAGTTTATTCAACATTAAATATCAAAACATAAATTTTTCTTTTAAATCTTTTTTCATTATTAATATTTTATTACTAGTTTCGATGACAATGACATCATCATCATCATCATCATCATAATAATAATAATAATAATATTTTATTTTTATTGCCTTTTTTTTTTACACTTTTGTGTACCAACACACTTTGACCCAACGCTCTGGCTCAACAGACCCCTTCTTTCCCAAAACTCTGGATCGACAGACTCCTTTTATCCCGAAACTCTGGATCGACAGAGCCCTTTTATCCCAGCACTCTGGATCAACAGACCCCTTTTATTCCGACACTCTGTATTAAACTGTGATTGGCTCTCTAGGGAAAAATAATTTTTTTAATTTGTTTAAATACATATTAAATATATTAAAAACTAGTTTAATTTATACATTTATTTATTTATTTTTTTTTTATTTATAACAAGACCAAACAGCAGCTCTATTTTTTAATCTTTAAGTAATTTTTGTTTAGCTTAATAATCAGAAAGTACTGAATATAAGAAAATACAGTGCAACAAAGTTATCAATATTTTATAAATACAATGGTAAAATTACTAGGTACCCCAAAATGGATACAAAAAATCTTAACTCGCTGTTTTAAAATACTTGCCAAAAATCAGGGAATTATATGATTCGAATGAAAATTTCAGTACTTATTAATGATTTACTGAATAGGTATTTTCTATTAAAAAATAACTATAAACTACAGAAACTGAAGACGCCTAATGCAGCACCGAAATTGCAATACAACAGACTCTTAAATAACTCAAACCTGAAGGAAAAATACATGGACAGTGTGAAAAAAGATACGAGGGAGAAAATGAAAACGGAAACTTGAAATGGGACACATTAAAAAAAGCTTTAGTAACATCAGCAAACGATGTTATCTCAAAGGAGAATGGACGAAGATGAAAAACTGAATGGATCACAGACCAGATTTCTCGACATGATGCAAAGAAGACAGAAAACAAGGCCAAGACATGGAACGGAATACAGAAAACAACACAATGAAATAAGAAACAAATGCAGGCAGGCTAAAGAAGAATGACTAAACAAAAAATGTGCATAAATAGAATTTATGACAGATAAAAACAATAAGGGAACATGTCAGAAGACATGCTCGTCAACAGGCTGCATAAAATCCAAGGATGGGACATTCATATTAGAGAAGGAAAAAATTCTTCAGCACTGGAACGAATATATTGGAGATCTCTTCCATGACGGAAGAGAACAAAAATACTGATGAGCCGGAAATACTAAAAACCAAAGTGGAAGCTACACTGGCCAAAATGAATAGAAACAAAATGACAGAGCCAGATGGAATTTTAATAGAGATGCTGGCAGCCTTAGATGATTATGGCATAGACAAGATTACAGAAATAATAAATGAAATCTACAATAGTAGGGATATACCAGAAGACCTAAGTAGATTTATTTTCATAGCGCTGCCTAAGAAACCAGACGCAAATGAATGTAAACTCTACTGAACAATCAGCCTAATGAGCCACATAACAAAACTCATCATCCGAATTATGATGAATAGAGCAGGCAACAGAATCAGTTTTCCAGAAATAGGACAAGAACAGTGCGGGTTCGTCAAAGACACTGGAACAATGAATGTGATATTTATGCTCAGAATGTTATCAGAAAGAGAAATACAAATGCAGAAGGGTGTGTACCTGCATTATATAAACTAGATGAAGATGTTCAACAAAGTATGACACAAAGGATCTGTTAAAACTGCTCAGCAACTTTGACATATTCGGAAAAGACATTTGAATAATCCAAAACCTATACTGGCAGCAAACTGCCTGCATACAGATGAAAAATGAGTTCAGCAGATATACAAAAATAGAAAGAGGAGTAAGGCAAGGATGTGTCTTCTCACTGCATTTATTCAACCAGTGAGGCAAAGTGATTCTGAGAGAACTAAAAATACTACCAAGATTCATCATTAGCAGCCATAATCTTAACAATATAAGATATGCAGATGACTCGGTTCTGATAGCAGACACAGAAAGGAAATACAAAACCTCCTACAGAATGTAGTGAGGGAGAACGAGAAAGGACTAAGCATAAACTACATGAAGGTCATCAGCAAGAACATGAACTCAAAATGCAAATTACAGGTCAGGGATACTAAAAATCAAGCAGGTACAGAATTTTAAATATCTGGGAACTGTTCTAACTGAGGACGGAAAGTGCGACACTGAGATCCGAAGATGTATTGGGATGGCCAAAGAGGCATTCCAAAAGCTAAGCAGAGTATTAAGAGACAGGAAAGTTTCATTGGGAATGTGATTGTCATGAGCAAGATATGCGACATCATGCCCGAAAATGCCACACATTGCATGTGTATGGTGTCACAGAGCAGTTCGAGGAAGGAAGAATTGGCAGAGTGCATCTATGCATATGTAAAATTCTCCCATTCAACCAATCAGCTGCTTCGTCATGGTCTATAAAATAAGTGTGTCTGAAGGCTTTGGTAGTGGGGGCCAAGGGAACCAACAAGACGAATGCCCTGTACGAGAGACAACTGCTCTGTTCCAACGGGTCCTTTTTGGCATGACAGCATACAAAGAGTACTGAACTGTTACATGATATATGTTCTCTTGTATGGCAGCAAATATTGGACAATCTGCTCAAAGATGAAGAAGAGACTCGAAGCAACAGAATTGTGGTTCTACAGAAGGATGCTAAAAATATTATGGGCTGAACATGTGAGAAATGATGAGGTTTTGGAGAGAATGGAAACAAAGAGGACACTTATACTTAACATCAAGAAGAGGCAGTTGAAATGCCTGGGGCATGTAATGAGGAAGGAGGGCTTGGAAAATCTGATACTCACAGGATGGATAAAAGGAAAAAGGGACGGGGAATGCGGGGTATACTTAATGGGTTTAAGCAAGTGAATGGCAGAACAGGGTTTGGGAGAAATAACAAAAAGACAAAACTAATTAAGAGCTACAAGGGACAGGAGGAGGTGGAGGGCCATGATCACCTACGTCTTGAAGGGGCACGGCACATAAAAGAAGAAGATAGGGTAATACTTTAGGGGAGGTTTGTTTCACACACACTTTTCAATATCTTGTGTTTACTTTTTAATTAGGAGTGTTCATCAAAGTTTTACAGTTATATAAAGAAAAATCCCTGAAGATGTTATACCAGTAAAAAAAATTACACAATATCAAGTGTGAACATCTGGAAAATATGCCCCAAAAATAATTCAATAAAACTCAAAATGTGTTTTTTGAGAATTGGTGCTTGCATAATTTAAGTGCACATTATTTCCTTTCAGAATGGACAGAAAAAAAATGTACACTTAGTATTTATTTTACAAAAAAAAATACTTGTAATTATTCAGTGTTATTTTGAAATTCATACCGTTTGATTTGTCACAACAGTTTCTTTTATTAAATAAGGTCAGGTTTGAAGAATAAAAAAAATGTACATTATTTACATTATTCGGACTATTGTCTTCATCTTTGTCGCCATATTTATTACTCTATTCCACTCTGAGTAATAAATATGATGACAACATGAGGACAATAGTCCAAATAATGTAACATAACACCTCATCTCAGAAATATAGATAAAAAAAAAATGTAAAAGTTTAAAGCCATTTTCAAGTGTGGATCTTTTTTTAAAGAATTTTTTTAATTTTTTTTAAGCAACTATTAGATTATATTTGTATGGATGTACAAAAGGGAAATAATTATGAATTTTTACCTTCAAAAAGGAAAACCAAGTTTCATAAAAATCATATAAAAAAATTCTATTCTTAAACTATTGATTATATAGGATTATAATAATTTTACAATCAAAATAAAAATAATGGTATCACTTAGATACCAATGAATAATTAAGAAAAAACTCAAAATTAACACAATATTTCAACATTATCAATTCAATAACTACCAATTCTGACCATTTTTTGTTAGCAGCAACTCTGCTATATTTATATAGTTTCTTAAACTCAGAATTACTTAAAAGAATCACATTAGCTGCAATTACATATTTTATGATATGAAACAGGTAAGAAAACAACAAAAAAAGATATGAATTAAACTCAAAAGTATCATTTAGCACAAAAATAACTACTTTTAGTTTTAAATGTATAAAAAATAAAATTATTTGTTCTACTAAGTTTAATAAAAGCATATAGAATAGAAAAAATTACATTCTTAAACTATTGGTTATATAAGGTTAAAGATAATTTATTTTTAAAGATAAATACCAATTTCCTGATTATTACACTACTGTTGTTTCGTATTTCTTTTATTTTTAATTTTTTCCGCGCGCTTTTTAAGTCAGGGGTATCATTATACAGTTTTTGTGTTTAACCTTTAAACCCACAGACTAAATAAACGTTATTTAATCAGGTTTTAAATAAAAAGTAGACATTACATTTACAAAATTCAGTTAACAATAATTAATCCTTAAATTTACTAAATGACTTCGAAACATATTTCTAGGGAAAATATTAAATTTTTAAAAGATTTTTAAAATTGTTTACATTTTTCGTCTATTATTTTTTTTTAAATGAGTCGATAATTGACAAGAAAATTGTCAATGTTTTATGCCCATAAACTTTAAGAACGGAAATTAATTTTTCTTTTAAATTACGTAGGCTTTTTTAGTAGCCTATTAAAAATGATATATATCATGTAAAAAAAATATTACTTTTTTTATATCTTTACCATTGAATTTATTTAGAAATTAGTTTAAGATATTTTAACACAGTGTTTAAAAGTGTGTCATTTTTTTGTATGAAGTACTGATTGCATTTCTGAAAATTATAAGATATTTGGTCCATTTTGGTAACTTGGAAAATATCAAAAAATATTTTCTGTCAGGTCAAGTTAATAAAACTTTGCAGAGTCCTAAGGAAAAAGGATTTTACTGTACAATTCATTTCATTGAATTTTTATGAATAATTTTGAGTTCATGGAAGAAAAATGTTAGTCCTTCCAAGAAAATACTTTTTCAAACAAATGAAGAAAATAATAAACTCTGACGCTTTCTTTGTATTTTCAATATTTTTTATCACGAGTTCATTTAGTTTTCATTTATTTTTGATAAATAAAATAAAGAAATGAATTAGTGACTAATTGTATTTGAACTAAAAGTAAAGAGTAAAGACAAAGAGGCTCTCTTGGACGTTTATAGAGAGAAAACGGGAGAACAATTGCAAACTAACACCCTTTCTTTCTTCATCTTTCTCTCTATAAAGTTTTTATTTTTAAAACAAATCCTGGTTAATTTTAGAATTAATGCAAATTTGGTTTTATAATTGATGCAAAAATAAAATCTAACTTAGTGTCACTTGACTTGATATTTTTATTTAATTTACAACATCTGTTATTTCAATTTCATTAATCAACTTTTTTATGCGATACATTAAAAAGATTTCTTTCCTATTTTGGAAAATTTATTTTTCTCAGTTGAATAATTCTTCAACACAAAGAAATAAACAAACTAATTTTCAACCGCAACTTTATCACACGTTTTCAAATATGTGAAAAACAACGTTAGTTTTTGTACTTTTTCTTCTTTCAAAGTTATTTTCTTCTTATATTTCTATTTACTTAAAAGTTAACATTAAAAGTTAAATTAACTGTTTAAATGTAGCTAAATTTTTAAACAGTTAATTTTAACCAATAAAATACAAAGTTTATGAAAAGTTAGTGACCAATGAGCGAGTTAATTAAAAATAATTTGAAACTGGTGGTATGAAAAGTAAAGAATTTTTTTATCAAAAAATAAGTCAGTGGGTTAAAGTTTATATATTTGAGGCAAGATGTTTCAAATAGAAACTATGCTGACTGACCAAAGTAAAATTGACGGATTTTACTATTTTGTTTTAAAGATAAGAAAGAAAATAACGTTTCTGTTTTTATTGCTAAAAAAATAAATCTGATTTTTAACAAAGTTTTTTTTTATTAAATTAAAATCACAAATATCATGTTATTTTTTTTAAATTTTTAGCAGATGATCATCTCATGAAGATAATATAACTAAGCCATTAAATTTCCTTAAATTAAATGAAGCTAGCTTATCTTGTTTTTTTTAAACAATCGGCGATCATAAGCTAAAAAAAATTTAAACACTTACCTAAATTTGACAGACGACAAGCAAACTTTAGATAAGCCATTACAACCTAAAAGATCTATCTAATCAAAAAAAATATTTCATTCAGTAATGGAATAAATGTTTAGTAACTTTTCTTTCACTCCAAACTTTAAAACTTTTTCTTCCGAGGAAAGATCTAAAGAAAACTTTTCTTGTTCTACCGTTCTGCGCACTTGTTGTTATTGTTGCTTGTTGATTTTCTTTCCTCGGCGCACAGAAGAGTGGATTGGGCCAAGGGCAGATAATTCACACCTACACAATATCTCAAGCGTGGCGCCATTTTAAAATAGACACGTTATCTTAAAAAGGATAGTGTCACGCTGGAAAGAAAAATAGCTATTTTAAAAATTATCAGATCATTTCTCCAATCGAAAATAATCGTCATGCCGTCGGTAAGTTCAATATTGCTGACATTTTTGGGAATTCAAATTCTGTTTTATTTTTTTAACATTATTGTTTTAAGAAACCCATCGCGAAATAATTTAAAAAAAAAGCCACCCAAACCGGCAAAATCTTTTTTGTGCTAGTGTTATGGATGACTAAAATTGTTAGGAAATGTTTTAAGATCATCACATCCTTTTTTTATTTAATAATCTACACAATTCATCAGACAATTTTAAGTTTTAGTATGAATATTAAATTACATGCATTTTGTTAGTTGTTTTTCGTTGATAAACCATTATTTCTTTTTTTTTTTTTTTTTTGTTACTCTTCGATTGCAAGTTTTTGGTACCAACTAAAAAGGAAAAAGTAAATCTGTTAACAAATATGTGAAAAATAAACTTGTATTCGATCCAATTTTTATAAAATAAAACTTAAAAATAAATACCTTCAAATACATTTCAAACATGATAGTTGTATTTTTGTCTTTTTTTTAATTATTTTTAGATTTGAATTTATTTTTCATTTAAGAATTTCTTTCCTTGCGTTCTTTCCAAAAATTCTTTAAAGTTGTCATTTTAGATTCTTTTTCATTCTCTATACTTAACTTGACTCTAATTATCCGAAGGGTCGTTAAACTAAAAAAAAAAAAAATTTCACTTGCTTGTTTGAAAAAAAAAAAAAAAACTTGTTGCCGGTGGATTTTATGAAAACTTATTAAATTTGCATTTTTATAATTTTATTTATTCATCTAAAAAAATTTTTTTTAATCAATTTTGATCTTATTGTTCTCCTAATTTTATCTTATGTAAATTATTTACATAGGATAAAAATATTTATAGTACTGTAAATTAGACTACTGTTGGATTTCTTGTCGAGTTATCTTCTTTATTTCATTTGATTTGATGGCGCAGAAGTTAGTTAGACCCTTTGTTTTGTTTTTTAAAAAAATCTTTGTTTTCTACGCTTAGAAATTTAAGTTCTAAGTAGTTACTTTTTAGATTTATTTTAACATTTGTAAAAAAAAAAAAAGAAATTCCTAATGTTTATATTTCTCCTTTGTGTTAAAAAAAAACCGGTAGCGGTCACTAAGCCGGTAATCAAGGAAGATGTTCTTGTTCTAAGACTTTTTTGTTTCTTTGTAAACAATTTCCCTTCCCCATGAAATCGAAATAATTATCGGCTTTAAACCCGCTTTTTGGATTCGTAACTTCTTTTTTGCGACATTTATTTATTCAACTATTTCTACGTGTGGAAATTTGGATGTGTGCCTTTTTTTTAATTCGGGGCTGGGAATATGAAGGAAGTAAATGAATATTTCACAATCATACCATAACATTTTCATTACCGTGGACTTTTGGTGCTTATACTGCAAATTCTATATAATTTGTTTGAAACGCTAAGGTAAACAATATCCCATACGCTAAAGCTAAATTTTTGATAAAAATGAATTTATCGAAACCACGTGCTACTTCTTACAACAAGCCATACAAAGACACACTTTTTATGACTCCGAATAAAAATATTGTTCATTTATTTATATTCGTAAGTTTTCTTTAAACATGCAAGAAGTGTTACCGCTACATTACAACATTAACTTTTTTGTTAAAAAGTAAAACTGTTTCCGGGTGGAGAAGCCTGTTTTGTTTTTAAGTTTGAACATGTTTCGTTTTTGTTATATTGCATTTTTAACGAAACATTTTCATTTTCTAATAATTCCTTCCAATGATCACGTACCGATTGGTAAAAAATACAAGATTGGGCTGTCTATTTTTCTCCACGATTGGCAATTAAGAGTGGATGCGAGATGTTGATTCCCCACTAAAAATGCGACAGTTGAAAAATAATCATGCAAGAGGGGGGAGTTGTATTTGCAGGTTGTGAATTTATTTCGATGAAGAAAAGTGCATAATCACTAAACTGTGTTGAATTTCTAGAGTTTATATAAAATTAGTTATGAGGGGGGAGTAATAAATATAACAAAATATATTTTTATCATGACTTTAAAAAAAAAAAAAACAATAATTTCCATAATTTGTGAATAGTTTCTGAAAGTTTCATTAACATCCGACAATTATTTTTATTTTTACAAGATTTTCCAAATTAATGTCTGTCATACAAAAAAAGTGTTAAAATTTTGTTTAGTAGTTCTGCTGATACAAAGAGAAAAATAATCATGTAATAGAGGAGGGTTTTTTTAATCAAAAGTTAGAATGTTCTAAAAAGAAAAATTTTTTTTTAAATAATTAAATACTTTGTTCTTTCTTCTTAATAATGACATAAACATTTAGACGATAAAATAAAACTATGCTTGGTGTAGCATCAAGGCATTTATTATTATTTAACTAGGTATCTTCCAATAATTTGCTGAAAAAAGAGCATAGCATGATGAAAAAGGCCCCAAACTTTATAAAAACAGAGTTTTATTGTCAAAATGTTTATTATTAAGAGGAAAGAACATAGAATTTCTAAATTATTTTTAAAAATCTTTTACTCCTTTCTAACACATTTGAAATTTTGGTTAAATATCTTGTTCCTTTTTATGCGTCAACAGTGTAACAGAACTGTTAATGGAAATTTTGACACCCATCTTCCATTAAAATAACACATTAATTATGAAAGTCTTGCAAAACTCAAATAATTGTCGGATTTTAATGAAACTTTCAGGACTTATTCACAAATGAATGAATTTATTTTTGAAATTGAAATTTTTTTTTTTAACATCTGTTAGACACACTCACTATGGATGTGATTTAGTGGGATGAATTAGACCACCTCACGGAAATTGTTTAGTAGAGAACAGAAAAATATTGTTTTTATTCATTTCATCAAACGTGTGTGTATTAAGGCAATTTTATGTAACAACACCCATTTTAATGTTATTCCTGAACCCATTGAAAATTTAAAAAAAAAAAAAAGTCACTTCAGAAAACCATATTTTTATTTTACAAACATTTTCTCTTCTCAGGTGTCCAAAGTTGGTGATAAACGAAAATCAAAAAAACATACAATAGTCAGCAATGATACGGTTAAGCGTGTCAAAGGTAATTTCTTTTCTTCTCATTCATACTTTGTTTTCTATATTAAGTCACAATTTAACATCATTTAAGCAACAATTAATACCAGTGATTATATTCCAATGCAATATTTCTATCTAACCATTTATTCAGCTTTGTGTATTTGTTTGGTTATTCTTGGAAAGATGATTGCCATTTGCTTGTTTAAGCAATAAAAAGCTGTGTAAATTTCAAACACTTTTCCAAAAACATTGCAAGAGACGATGGTGGTTTTTAGATTAATAAACGAATACTGCACCAAACATGCCAATGATTTTGAATTTTGATGTCTATTGGCATGGTAATCACCACTGTTCCCAATACATTATCTCCTGTTTATTACCTGCAATTCATCTCAGAAATAAATTTGACTTAAGAATTGTCCCAAGCATGAGGGTAACGATTATGACAATTCAAAGAAAAGCTGTAAAGTGCTTCCTTTTTAAGTGAAAAAGTGGAAGTTAATAAAGAAAAAAATTGTTTGCTGAATTTGCTACAGTAAAAACAAATCGGTTTTTATTTATCACATTGACTTAAAATCCTAATGTCAGTTTTTATAATTTAGAAATAAATCCAAATTATGAATGCATCTGAAAATAAATTTATTTCCAATATATATTTTTCCACCACAATTTTCTTAAACCTTATTCCAAAAATTTAGTTTCTACTTGGTGATTAATGGCAACAATGAATTTGATGTCAGGTTATGCGAAAAAGACTGGCTTATTTTCTCACTGTCTCCTCCTTCAGTTGTGAAGGATAATACTTTAATTTGAAAAACTGATTTATAATCCTCATATTTTGGTTTGTGTTTCCTGCCCTTTCTCAAGTGTATTTTGCAGCTGGTAGTCATCAACTGTCAATAAAGTTTGATTTCTCCAATCTTTTCAGTACTCTTCACAGCTTCCTTCACTTAACGTCCTCGTTTTCTGTCTATCATTTTGGGGTCTCCTCAACATATTCAATCATACTTGATGTTGGCTTTAGATTCTTTTTCTCAAACGCTGCATCACCTTTCTTTTTCTTTCTTTACCATTTGCAAAAAAAAAAAAAAAATTTACAACAGAATCTCAAAACTGTAAATGATAGATTTAAGTTAAATGATTGATTCAAATAAAAGCGATTCTTTGAAAACTTATCTAAAATTGAATTTTCTTTTTTTTCTTTTCTATCAGTTGTCAGCATGATGTATTTGTATATATTTCTGTCACTTTTATTTTTTCAGTATCTCACAGAAGTCACCAGACAGAACCAGGTGCTGTTTTGTGTGTTGGTAATGGAGATGTGGGTCAGTTAGGCCTTGGTCCTGATGTCCTTGAAAAAACCCGGCCTTGTTTAGTCAACTTGCCCGATCCAGTTGTCCAGGTGTGTGCAGGTGGTATGCATACAGTCTGTCTCTCCAAGTCGGGCAAGGTAAAACAATTATGTTGACATGTTGTATTTTTGCCAATGGGTTAAAAGTAAATCCAACACTGTTGAGAATTATCCAAAGCCCTTTCATACCATACATGGATTCATTCCTAGTATTGTTGGTTTCACATTGCTGCTAATTACTCCACATACAAGATGCAAAGGGGAAATAATTATCTGATAAGTTTTTGTTTCTGTATCAATCAAGAACAAAGATATTTTAAACAAGTGATACAAAAAAAAAAAATAAACACTCGTTGAATATGGAAGAAAAATGTTTTTAAGTATATGACGCATCTATTTGATAAAACTTAAGTGGCAAATGAAAAAGTTGATAAATAGCAGCTTACTTTATTGTTAAAAAAATAAAGAAAGTTCAAAAAATTTTATAAATGAAAAAAAAATTATATTTTTGAATGTCATCCAAAAAATGAAAATATTTGCAATCCAAAAGCACATTTTATTATATTATATTTTCGAGTTTAGGTTATATTTTTGCAAAATTTAATCTTGACATGTTCTCTTCTTCAGGTGTATACATTTGGCTGCAACGATGAAAATGCACTCGGGCGGGATACAAGTAAAGAGGGCTCAGAAACAGAATTTAGCCTTGTAAACATACCAGAAAACATTGTCCAGGTTTCAGCTGGAGACAGTCACACCGCAGCATTATCAGAAGATGGCAAAGTTTTTGTATGGGGAAATTTTAGGGTGAGCACCCCCCTCCTCTCTTTCTCTCTCTCGTATGTTATAAGCACCTTGTAATTTCAAACTGAAACAGTTATACAATCTGAGAGTAAAATGTTTCCACTCCACTTTCTATGTTTAATGGATATTTCATATCCGTACTCAGTGGACTTATTCAGTTCTTTGTTTCTTCCGCAGCACTACCAAAGCTAGAACTGAAATCCCAACTGCCAAGGGGCCTAATGTTTTAACCAACTGACACATAGACTAGTGGATTGAAACATTGCTTAAAATACATAGTGCTTCTCAACAGTTGAGAGTTCAGTCCTGCACTTTTATTATTATTATGTTTCCTGCTTTGTAGAGCTGGGTTCAAACTATGGTCCTTAGGTTCTATAGGAGAAGTGTTATTTAATTGATAGCACTTTTCTTATTATATGGGATCTGTTCCTAGCAGGGTGATCTTCTGGGCAACTTGTACATTCATGTTACTTGGGACACTTAGTAAAATTGTCCATTCCTTTTTTCACAAGACGCAGAGCTCCGATTACTATTGGTGCAGTCTCGGTGTTCATTCCCCACATTCTGCTAATCTCAATATCCAGGTCCTTTGGACAATTTCTCAATAGTTTTATGAAACTGTTTCTCTCAGCTAGTATTGCTATGTCAGTAAGAATATGCTTCCCGAATTTCTTGTCTTTTATGCTAATGGATGAAACAAAATTATAGAAGTG
>OZ038499.1:9780716-9785716 GCA_964036315.1 Acanthosepion esculentum | reverse complement strand
AAGATAGTGTGGAATGTCACCATCTTGATTATATCATCATTGTTCCCTTCTAGTTATATGTGCTACCCATGTTCATTGTTGCTGCTGTTGGGAGCCTTCAAGTGATGGGATTTTTATTATTTGGCTGGCAAGGTTTTTTTTTTTTTTTTTTTTTTGTGATTCTGTAACGCCATGATGAAGCTGGGAAATCTTTCAGGCCCACAGTTCATTTGCTTGAAGCCATTTTTAATCATTGATCTGAGAAAACGTGTGTGCGTGCGTGGCTGATAGTTTACTCATTTCTGACTGAGTTGGATGCTGTGCATGCCATCGACATGAGTCTAGATCTAAAGAAGCCATTGGAGGACAAGACTTGTGTCGTTAGGTGTTTACTACTCGATGAAATTCTGGAATGAAGAATTGTTCTTAAAATACACTCTGGTTTATTTCCATTGATTTGTTTTCTCTGTTAATCATTTAACCCCAAGCAAAGCAAGAGTTATGTCACTAAGTGAAAGAGAATGACAAGATTTTAGAAGGGACCAGAAACCCAATCCTAAACAGGAAGCCAGGAATAAACCTCTACTCCTGTTCAAAAGACCAAGGAGGAGTGTTAAATTGATAGGCAAACCTCTTTACTCTTATTGAACAAAAAGAGTAAGTTTCAGAGTTTAGGTGGAAATATTAAAAGTATAGAGTTGAAGTTGGCTTTTGAAGGAAGTAGAAACCCAATCCTAAACAGGAAGCCAGAAATAAACCTCTACTCCTGTTCAAAAAATCACGGTGGTGTTAGATTAGCGTATTGGCTTTCTTCAGTGCTGTTCAGCAGAATCAGGAAATTTGGCATCACTGGGGCAAATTAACACGATAACTAATTATAAAACTTGTAGTGGATATAGCAAAATGCAAACAGCCTCTCATGTCGAATTAAGAACATTACTGAATGCGGTAACTACCCGAAGAAAATCGATGGTGCAATAACCGAAATATTGATTATAACAAGTTGATGGCACCAGTTTTACAAATAAGCTCTTCATCCCTCCCCCAAAGTCTTTTCTTGCATAAGGAAGGATCTTGTCAATAAAGTAAGAATATCGATATTTATGCACTTTAGTCTGACTAAATCCACGATAAACAAAAAGTTTATCCCCCGTTTAACTGCAGATGACAAGAATTCCAGTCATTGCAGTCTTTCTGGCTCAATAACTGGTTGATAGAAATTCAGTGTGTGTGTGTGTGAAGCCATTAAATAGATTCTAGTCGTTGAATGAAAGCAAGTACCTATCTTGGTTTGCAAGGATAATTTAATTTTTCTCCAATTTGAAATAGTAATCATTGCTGTGAACCCATTCGGTCGAGCTTGAATTTTTCATCTGGTACTGAAGAATTTCTTGAGATCATAATTGAGGATTTATCACCTAACAAATACACAATGTAATTCACAAACTGAGTGGATACGCAACAAGCAATTTAAAAAAAAAAAAATTTTTACATCTAGTGTCAAAATAAAGGAAATCGGTAACCCAAAATTATATTTATGGGTGTGTCAGCTAAGCTTCTTTTATCACCATTAATGGGTTAATAAAGGTTGTACAATATGGATGTTAATGTGGTTGTCTCCTGCTGACAATATTGTTAAACAAGATAAAATTAGAAGTTGAGATTCTGCTCATGTGCTCCACCTGGAAACATCTCTTTTCTTCTTCTTTTTTGTTGTTGTAAGTGTGATATCTTTTAATCTACTTCTGCTTTGTAGGTTGTGCAGAACAAGGACAGCTGGGAAGAATTGCTAGTCACTTCACAGAACGAGGTGGAAGAAAGGGGTTAGGTAATTATGATTGCCGTTTTGTGGATTTTTATTATTTTCTCAGATTTCTCTTGTAACTATTAAGTCATCATGAATTGTATACCTTGGATTAAAAATCATCTTTTGACACTGTGTGCATGTATAAATTGTCTTTTTCTTTTCTTTTTCCCCCTCTCTTTAGAGCTTCTTTTAACTCCTGAAGTTGTTCGGTGTAAACTATCTCGCAAATCCCAGCCCAAATTTACGGATATATGGGCAGGCCAATACACTTCGTTTGCACAAGATAGTAATGGAAACATTTATGCTTGGGGACTGAACAACTATTTTCAATTAGGTAAGTCTCGGTATCTGTCTATATTTCTGAGATGAGGTCTTATGTACATTATTTACATTATTCGGACTATTGTCCTTATCTTTGTCGCCATATTTATTACAACATTTCGGTCGTTGTATGCTTCTTCAGGTGGTTGGAATGTTGAACTGAACTCTTTATTTTGTTGTAATAAATATGGCAACAAAGATGAGGACAATAGTCCGAATAATGTAGGTAAGTCTCCTTGTCATATTTTCTGTCACCCTTTTTTTTCTTCTGCGAGGTTTTAATTTCCATGTTGTTTTTATTCTCTTTTAGGATTGTCAGACATGGAGAACCGTTTCACTCCTGAAAAAGTAGAATCTTTTAAATGCTCTAAGGAATGGTTGGACATTGTTGGTGGACAACATCATACGGTAGCCCTTAGTTCTGACAGTAAGTATTTGCTATGTTTATTTGCATGTCAATCATTAAGGAAAATATTCTGTACTTTCAATTTATCATTAGGGATTTCTGAGCAGCCATTGTGTAATTTTCCGAATAAGGAAACCAATCTGTGTTATAATGATCTAATTACTTTTTGGTTTATTGCTATAAAGTTGCACATGGTGATAAAAGGCAATATTGTTAAAATGTTTGAATTTGAAGAGTAATTTCCAAACCAATTGCATCTCAAAGTGTGCATTTGCATTCACTTCCAGTTGAGCCACTTTCTCAAAGGCGACAATACCAGGCACAACTAAATGCGATTTGGGAAATAACTTCTTTTTGTTCCTTTGTCTGAAAACGATCCTCTTACAATTTTGCGTGTCCCTCCTTTTGTTAGTTAGCATGACTGTTATGTCCTGTTGATACCTTTATAAATAATGAACTATTCATTTTGATTGCATGGAAAGAGGGGGAAAAGACATTATTTAGTTTCAGTGAAAAAATGAAGGGAAGAGACAGATACTACATTTTGATCTCAGCCAAAATGCCAAGAAGGAATTGAATTTTCTTGCAGACCCACTCTGGCAGGATGTGAAAAAAGGTCTGTTTAATGTGAGGAGCCAAAGCATATGCACCTGGGCCAGATTTAAAAAAAAATAACCCAGCTCCTGCAACTGTCAATTGCGCTGGCACAGGTATTACTACCAATCCTGCTTTTTTAGTGTAATGAGGGAGGTGCTGTCATCAGTAGCTGTTGCCCTGGGACCGAGCACCTCTCAATATTTTTTTGTTGCACTCTGTCCACAGACACATAACTGTG
This sequence comes from Acanthosepion esculentum, assembly GCA_964036315.1. Lineage (NCBI taxonomy): Eukaryota > Metazoa > Mollusca > Cephalopoda > Sepiida > Sepiidae > Acanthosepion > Acanthosepion esculentum. Next base: position 9,782,368 of record OZ038499.1, on the reverse strand, counting down.
ATGAAATATGGTTTTCCCACCCGATGGTGGACACTACACTTTGATTCCAACTAAAAGGCCATGAAGCCATGGCAACCTACAAATGCGCTTTTTTTTTTTTTTTTTTTCCCGGGTGCACTATATCTAATGATAGGAACCAATCAGCCAAAATTAAATCACCACAAATTAAATAAAATAATAAAATAACATCATCTGCTGGATTATTTAAAAATTATTAAGAGAAATATAACTTGCCATGGATTTGTCTAGAAAGAGATAAGGGAAGATAAGTGTTTAACATCTCCTGCCAATATCTCATAAATAATGGACTATTCTGTTTTCATCGTGTGGAAAGAGGAACATATCTTTTCATTTCTACCCACTTAAAATAACGACCAGCATTCATATTTATGATTGTTATTGCAATATGTTGTTAAGCTCAAAATATTTAACGATGCAATAAATAATTAATAAAAATAATCTTCGGTATCATTTGGCCGTGGAATAGTAAGCAATACTGATGACTGAAATTTCCCCCTGCTCAAACTAACTTATTCAGTACTAAGTTCCTTTTTGCAAATTCTTGTTTTTAACGTATTTTCATAAACCAAGCGAGACCTGAACAAAGCATCATTGTAGCAGGAGTATCAATAAATTGCTTGGCATCTTGCCTGCTGCTGCACACTTACACATAGATAATATAATGTAAATCATGAACTTTCACATCACAAACTCATATATACGTTTTGCTCTATACTAACACAATTTCTTTGTGTTGTAAAAAGAAAAAAAATTTTTCATATGTACTTGTGAGGAATTTTGCGACTTGTTTCTTTCGACTTAAAAAGAAAACAAATTTCACTTTTCTACTCGGTAATAAAATTATTTAAATTTGAAGAGCTGTTTTTAAGATTATTTCTTTTTGCTTTTTACACCTTTTTTTTTTTTTTTTTTTTCTACCACTCTTCATAAGTGGAATGGGGCTCTTTTTATAGCAATTACAGATATTTTAACTTAGCTTCATCCAACTCGAATGTCCAATGGCAGGGTTGAATTTATCTTGAATATTCACTCCGGTGCTGATAGGGGGAAATTAATGCTAGCTTTATGGCAATTCCAACATTTGGGCTTTAAATTTATTCACTTTTTTAAAAAGGAAATTAAATTCAACATTATTTTTAACTATGCTGTGGGTATCATTAATAACTCTGTGGATAGTAAGTTACAAAGTTTTACTTTTTAAGATATTCTTTGTATTTGCGTATCATTGTGTATTTTGGTCTCCACCTTTAAGATTGTCACATACAGAAAAACTTCTTTTAACAATAAACTCGCTTAAATGCTGTTTTTTATGACCTTCACTTAATATCAAATTATTTTAGATTTATACTTTATTTTCAAATGCTAATCAGTAATCTTTATCACCATTACTGCTATGCCACTATGGCTGATAGAGGAGAGTGCAGACAGATGATGGATTCTTCCTTTTTTATCAATAAGACAAAGGAGACAATTTAAACATTAGCAGCTATTTAAAATATCACCATTTTCCAATGATAAAAATGCTTCTGGAAGTGGTAGTCAATCAAACAGGAAATGTTTCCTTTTTCAAGATAATGCATTTTAGTGCTATTGTGCATTTTCTTCTGGACTATAGAAACTGATCAGAATTC
>OZ038499.1:9715716-9773216 GCA_964036315.1 Acanthosepion esculentum | reverse complement strand
TATTAAAAGATTTATAAAATTTGAAATTAAGATTAAAAAATTAAAAATTACCTATTTAGAAATCTTATTCATTCAATGAATCTCTTTAATAAAGTCTTTTTAAATGTTTTTTGTGTCTGTGTGATTCTCCATTTTCCTGGCTTTAAATAGAACTTTAGTTCTTTCTTTATCTTTTATAGGTGTTTTTTATTCCTGGGGAATGGGAACCAACTATCAGTTATCTAGTGGGACCGATGATGATTCTTGGATTCCAACTGTGATGAGTGGCAAACAGCTTACAGACAGGTATGTTGATAACGAACCCAAAGCCTAAACCTTTCTTCTCATATTCCGTGAATATAAATGTAATATCTGGTTATTTTCTCTCCTTTGTATCATGGGCAGGCATAAACTTGTTCGTTCTTGGATGAGTTTATAAACATAGACATTTTACATGATATCTGCAAGGTATTGCATTGGATTGAAGTTCATACAAAAGAATGAAGAATTAAATGAGAAATATGGAAATTAAGAATTGCTTACTTTGATACCTGACATTGCTAAACTTGTTAATATAGCATCACTTTTGTGTTGAAAAAAAATTGAGGGGAAAGTAATTTTAAAGTTAACTAATCAAGATCTTTTTCATTTAAGAAAAATAAGGTTGCTGCCCCTCCTCCGAATTTAAAATAATAATCTTAATAAGCAAATGATTGACCAATTTGAGATGAAAGTAATAAAGACTGATTAATTCATTAACCTCGTCAGGATCAGCTCAGTGGCTGTCTTTCTCGATGTTAATCCACAGAACTGCAACTAAGGAAATTCTACTTATCTGCAGTTAATGGACTGTTGCTATATCTAAATCTGAAATATCAATATTATTTCAAAGTTTTTCAACCTGTTAATTTTATTATTGCCACACAATCTTCAGGTGTTTGATTAATATGGAAAAATTTTGGGGAGGCTACTTTTTTTTTTTTCTCTCTCTCTCTCAATGTGAATTTTTCCTTTTTAAGCTTTGGCTTTCCACAATTATTTATTTCCCCATTTCTTTGGAAGCTGGGGGGGGGGGGGGCATTTTTTAAAAAAAATGTCTGAGTTGATTAATATTTATAATTTTAGTTTTCTTATGCTTCAAAAAAAATGGGGAAATAAATAATTGTGCAAAACCAAAGCTTAAAAAAAATTTATAGTTAAGCCCTCGTTTATTCAAATGTGTGGCGAGGCTAATCAAGAAAATACCACTTCGTTTGGGAGGGAGGGGCACGTGTTCTCTCATTGGCACAAGATTTTAAAGATGACTACATGCAATAAATATATAAGTAAAGGTTTCAGAAAACTTTAAGTATTTAAAAAAAAAAAGTTAAATTTGTTGTGCTTTGTATTGGTTTCATTGTTTTAGTTTGAATAAAATCTTTTCCATTGCAGAAAAGGAACTTCTATATCAGGAGGTGGTCAACACTGTGTTCTACTATGCAAGTTATCATCGTAGCCTCCAGACCAACATAAAAACGTTCAAATTTCTCTCCTGGAAAAACGAAAAAAAAAAAAGGAAAATTTTTATCTTTTTTATATCACTGAAAATGAACTGAAATTCATTCCCTCCTCTCTCCACAACTTATTTTGGAGTCAGAAATAAAGATTTCATTCCTCATTACTTCCACCTCCTTTTTTTTTTCCCCTTCCTGTCCCCTTCACTTGATAAATTTTAACTCCAATTAACCTTCCGCCCTACCTCACCGTGGACAACTGTTGGTACAGTGGCAATTATTTCGTACAGTAGTGTCACAGTTTTTTTAATTGTAGATTTGTTTTCTTGGAAAATCTGTAAATAATGCAAATGATTTCTGCAAGTGGCCATTGTTCACTTTCTGCAATGACTTCATGGCATTCGTTTTCGTGAGAAAAGAATTTTTTTTTTATAGCACTGAATCCTATTTAAACATTCTAGGGTATTGGCCTTTTTGCCAGTTTTAATGTAAAACGATCTTTGTATTCGATATGGCCTTCTGTTCCAGTTAACATTGCCTACCAATTGCTACTTCAAAATAGTTGTTGACTTTAAAGTATTTCCTCTTGTAACAACTGAGGGGGCTATTCACAGTTGAAAGGGCTCTTAATACTTTTCATATCATTCACTTTATACAATTTTCACCATTAAAGTCTTCTCTGTCAAACCCTCTAAAAAAAAGTTTTAATATTAAAGATTAGTGTTGTTTCTTAAATCTGGCCATCAATGGTGATGGCTACTCTATTTCTTTCATCTAAACTTCTATCTCCACAATTTAAAAAAAAAAATTTAATAATTTTTTCATAATATTCTAGTGTACAGAATTAGTCAAGTGTCATAGTTTTTAAATATAATTTATACTTGTATATTTCTGGGATTTTTTTTTTCCTATAATTACAGAAATAGGTTCTCACTTTTTCAATAAATGCAGAGAAAGGGTTTCTGTCAAGAAGCAAACAACCAAGAAACATGTGATCTTCTACATCATGTTTCTTCATTAATCGTGGGGGTGGGGGGGGGTATCTGAAGTTTTTTTTTAACAACAATCTACCTTCCCCTCCTTTAGTGCGCGTGTATGTTTATACAGGGCACGATGGATAAATTACCTAAGGTATGCAAAATAAAACTGACATCTCATTTTAATAGATATTTACCAAAATTACACAAAGATATCTTGGGATAAAGATTTTTTTTTTTCTTTACAGTCAAAATCACATTATATTGGTAATTCCTGCAAAAATCAATTAATGTTAGATTTTAATTAAACTTTCAGGACTTATTCACAAGTGACTGAATTTTTTTTTTTTTTTTTTCTTCAAACTATTACTGATTCCTCAAATCTGCTGTTGTAAAATAAAAAAAATGCAATAACACTAATAAATTAAAAAAGCTTTTAATTGCTTTTATAAATAAGATTTATTAAGGACAGTATTGTCTTGATTTTTATTTTATTATAGTAATTTATAATTCTTTTAAAATTCTGCATTACTTTCATCCGGTTAGGTGATATATAACTCTATTTACTAATTAAAAATTGAAAAGCCTAATACAAATCATTTTGCATCAAGATTTTTTTAAATTATCTTTTTATATATATATATATATATATATATATATATATATATATATATATATATATAAAATATTAGGTAACAAGGATCTGCAACCTTTTGCTGACTGTGCCAACTTAAGGTTTTAAAATCATTCAGTGTACCAACAGCATACATATTTTTATACAAGTCAAGGTCAATACAATATATTTTATATAGTAATATATAAAAAAAATGAAAACAGCTAAATATCTTTGCGCTGGAGTAGTTATTGGTTTGGACATTGTGATGTCATTTGCGGCTGCGTGCCATTGGGAATTGCTTGGCGTGGCACGAATGCCCTAGGTTGCCAACCTCTGTTATATAACATAACCATTTTTATCATGAATAAGAGTAATGGCTATAGTAAATTTAAAGTCACCATTCCTAAATTTAGGTTACAGAGAATATTTTCCAACATTTTTAAGATTACTGAGTACTTAAAAAAAAAAATTTATATTTAAAAAGGGGGGAACTCGCCCATCAATTTCTTAAATTATGTTTCAATAAAGTCTCCCTAGAATAATAATAAATCTTTCAACACCTTATCTGCATTTGTTACGTGATTGACAAGCGACGGCAAGTACGTAATCACCACTACTGTTTGATTTAAAAATTAATTTCTCTTTTATTTTATTTTTTCTCCAAATCAGATTAATTATGCTTTAAACCAGCTAATATTCTTCAAATAATGTTTCAGAAAAGTACATTTTATTTTTGGAAGATTTTTTAAAACCAGGGATTACTTTTCTTTCCTTTGTCTGACAGGGTTCTTGTTTGGCATGGTGCCAGATCCGGGGTCTTCCAACAGCCACCCACTTGACTCAGGGCAGCACTACCTCCTCAAGGCACTTGCTGAAGGTCTTTGTGTTTCCCAACAAATTTGAAAGTTCTCTTATCAGAGCAGGTTTTCCAAGCTACTGTACTTTTGTAATCACCATTTGCAACTCTTTCCGAATCATCTGCGCTATTCAGATTGAGCCCCCCCAAACTATGAAATGTTCTTATTCGAACTTGCAGCATGGAAGTCATTTCCGTTGATGCTCTTTCACTTGCAACTGCCCCTACTTCACTGTGCAGCAGTTTGTCAAAAAAACAAATATTGCACAAAATTAAAAATATAAAACGGCGACAATTTGTCCATCATACTGTGTTATATTACTGTTGGCAATTTCCTAACTTGCCATTTATTTGACAAATCTTGTTTTTAATTTTGCCGAGGTAAATCTGTAGGATCCCCCCCCCCTCAAGACATATATATACCCCCTCCCCAATCCTAGCTTTTTTTTTTTTCTCACTTCATATAATTTTTTAAAAAATTTACTTTCCTTGACCTCACAACGAAATAATAATTATAGCCGTCATCTTCAAATTAAAGATTCTGGAGTCAACTTAATCAACATATCACTTCAATGACTGAATATTTAAAGCAGAGACTTTTGTATGGTTATTTACCAGGGCCATTCTTCTCTGTGTGACAGGTTGTATTGGGTTACAAGGATACCGAAAGCAAGTAGTTTTTTGTTTCATCCAGAGTTCTCAATTGCATTAACTGCACCTCCGGATGTAGATTCAAATTCACTCGGATCTACTTTCTATTTAAGGAAAATTCTGCATTCAACAAGCAAACTAAACTTCACTTCAGAGAAAAACTCTTATTTTTCTTTATTTTTTATACAAAACTTTAGCATAGAAAAATATTTTTTATTTTTGTTTGATGGCTGAGGTCTCTGGCCACTGTCGACTCGTCATGCAGTCAATCTCCTCGTCTCCTTTAAATATATAGGAATTGAAAGAATCTGTGCATCTGCAAGTCTCTGATTACTGGATTCAACCCCCCCCCCCTTACGCTGGACATTGAAACTTGTAAAAGATATGTGATCATGGTGGGTGGGTGCTTATTGGCTGTACTCCACTTGGTGGCATCACTGGTCTGTGTCATAAGGTGACAACCACAAATAAATATTACCACCTGAAGCAGTCAGCAAGCAGATTCTTTTAGGATGATGCGACAGAGAGTGAATTGGACGAGTCGTCTCATGGTACAATTTCTTCTTTACTTTTGCCTGGAGAACGAGAAAAAAAAAGAAAAAAAATCAAATGGAGGGATGAAGTTTTATTGACTAAATTTCCATATGGTCTAGCTTTTTCATTTCAGTTGTAATTTTTTTTTTTTTTCTCCTCGACATCACTTAATTTCAAGGGTATTATTTGATTTACAGTCTCTCTCCATCCATGCTTTTCTTTAGTTTTTACTTTACATTCTATGGCAAAAAAAAAAAAAAAATTCCAACCTTGACTAGTAAGTAGGCTGGCTACCTAGTGACAATAAAATCATTGAAAATATTGTGCAAATCTGATGTCTCTCAACATGCTAAGGAGCATTTAATTCTAATCTTGAATGGAAATTATTTTCTGAGTGAATAATTGCCAAAATGTAAGGCCGTAAATGAACAAAATGTTGCTGGCAAAAATGGCATTAACTTGATGCAGAATTTTAAGGAATTTTATTTTTGTCTCTTAATTTCGAATACTTCTTGTTAAGGACTTCTTTCAATTTCTAATTAAAATTACTATTTGAATTAATTGTTTTTTTCTGAGAAGGCCTCACACTTTATCAACAACTTTCCAATCCGATAAACAGCATTTTCTTTTTTAAAAAAACAGCCAATTTTCATTGCTTTCTTAATTCATGTTTTTGTTTTTAAACGACCCCAACTCATCACTTGTATGCAAATTTGGAGCCCTAGTAAGATCTAAATCCTCTTTTTTTTTTTTTTATTTAAAGTTAACAATGAAAATATTAAGGAAATAAATTTAAAAATGAATAAATACAAAGTTAATTTTCACTAATTTTTATAAAAAATGACATTTTTCTTTAAACATTTTTGGTTAAATCACTTTAATAATTTTACTGAAAATTAATTTTCATGCTTATATTAATTGTGCTACAGGAATTCATTTATCAAGAATATTAAGCACATTCCTATTATTCACATTCAATTTTTTTTTAAATCTTTATCAAGAAAATTTTCATTTACAATTACCTACCTCATATTGGAAGTAAATTTTCCACATTTATCTTTTTTTTAAATTCTCCATTGTATTTTGTAATTAGTTTAATAAGCAAAAGACCACACACACGATAATGGTTCTTTCAAAATTTTAGACCAAAAGATCTGAATGTTTCTCATATTCAGAGATAAATAGTACAAATATCTAAATTTAAGTTTTTTCAGCTTTCATTTTTCACTTGGGTTTCATTCACCAGTTTAAAAAAAACGCTTAAATTTTTTTTCTCCCCTCTTTCTGTGTATATGCTCCATTTATTAAAAGCCAACAGCTAATAAGAAGTAATAAACTTTTCTCAAATCTTGTATTTATTATCAATCTGAAATAGCTGACCCACGTGCAACAAATCATTCAGTAAGAAATCTCCATCCCACCCACCCCCAAAACTTTACAAATGCTCTTTTAATAATTCACATAAAATGTGTTTTGTAAAAAGGTGCAATAAAGTGATGCACACTTCTATTTAAAACTTTGTTTTTTGTATGTATCATTATTTTGAATATATATATATATATATATATATATATATATATATATATATATATATATATATGAATGACATCAACAGACTGACTGTTTCACAGCTCTGCAGTGTGGCTAAATGTCCAATTGCTTCAGGGACGGGATCAAAACCCGACCAATTTGGCATCAGTCAGAGATCCTACCGCTAGGCGATCGTCACACAATAAAGAGAATGGGAAATTTTAAAGTTTTCTATATGGGCAGGTGATCTCAAGTCATAGTTAAAGAGCCATGCAAACCCTCTCGTAGTTCACAATGTGAGAGTTCGTGAAATTTTGTTTTAATCCCTCTTGGCCAAGAACCTTCTCGGCACCTTTCTACACTATGGCTGTCTGATTGCAAAGATGCACAATGGACTAAAAGCCTTCAACTTACTTCAATCAGGTCCCAAATATAGACATGGCCGTCTTCTGAGCCGCTCAGTACTTGGTCGTCTTTATCATTCATGCAGCTGTCAATTTTGTAATCGGCGTTCTTGTGACCTTTGTATCTGGAAGGAGGAGGAGGAAAAAAGAAAGTCAGTTTCCATAGATAATGTCTAATTCCAGGGATGAACCCTGGTATAATTGGATTGAACAAAAAGAAAAAAGTGTGAAGAGGGGGGTTAACGAGTTCAGTTCGCCGGCAGACCAGCTGTTCTACTTTCGTCGTCGGTCGCCTCAAGGAAATGGATTACGAGTCTCCCTTTCTCGGCCGTTACACCGGGCAGTCGTGAAACAGACGCGCCTACTTCAAATTCCTCTTTGTCCGCCAGTCAATTCACACGTCCAACTCTGTTGCACAAAATCCGCCGAATGACTCGACCTGATTCATGCCAGCCCAACACTGCTGGAATTTGCACGTGTGCAGATAGCGTCTCGTTTTGGACGAGATCGGCGCACATATTTCTTTTCGGGAGTACTCTGCAGGCAAGACATTTTTGCACTACGAGGTAAGTCATGTCTTTCGTCACACCCCTGCCTGATCTCATGATCACAAAGGTGGCAGCCCAGCGGTGGTCATTTTCAACGGGTGCTTCTTCGCAAAGGCAGGTTGGGGGGCTCTGCTCTCACTCCCCCTTCAGGTGGATTGTCAGAGGGGAGCTCTGCTGCTTCTCCCTCTTCATGTGGAATTGCACTTTCTTCGTCAAGCAGCAAACTTTCCGCACCGCTCTCAGATGTCATATCAGAATCTTCCTCAGATGCACCGAAACCGTGGAGCAGGTGTAGATCCTTAGCATGGCGGGGTATTCCGTCCACTAGAAATGACTGCAGGCTGATCATTTTCGTCACCCGACCCCTGGTGATGCACAGACTTATTGGTGCCTTGACCCACACGCGATCTCCGACCTGGTAAGAGCCATGCCCCGGGTCTGAAGACAACGTCAGGGCGTCAACCCCTTTCACCCTCAGTTCGTATCGGTGGATCTTGTTGGCGGGCGTAGTCTGGGGTGATGCAGTCTTTTGGTGTGACATTGTACCAGTAGACAGCTTCCTGGACGGAACAGCGCATCCTGGCCGCAATTTGTTTTACTGTGCGGTGGCATCACTCTGCTATACCATTCCGAGCTGGGGCATATGCACAGCAGATATGCAAGTTGACTCTCCACTCGCGCACAAAGGCTCTGAATTCCCTGCTGCAGAAAGCTGGGTCATTGTCCGTGAGTAGCTCGTTGGGTGGGCCCCGCTTGAGAAACACTTCTTTCAGCTGGCGAATTACAACCGCCAAGTCCTGTCTTGCCAACTGCTTCCAGATTGAAAAACGAGATGAGCTGCAGTCAGTCAGCATTAAGAAATGATGGGCACCATAGTGGGTGATATCCATCCCCAGTTTCTGCTTACCTCAAGTTTTCCTTTTTGCCAGTGAGTTGCTGCGGGGTCTATAGACTGACATTCCTTACACGTCCGTATAACTGATCTAACGGCTGCTTTTGTCGTTGACAGGCAGACTCTCCTGGCAAAGTATGTAGTGCGCCGCACTCCCGAGTGACCACTGTTCCTGTGGATGGACATGGTTTGGTCTGCGTCAAGTTCGTCCCCATGGGTGGCGCCAATCATTGGCCTGGATCCATTACTTCTCTTCATTGTGTCAAACCATCGCTGCAGTACACTTGTCAGTCGATCAGCTATATTCAGAGCCGAAGGGACCAGTGTCACGTCCACAGTCAGCTGATACTCTTCCACGAGCTCCTTGAGAGTGTTCAACCGCCTCCTGATGAGCATTTCATTTGCTGCCTTGGTGTGTACTCGTGCTCTCCCAGTCAGAGTATCCGATACCCAGTGGTACATGCAAACGGAATCTGTTTTTACGTGTAGTGTCTTGCTCTGCTACTGGAGTGCTAGATTGACACCTTTCAACACGGCATCCAGCTCAGCCAGGTTGATGTGTTGAGCATCATCTTTAGGTCACAACCAGCAAGCATCCTCCAGCACTGTTTCGTGGCTCCCTAACGCCACTCCAGCCGCCAGGGAACTTGCATCGACCCACACGTTCAGCTCCCGGCTATCCACGGGCTGGATCGTCCCGCTGCACAGAATCGATGGTCTCCATCCGCCAGAGGAGGGCATCCATTGTTTCGTCGTCCCAGCCCTTCGTAACTGGACTTGCTCTCTTCTTGAGCATTCCACATGCCACACGAAGCCAACCACACACTGGGAGGTGGGCAACAATCCTTCCACACAGAGAGAACACCTTCCATCGCGTAACGACACTGGGGGCATCAGGAACCACGCTTCCTCATCTCCACCGCAATCTACCTTGTTCCATCGCAACTGCCAGTCCTAGTTCCCTGTGCGCCATCCTCCAACCGTTCTGAGTCCTTGCATTCCAGCCCAAACTGGGCCAGATGTTCTTTAACGTGGATCAATGTAGGCAGATGCTGCACGAGCTACAGCTTCTTCCCGAGCTAGCACATTGCTGATGATCGCCTTTTTTAGCCATGCCATCACATCGCCCTGGCCAGAAAACGGTTTTATAATGTCGCTGCTTATGCGAACCTTTGCCATAACTGCCGAAATAGCTTGTAGTGAACAAAAAGAAAAAAGTGACGAGAGGGGGGGTTAGAGAGTGCAGTGCGCCGTTCACCGGCAGACCAGCTGTTCTACTTTCGTCATCGGTCACCTTGAGGAAAAGGATTGCGAGTCTCCCTTTCTCGGCCGTTACACCGGGCAGTCGTGAAACAGACACCAACTCAGACGCGCCTACTTCAAATTCCTCTTCGTCCGCCAGTCAATTCGCACGTCCAACTCTGTTGCATGAAGTCCACCGAATGACTCGACCTGATTTGTGCCGCTAGCACCTCGCTTTTATGCCAGCCCGACACGGCCGAAATTTGCATGTGTACAGATATCGTCTCATTTTGGACAAGATCGGCGCACATAAATTGTGTCTTCGATAGCAGCCATATTTCTTTTCGGAAGTACTCTGCAGGCAAGACATGTTTGCAATCCGAGGTAAGTCATGTCTTTCATCACAAGGATCCAATCAAGGAAATTTGTTTCTCAAATTCTACACTCAGCATCCAAGGTCTGTCCAGAAACAAATCCAGTCACTGAACATCTCAAATACTGGTTGTGCAGCCTTGATATCAGAGAGCACCTTACTGTGCATGCATGAACAGAAACTCTCTTGTGAGATTTACCACTGACTATGCATGTATATTATATAACCATCACATTCATAATAGCATCTTATGCAGATATCTTTGGCAACATATTACAAAAGTATATTTGGCTTAGCATTTCCCAAACTTAGAATCACCATTGAAAGGGAGAAGATTCCAAAGAACAAGATAACTGATGCTTTACAGATGGATTTTTTAAGTAAAAGGGACACTAGAAGTTTATTATTCCCTGAAAGAGAATAGTTCGAAGGGATTCAAATGACATTACCCTAGCCAATATAGTCTTTTGCTAATATTAAATGTTTCAATCTTTTCCAGACAGAGCTCAGATATTTTCTTTCCAAATATTTCATTACCTAATGTAATCCATTGATATTCAGGAAAAGAGCTAAGCAAACTATCTTGAATTATAGAAAGCCTATTTTGGGAGATGCAAGAGGAGGGTTAATAGATGGAAAAGGTTATAAAAATAAAATAAAAATCATTATGGCTGATTTTGAAACTGCCAAAATACACTGGAATTTTTCAGAGAAAAAAAGAATTTCATTTAATAATTAGATTTTCCATTAGGAAAAATTATAAAAAAGATGAAAGTTTCTTGTTAGGAAAGATGTTTGATACTCACTCATTCAAGAGTTCTCCCGTTTGTTTGTCAAAAAGACGAACTATTCCATCCAATGAGCTGACCAAGACGCATTGGTCATCACGCGTGAAATTGACACATGTCACAGTTTCTGCAAAATGAAAGCAAAAAAATAAAGTAGACAAGCTTCCAAGAAAAATAATGTGGCAAGTTGGAAATATTTGGATACGAGTGGTGGTGGTGGTGGTGGTGGGGGGTCTTTAACAATGGCAGTTTGTTTTTTGTTTGTTTTTGTTTTTTTCAGTTTTAATGCTTTGCTCATCTATGCAAATTACCCGATTAGTTTCAAGAAAGAGTTACTTCCCTTGTTATGTCTAAGTCTCCCACCTATACAATACTATTTTGGGCGTTTTTTTATGAAGTAATTTGTCTTTCAGATGATTATCGTTTTACTGGTCACCAAGCAATTATAACCTTGAGCCAGACTAAGCTAAGGCTAGTAAATAACTGCCAGAGCACCTTTACCTCTGTGCAACTTATTTGGCACTCTACATTTCCAGCCTCATGTCAGACTAGACTAAAATTAAGAGCCTGCTGCTAATTATTCACTTAAAACAAATACAGTGTAACCCGGATATAAGAGAGATTTTCTCTGGTCCCAAATTAGAGCCTGTGTTAATGTATATATAATAGACCAAACCCGGATATAAGAGACGTCTTCTCCGGTCCCGACAACTCTCTTATATCCGGGTTACACTTTTGACTGCAAATGTTTAAGATGACATTTCTAATGGTTTTATGAAACAATAAAATAAATATGCGATCTTTTCAAGTTCCTTCGGATAAGCAAACTAGTAGTTTTGAAGACCACTATTACAAGAAGGAACTGAAAAGTTCCAAGCCCAATACAGTTTCCAAAGTATGACCAAATTTTTTCCTTTTAATTCTTTAGTTGAACAGAACTTTTAAGTGCACACTCATAGTCACTCAGTGTGCCATATTAAGCTTAGCCTTCAAACTAATACATCTCTATAGCAAATTCGATTATCACAGGGCCACTCCCACACTGATGACCTTGTGCCAAACCTATAATTCTAATTATTTTCTAAATTGCTTTTCGAGTTGCCATCAATATTTTAACTAAATAAGATAAACTGCCCCACATAAAATAAATTAACAATTTACAATGCACAAAAATACAAGTAAATTTAATAAATAATCAACAACAAATAATTAAGTAATAAATAATTAGTAAAAAGTTAACACTACAAATAACTGCATTAGGGTCCATAATTATTCCTACTCATAAAAAATAATTTGAAGTGTAACTGTTACTTAGCCAATAACAGACAAATTAATGCAGTAGACTTTACTACCCATAATGCACCACTGAGCAGCATATATAAATAGTAGAGCCAAAACACAACACACATGGCCTGAAGATTGCGTTCAATCATAAAACAGTCTCGCTGCTTGGTGTCCACTTTTATATTTACAAACACTTCTACCCATAAAAATAAAGCAAACCTTAAAACTAGGTACCTCCACTCAGTTTCAATATCAACTGTCAACTTGTCATTATGTTAATCAATCAGCACATCAGAAAAACAAGACTCCATGGTTAAGAAATGCTTGTATACTACGTTTTATGCTATAAGTAATATTCGTTTCAAATCAGATTAAGTTAACTAAATTTGCTAATTTTCATCAAATAACATGTCACAAATATATATATATTTTGTTTTTGGAAGATTTTTAAAACCAAGAATTAAATTTTGTTCTCAAATGTGTGAAGATGGCTGAAATTTAAATGTTTTTTTTTTGTTTTGAAAACAACCAAAAATTTAAGTCTATTTCCAGTAAGCAAAATACTCTGTTGTATTTCAAACAGAAATTATATTGATTGGGATCTTAAATTTTTGGTTGTTTTCAAAACAAAAAAAAAACATTTAAATTTCAGCCATCTTCACACATTTTGACACATTTGAGAACAAAATTTAATTCTTGGTTTTAAAAATCTTCCAAAAACAAAATATATATATATTTGTGACATGTTATTTGATGAAAATTAGCAAATTTAGTTAACTTAATCTGATTTGAAACGAATATTACTTATAGCATAAAACGTAGTATACAAGCATTTCTTAACCATTGAGTCTTGTTTTTCTGATGTGCTGATTGATTAACATAATGACAAGTTGACCAGAATATATTTACAAAATGTAAATGAATACTTTTTGCGGTTTTTAACTACCTAGTAATTTTTAAAAATTAACATTTTAGGAAATTTGTCTAATATTTTGTCTATATTTCTGAGATGAGGTATTATGTACACCATTTACACTGTGCCATGTGTCCTCAAGGATAAAGGCATTAGTTAGATCCAGTGACAGGACCCAAAAAGTGTGAGTTCAATACCTGGTTATGGTGGAGAACTTGGAGAGGGGAATTAACAGGAGATAACTGATATTCATTAAACATGAAACTATTGTCCTCATCTTTGTCGCCCTATTTATTACAACATTCGGCCTTTCAGTATCTGTCTATATTTTTGAGACGAGGTATTATGTACACTATTTACATTATTTGGACTATTGTCCTCATTTTTGTCGCCATACTTATTACGACGTTTCGGCCGTTGTAAGAGTGTCCTTAAGGATACATGACACAGTGGATAAAGGCGTTAGTTAGATCCAGTGAGAGAACCCAAAGAGTGTGAGTTCAATACCCGATTAAGGCAGTGAAGAACTTTCAGAGGGAAATTAACAGGAGATAACTGATAACTGACATCCATCAAACATGGCACGTGGAACTAGAACAGTCTACCTCAGTGAGCGAAATAAAGGGTTCAGTTCGACGTTCCAACCACCTGAAGAAGGCCGGAGCATACAATGGCCAAAACGTTGTAATAAATATGGCAACAAAGATGAGGACAACAGTCCAAATAATGTAAATAGTGTATATAATATTTTATTGAATTTTAGTTACTTTAGTTTTTTTAATTTTATTATTTTTGCAGAAAGCATTCTTCAAATGTTAGACTTTATAGCCTAACATTTGAAGATGCTTTCTGAAAAAATAAAATTTAAGTTTAATATACTATAACATTTTCTTAATTAAAAAATTTAATAACTAAGAGATTAATGAAATACCATGATAAAAGTGACTCAATAATTTATGAAATGTTATGGTATTTTATTTATTAGGAATTTATATTTTTTAATATCTTATTTTTCATTTTGTTCTTTATTATTAATTATTATCCTGAGGGTTATGAAATGTTAAAGTTATTTTATTTATTAAATTTTTATAGTACTTTAAATTTCATTATTAATTATGTAATTGTTTACACTTTTATTATTATAATCCAATACCCTAAACTATATATAAAAATAAAATAAAAACATTTAGTGAAATAGTAATTTTTAAAAAAAGTAAAACTTAC
Organism: Acanthosepion esculentum; assembly: GCA_964036315.1. Taxonomy (NCBI): domain Eukaryota; kingdom Metazoa; phylum Mollusca; class Cephalopoda; order Sepiida; family Sepiidae; genus Acanthosepion; species Acanthosepion esculentum. The sequence continues at coordinate 9,758,912 of OZ038499.1, read as the reverse complement.
TTTAAAATTTTGAAGGGATGATTTGCATAAACTTAAACACAATGAAACACAGAAATGAATAATGAAAGAATTGCAGACCACCAAATTTTCTTAGGGTAGGACAACTCTTAAAACACGTGACCTTTTAAGGATAATGTCATGTATGGATTAACATACAAAACGTTTTGAAAAATATTGGGTGGAAACGACTTTTATTGAGCTTTTCAATTTCTGATTTGTAAATATAGTTTTCACTTAAAAATATCACCAAACTGGATGAAGTAATGCAGAATTTTAAATGATTTACAATGTTGTAAATTAATATAATAAAAATTAAAAAGAAAACAATTCTTGTAAAAATTCATTATTCCTAAAAAAAGATAATAGTGTCCTTAATAAATCTCATTATTAAGAACCATTAAAAGCTTTTCTAATTAAATAAGTTTTATTGCATTTTTTATTTTACAATTCAGTACAGATTTTCAGTAACTTGGTGTCCTGTTTTACAAAAACCTGATGATTTAAATTCTCCAAGAAGTCCAACTTTTAACTAATAAAATAAATTTTAAGACTGAAATTTAATTTCTCAAAATTTCCTGAAATAAAGTACTTGGGGTGTGGGGAGAGATAACATGTATTTAAAAAAAACAATTTAATTCATTTATGAATAAATCCTGAAAGTTTCATTAAAATCCAAGAATTATTTTTGCAAGAATTTCTAAATCAATGTTTTTCACCTAGGTGTAGAGAGGCACAACAATACTAATCCTAAACATTATGTTGATTTGCTGACTTAAAAAAAGAAAATTTTTAATCTAAATTTCAAATATGTGAGAAAGGATTAAAAAATTTTATTAAATTATGAAAAATACTTTGGTCTTTCCTCTTAATAATAAATATTTTGACAATAAGATTTTGTTTTTATTAAGTTTGGGGCCTTTTTTCATCATGCTATGCTGTTTTTTTTTTTTCGGCAAATAACTACTTTAGACTATATCATATATAACATTTCATTTTTATATATATATATATATATATCGTGATTGTAAGCAAATAAGGAGACTTACCTTTGTAAAGGTTTCTTGGCATATTCAAACTTTTATTTTTAATAGTTTGTAGGCAGTTAAATTCTGTTTTGCAGATTTACAAGAAAGCTTGATTAACTTGGATGCGAGTAAAAAAAAAATTTTAAAAATTACATTTTGACAGGAAATAAAAGCTTTTCTCAAGAAAGGATTTAAATTTTGCTTTTTACTTACTCCCAACATAATCACAAAACAAACGTCCGATCCGTAAATCATAGCGACGAATCCGGCAGTCTCCTGATCCAGACAAAATTTCATGGTCAGATACTTGTACTGATGTCACACTGTCTTTTGCTTCATTCAGAATCTGAAAATAAAGAAATGGCAATGAACTTCAAATACAAAAATCTTACGACTGATGGCTTAATTTTAAATAAAAAAAAAGTTAATTAAATAAAACTTAGTTTGAGAAATGTGAATTAATTACAAAATGAATCTTGCAAGTCTACAAGAATGCCAGGATAAAATTTATGATTTTGGCCCTTAAAAATCAATGAAGGAGAGAACCAACCTGAATTGGTTCCATTTTTCGACTACGGCAATCCCAGCTGCGTATCGTACCATCAACAGAACCCGAGAGAATGACAGAAGATTCTTCGTTGAATTTCACACAACTCACTGTGCCTGTAAAAGGAAAGCCTTTTGTTTAGTGCAAAATGATTTATGCAAAAATTTTTTTTTTTTTACAGGAAGTAACATTTCCAAAGAAATTGCAAAATATTAATTACTGCCAAGTATGTTAGTAAAACATCAGAAGTGTATGAAAAGTACCAAGTTGATATTAGTAAAAGAATTACAAACTAAAACCAGCAACTCTACATTTTAGCTATTATCAGACCAGTTTACTAAATATTAAATAATCTTATATATAAAGTACAGTGTGTGTGTGTCCAAGCAACTCCTCCACTCCCACTGGTCCAATATCAATGATTCACATTTCATTCAAAAGACCTAGAAAAGTTAAGTACAGGGAATGAGTTTCGTTAAGCTCAAATTCAGGCTTGCCAGATTATGCAAGGTTAAAAATATATATTAACATATACGTTGATTTCATGGTTCAAGGGAAGTAACTCTTATTTTTCTTTTGTATTACAAGCTAGCTTAATTATTTTTCTTTTGTATTATAAACTAGCTTAAAAGCGGCCCTATCGGGTGGCATTTAAGCTAGCTCCTGTGGAGGACTCTTGGTTTAACCATCATCACAATAGTTAAGAGAGATGTAGATGTGATAGATATCAATAAACTACAGAAGAACTCAAAATCGCTCGCTGCATTTAAGCATTGAATTAATGTTTAAGCTTACCTTTTAAAAGTACAACGATAATTCTTCTACTGCCACTTAATTTAAAGACGATTTAATGTACGTAGATCCTTATTTTCTGTTCAAACAATTATTTTTATTTCATAGGTGACAGAATAGGGGAAAATTTATAAGATAAAATTAATATAGTGTAAAGATGGGAAAATAGAAATTAGAATTAGTTATCCATTCAACATTTGAAGAGTTAGAGAAACATAATAGCTAATTAAGTAAAACCAATATTATGGAATCTATATGAATAAATGCGAAATTGGAGCTCAATTCTCCCACAAATTCTGAGATTAAAAAACCCCAGCTCTACTTTATAGTAATTTGTATTTACTACAAACAAGGTCGGTTTAATGTGGGGAGCCAGAGTGCATACACCTGGGCTAGAAACAAAAATTGCCCGAGACCCTGCAACTGTTGACTGCACTGACCTCAGTGATTTATAGTAATTTACACACGGTATTTACTGTCCCCACTGAGACAAGATGTGACACAAGGTCTTTTTAAGGTGGAGACACGAGCACAAACAAAAATTGCCTACAGCCCCCGCAACTATCGGTTGCACTGGCCTCAGTGCAAGCACCGATCCCTCTTTCTGATGCCATGAGAGGGTGCGGCCATGGGGCAACTGTTCCTCAGGGCTGGGCACCTCTCAGGATAATTTTTCTCAGTTTCCTCTCTGTCCTTTGACATAGTAGCCCCTGAGTGCACTCTGCCCAAAGACAAAGATGCAACTGCGAGATAAGTAATGTGCTAGAAACTACTCAAAACAGTAATTTACACATGGTATTTACTTGACCCCCCACTGAGTCAGGTTGCGACACAAGGTTGGTTTTTAACATGGGAACCCGAGTGTCTTCACTCAGGCAGCTGGTCCAAGCTAGTCATAGCTGTGATACTACCACGGACGGATCCCTGTGACCGGTAAGTATCCGAATGTGTATACCCCTAAAGAGAGGAATTTACACACAAAAAGCTCAATATTTGTATTATATATTATCTACTTCTAGGCAATATCACGGTTCAGGTTTAACTAATTTGCATATTGATTTTAAAAATGTTTATCTTATTAACTGTTCTTCATTACTGTTCTTTTATTTGAGGATTGTTTTGATTTTCATATCAAAAATAGTTCAGTTTAGGAATATCGTCTTAGTGCAGAAAAGTGTTTGAAATTTGCATTTTACTTGGCCTTCAACAAGTTGGCATCTATTTATAAAACTTTTCTTAACTATAACAAGCCAATTTCTGAATGAAATGTTCGTTTAAAATTTTTGTTTCAATGATTTCAAGTAATGAATATATCTTATTTTGCAAAGTGATAGCGAGCGGGCAAGGCCTGCTAGTAAAAATAAAAAAAAAATATTAAGGAATTAAATTGGAAGGACTGCGTTTCTTTTGAACTACTCCCACGCCTAAAAGCACACACAAAATCATGAAGAATTGATTTCCACTCTGCGTCCTCTTTCCCCATAGACGCAACGTTGCAAGTTAATCTGTTACTCTTTCCACAGCAAATGTTCAGATGAGCAGTATTTAATTGAGACGATTCCAACTAGGACACATGTCGTGCTACTTCCCCAGAAGGAATTAAACAAAGTCAAAGTCAGGCCGTTTCATCTTTATTGCACTTAAAAGAGAAGATTAATCCCTTATATCCGACATGTCCCAACAAGTAAGTGCCAAGGGAAGTAGTCAATACTTTGGCATCACCCCAGTGTATATGTGCAGAGCTCAATGTTGTAATCTTGTATCAGACTTACCATCAGGATATAGGGTAAATAGCTTCATTGTTGAAGCAGCTCTTTTGGGATACAGTGCCAGACTTAGCTGCCATGGTCCAATATCATACTTATGTGTATAAATATTGAATAAATTCAAATTTCCAAAAAATTAAGGGTCACAGTTCACATCATGATACTTGTTGTTTGCAATGGTTTTTGTGTAAGCCAAAACACGAAATGTAACTCACCTACATGTCCTCGATATTTTCTCAATACTTTACCAGAAGCAACATCCCAAAGGATAACAGACTTATCCATGCCACCAGAACAAATCTGGCTATTGTCTCCAGAAGAATGAGCATCAAGAACCTCATAGCCATGTCCAGAGTAGGTTTTAAGCATCAACTGACGATGAGGATTCCATAATTTGATGGATTTGTCACTGCCACAACTTAAACAATATTGGCCATCATCTGAGAAAAAAAAATATTGGTTACTTGGTGTAGCTGTAAAATGTTTAATGATTTTGCAGATATGAAAAGTCATTTAAAATTTGTATACCAAACACACAGTACAAAGAAGAAAGAAAAACAATTTAGTACAAGAAGACGCTTGAACAAATTATTTACACAATTTATATTCAATTCTTGTCTGCATCTTTGTTGTTGTTGTTGTTATCACAACATTTCAGCCATTGTGCCTTCTGGCCTTCTTCAGATGTATATCGTTCTGGGTAACGTACAGAGAATTTTGAACTGAATAGACCAAATATAAATAATGTAAATTAAAAACTCATCCCAGAAATTGAAATAGAAATTATATTAATGCATATCATCCTCGCTTCAGTTTAAACTGACACCTTTTTCCATTTGTGACAAATTTGTATTTTTTTAATTTCAGATGAAAACTTGGAAAATTTCATACATATTTTAGTGAAATTTTCCCTTTCCAAAATTAAAGTTTAGATATACAAAGTGGAGAGGGGAGAAGGCATCAGTTTAAACCAAAACCTTTTTTTTCCATATATCTAAATGAAAATTGAAAATTTAACTAAAATATTTTGGAAAATTTCCAAATTGTCAATGAATGCTGAATTAATAAAGAAACGGTTAATATTAAATCGTATTTTACACAAAACGTCATTTAAAGTTAATTCAATAATGAGTAATGGCTTTTTAGCATCAACTGGACAAAGAAATCACAAATCACCAAGATATGTCCAGAAATCTCACATTCTACTGGATTTTTAAATATCAATCTATATCTCTGAGATGAAGTATTATGATTATTTACAGTATTTGGACTGTTATCCTCATCTTCATTGCCATATTCACAACGTTTCTAACCAATGCCTTTGTCCACTGGGCCATGTGCCCTTGAGGATAAAGGCGTTGGTTACATCCAAAGAGTTCTGAGTTCAATACCAGGCTACAGCAGTGGTGAATCAAAAACGTGGAGAGTTGAGTTAAATGGAAAAAAATTGAGACATCCAGAAGAGGTACGGCATGTGGAATTAGAACAATCTACAGGTGGTTACCTTCAGACAACGTCCTTAATCCAAATATACGCCAATTTATGGCCTTTTAAAAATGCATGCAAAGATAATTAATATAGGGATATATATTGCATGTACTGATAAAAATTTATATCACTTAGAATAAAATATACAATAATATTCAAAGAGTTCATAAAATCCTATCAGAAAGTTATCAATATATCATAATCAATATATATAGATATTGATAATATTAGTAGTCTATATATATATATATTGACCACTAATATTATCAATATATCATATATATAATCATTATCAATATATATATATATATTGACCACTAATATTATCAATATATCATATATATAATCATTATCAATATATATATATATATTGACCACTAATAATATCAATATATCATATATATAATCAATATCTATATATATTGACCACTAATAATATCAATATATCATATATATAATCAATATCTATATATATTGACCACTAATAATATCAATATATCATATATATAATCAATATCTATATATATTGACCACTAATAATATCAATATATCATATATATAATCAATATCTATATATATTGACCACTAATAATATCAATATATCATATATATAATCAATATCTATATATATTGACCACTAATAATATCAATATATCATATATATAATCAATATCTATATATATTGACCACTAATAATATCAATATATCATATATATAATCAATATCTATATATATTGACCACTAATAATATCAATATATCATATATATTATCAATATATATATATATATTGACCACTAATAATATCAATATATCATATATATTATCAATATATATATATATATTGACCACTAATAATATCAATATATCATATATATAATCATTATCAATATATATATATATATTGACCACTAATAATATCAATATATCATATATATAATCATTATCAATATATATATATATATTGACCACTAATAATATCAATATATCATATATATAATCATTATCAATATATATATATATTGACCACTAATAATATCAATATATCATATATATAATCAATATCTATATATATATATATTGACCACTAATAATATCAATATATCATATATATAATCAATATCTATATATATATATATATTGACCACTAATAATATCAATATATCATATATATAATCAATATCTATATATATATATATATTGACCACTAATAATATCAATATATCATATATATAATCAATATCTATATATATATATATATATTGACCACTAATAATATCAATATATCATATATATAATCAATATCTATATATATATATATTGACCACTAATAATATCAATATATCATATATATAATCAATATCTATATATATATATATATATTGACCACTAATAATATCAATATATCATATATATAATCAATATCTATATATATATATATATTGACCACTAATAATATCAATATATCATATATATAATCAATATCTATATATATATATATATATATTGACCACTAATAATATCAATATATCATATATATAATCAATATCTATATATATATATATATTGACCACTAATAATATCAATATATCATATATATAATCAATATCTATATATATATATATATTGACCACTAATAATATCAATATATCATATATATAATCAATATCTATATATATATATATATATATTGACCACTAATAATATCAATATATCATATATATAATCAATATCTATATATATATATATATATATTGACCACTAATAATATCAATATATCATATATATAATCAATATCTATATATATATATATTGACCACTAATAATATCAATATATCATATATATAATCAATATCTATATATATATATATTGACCACTAATAATATCAATATATCATATATATAATCAATATCTATATATATATATATTGACCACTAATAATATCAATATATCATATATATAATCAATATCTATATATATATATATATATTGACCACTAATAATATCAATATATCATATATATAATCAATATCTATATATATATATATATATTGACCACTAATAATATCAATATATCATATATATAATCAATATCTATATATATATATATATTGACCACTAATAATATCAATATCTATATATATATATATATCTATATATATATATATATTGACCACTAATAATATCAATATCTATATATATATATATATATATATATATATAGAGGTCTTAAATTTATAAAAATTCACAAAAGATTACAATCCAGGTAGAACTCAATGTCCATGACAGAGTAAGAATATAATATAAAAGGCTCAAACACTAATATTCAAATATTAGTGTTTGAGCCTTTTATATTTTATATATATATATATATATATATATATATATATAAGAGAGGAGAGTCTTTGTTAATGTGTATGTAAGTGTTTCTTGATAGTAGTATTTCTTTCGACTCTCTGTGGGATTTTTAGGTGTCCAAAGCTTTATGGTAAGGGACAGCAGATGAAATTCTTTTCAGGCTGGTCTGATCCGTTTGCCTGCCTATCACTGTCATTTAACACTTTTTTCTTTTTTTTTTAAAGACAATAGAATTAATTCCTGAATTGTTCTTGATCGGTTCCAGAAATGACTCATTTGAATAAATCCCCCCCCCTTTTTTTTTTAGGAATGATAAACTTTTGCTGCCTCTTTTATGTATTTCTCTATTTTTTCTTATCTTTTTGTTTTTATTTCTTTATGACAAACCAAAAAGGTTTGGAAACGTTTAGCTTTCGATTTTTTTTATTTTTCTATCACTACACCAGAAAACAAATCCTCAGCCTTCGAAATCAGATTCTCTCAGACACACATTTTTATTATTAACAGTGTGACTTTAATCTTTTTTTTTCTTTTCTTATCTAACAGCTTCATAAAAAATACTTCGAGGCAAGTTGCGTTAAAATCATTTTGCCTTGATATAATTTAAATTTTTAACAGCATTTTTACAGTAAACAAAAAAGAAAAGTTTTCAAATTGCTTCGAGATGGTTGTTTTTTTATCTTTTCAGTGATTATAGATATGTTTCTTCAGTCATTTTGGAGCTTGACTAAGGTTTACCTGCCACAAGATCCTGGAAGAGTTGAATAAAATAAAATTGATAAACTTTACTAAACACACAAAAAAAGTACTGATAATTATTAGGTGAGCAAAGAATTAATTTTTAAAAAAAATCCCAGTAATGTGCAAAACATAATTGCTTGCGAATTGGCGAAACTCGTCATTAAACATACATTCATTTAAAAGAAAAAGTAAAAACATATTTCAAACAAATGTTCTTTTTGAAAACCAAAAAAGCAGTAAAAAATAGAAATCAGAAAAAAAAAAAAAAACTCACTGTTGAACCTAACATTGCGTACAGCACCTTGTTTACAATCAATAGTAGCAACTAATTTATCAAGGATGTTCTCGCTCATTATTTAAGTTTTTAATTTAAACGTTCAAAATTATCGCTCAGTTTGCTGGAATAATTCATTTCCCTTTTAACCAATTCTCTCATGTAGATTCACGCTAACTTTTCAATTTTGAAGACGTTAAAAGTCATAAGCGGTGAAAACTCACCCGGTAAAATATTGACCGGGTATTAGAAATTTAATCCTTCAAAAACAAACTTTATTGTTTTTAAATCAGAATTTTCTCCACATATCCCCGACTTTAATAATGTTTCGTAAGCTCAACTGAGTACAGCAGAAGGCCAAATAATAGCAGGGGATGAGGAGAGAAAATTAACATGCCTTTCTTGAAAATTAAATTTTATAATTTTAGCATATTTCCAAGGTACCTTCATGAGAGCGTGTATTTTTTTTTTTTTGAATTTTGTTTTTAATGGGAGCCATTAATTTTGAAAATCTTGTAAAAATAATTGTCGGATTTTCATGAAACTTTCAGAAACTATTCACAAATGATGGAAATTATTATAAATATGTTTTTGTTTTTTTTTTAAGTCATGGTAATTTTTTATTTTATTTATTACACCTCCCATAAGTAATTTCATGAAATCTCATGAAATTCTAAGTGTTATGATTTAGCGATTAATTTAAAAGCACAAGGCTTTGACCAAAGCAAATCATATTTACTTTTTTTATTTCGGACCCGTCTACCTTAAAATCAGCTCTGAATTGTAACATACAAAACTCAATAAAACAAAGATATTATTTAATTTCAAAAACAGCATGATAAAATAAAGGCCCCAAACTTAATAAAAACAAAGTTTTATCGTAAAAAAGTTTATGTTATTAATTAGGAAAGACAAAAGTATTTTTTAATTATTTTTTAAATTTTTTCATTCCTTTCTAGCGCGTTTGAAATTTTGGTTGAAAATTTTTTAATTTTTTTTACATCAGCAGCCGCGTAATATTTTTATTTTTTTTAGCGCTTTTTTCAGTTGAAAAATATTAATTTCGGAATTCTTGCAAAAATCAAATAATTGTCGGATTTTAATGAAATTTTCAGAACTTATTAAAAAATGAATTAATTTATTTTAGAAATGTTTGTTTTTTAGAAAGTTATGGTAAAAATATTTTTATTTTACATCTGTTATCCCCTCCTTACTTAATTAATTTTATTTTTATGAAAACTTGAAAACTGGAACAACTCTATAACTTTTTCAATTAAATGCAGAAGACTTTGAAGAATATAAATCATCGATTTATTTTTTCTATGTATTTCGTCACATGCATCTACCCAAACTTTAGCTCCGAATTGTAAAATACAAAAATAAAAAACTCAATAAAACTCAGACATTATTTAATTAAAAAACTTTTCATAATGGCTTTTATAAAGGCTATAAGGACATTTTTGTCTGAAGCCAAAATATTTTTTCGATGATTGGAAAATGAATTTTTACAAGAATTGTTTTCTTTTTTTTTTCAATAAATAACAAATGTGAAAAAAAATTGATAAATAAATGTTTTAAAATTAAGTTTGAATATGTTCACGTCTGGAAATGCTCTTATGAAAAGACCTATTTTTACAGATCATAAATTAAAAAGCTTATTACAATCTTTTACATACATCTATTTTTAAAATAATTTCTTAACATGCCAAAAAATATATTAAAATTGTTTCCGACAAAACTACGGAAGCACAATTCTGAAAAAAAATGTCACGTAAAAAATATAATTTTTTTCGTATTTTAAATGTTATTTTTATTCCAGAATTCTTCTTCAAATGTAAGGTAAAAAAGAAAAAATTTAAATTTTTGAAAATGTATTTTTTTTTTATTTAACTCTACTAACCAGGTTCACTTAAAATTAGCACAAATTTTGTCACTTCTATCCTACTATCCAATAAATTCCCCTTATGTAAGTTGTCGATACATTGACGTTGTAGTGAACAAAACAAGATCTAGATGTAAAATTCAAATGCTAAGCAATGACTCATTCATTTTTTTAGAAATTAAAAACACTCGAATTTACAAACTTAACACACACGCAAAAGCGAATCCAAAACAAAACTCTTGAAATTTCACACGTTGATGCGAAATGTTTTTCGGCCAATAGAAAACTAGGAAACATTTAAAAACAAAATTCAAATAATCTTCAATTCTCAGAAACAAATTCTTTTACAGACCTTTTCGCGAGCCGGCGCAAAGTTTGTTCGTCATCCAATGGAAAGGCCCGAATCGTATCCGGGGGTGAATTCCCAAATGACCTTTTCAAGCCCCACAAACAAAATAAATGACGGGCAAGTTTGCCTGTCACTAGAGAGAAGGAGACGAGCGTATTAACTCGTCCCTCGACAAACGTCAAGCGATCTTTATAATTATCTCTACCTTTCTCCCTCACTTCTTTTATACTTGAAAAAAGAACGGAACATTTTAAGACGGAGCGATTACTTCAAAGACATTCCTACCCTACGATAACGCTCATACATATATACATTCCTGCCTACTTACACATAAACTCATTCTTGCAAGGACTAATACGAACATTTTGACGACCTTGTATCAACCAAAATATATTAATTTTATTTGTAGAGACCTTAATTGATTTATATGTATATAAATTTGTTGTTTCACTTTAAAATTTGATTTTCTTGTTTTATACCCCTCTTATGGTGGGCTATCTAACTAACAAGGCCAAATCAAACTAACCTGTTTCCACACTCATACACTTCACTATAACTGATAACCCACTATAACGTACGTCAATTCACACCTCCCAAAACCAATCACCACGGTTGGACATGTCTCTCTGAAAGATTTTCTGCTAAAAAAGTAAGTAATGTGTTATGGATCTAAGAAAGCTGCGTGAATATTAAAAGTTGCGCTGCAACTAAAATATGCAACATCCACAAACATAAATTATAAAAAAAGGGCCGGAAAGAGAGATTGAATAAAGACACAGAAGGAGAGAAAGAATAATGACACGGAAAGAGATAAAGAATAAAGACACGGAAAGCGAAAAAGGAAAAAAAAAACACAGAAAGAGAGAAATAATAAAGACACAGAAAGAAAGAAAGAAAGAAAGAAAGAAAAACGGCACAGAAATAGAGAAAGAGTAAAGACACCGAAAGAGAGAAAGATTAAAGGCAGAGAAAGAGAGAAAGAATAAAAACACAGAAAGAGCGAAAGATTAAAGACACGGAAAGAGAGAAACCATGAAAACAAGTAAGAATAGAAATGGAGAGAGAATAAAGACACGGAAAGAGAGAAATAATAACGACGCAAAAAGAAAGAATAACGACACAGAAAGAGTGTAAGAATAAAGACCCGGAAAGACAGAAAGAATAAAGACACCGGGAGAGAGAAAGAAGAAAGGCTCGGAAAGAGAGAAAGAATAAATACAAAGAAAAAGAGAAAGAATAAAGACACAGAAGGAGAGAAAGTATAAAGACACGGAAAGAGAGAAAGTATAAAGACACGGAAAGAGAGAAAGTATAAAGACACGGAAAGACAGGATGAAAGAATGAAGACACGGAAAGAGAGAAGGACTAAAATCACGGAAAGACAGAAAGAATAAAGACACAGAAAGAGAGAAAGAATAATGATACGGAAAGAGAGAGAGAGAGAATAAAGACACTGAAAGAAAGAATAAAAAACAGAAAGAGAGAAATGATAAAGACACTGAAAGAGAGCATGAATAAAGGCAGGGTAGGAGAGACAGAATAAAGACACAGAAAGAGAGAAAGAATAACGACACAGAAAGAGAGAAAGAATAAAAACACAGAAAGAGAGAAAGATGAAAGGCCCGGAAAGACATAAAGAATAAAAACACCGAGAGAGAGAGAGAAAGAATAAAGACACAGAATGAGAGAAACAATAAAGACACTGAAAGAGAGAAAGTATAAAGACACGGAAAGAGAGAAAGAAAGAATAATGACACTGAAAGAGAAAAACAATAAAGACACAATAGGAGAGAAAGATAAAACACAGAAGGAATAGACACTGAAAGAGAGAAAAAATAAAGACACGGAAAGAGAGAAAGACTAAAGACACGGAAAGAGAGAAAATATAAAGACACAGAAACAGAGGAAGAACGAATAAAGACACAGAAAGTGAGAAGGAATAAAATCTCAGAAAGAGAGAAAGAATAAAAATAAAATCACTTATACATTTTTTACGTTTTCATACTTTTTTTTTATTAAGGCGCAGAAAAGTATATTTTTGCACAAGCCTATCTTGTAAAATAATGTATTTCATATTTTTTTAATGTTTTGTAATAAATTTTTATTCTTTTTTGAAGTGTCACGTACTTGTGATGAGTCTGTTGGCATTGTGAGAAGATGTTAAAAGATATCAGAAGGTTTGAATGATCAGAAGGCTTAAAATTGTGCGTGTTCAATGATCTTCCATCCACAACAATTAAAAGACAAAAATAATGATTCTGATATGAAATAAAATAAGACATATCTCGGCTGATTTGCAGGCAAATAAACTAACATACTCATGAGCGAGAGTCGGATGTGAACGGGTCACAAAATGACCATTATCGTCGTTTACGCATAGGCCCGACGCACGAGTTCCGGTCGAAAAATGAAATAATATTTCAAAGTACTTCTATTTTTCGACCAATAAAAATGCTTCCCTCCTAATTATACTCGCGTCGTTTTTCGATCCCGTTAAGCCATAAAAAAAACGCCATAAAAAGGGTCACACGGGTAAGTACAAAGCAGTCAACGGAAGGCCGGGGAAGAGATCTGTCACAGTCAGTCTGGGCAGTCAGCAGCAGTTAGCAGGAGGAACGCCACGCCAACCAGTGGGAACTACTATGAGAGATCAACCCGGATCGGCAGCCGGCTTATGAACTATACCACAAGGTACTGTCCCAAAACCACACGTTCCTATTGAAATAAATCACGTAAATCTATTTCTGCTGTTGTCGTATTTCTGTCTTGCAACCATACGCTTGTCTATAACAATTCGAAACATAACAATTGAATTTAATAAGTATTTGATGGACATGCATGTAAACTGAAAGTTAGATGGAGTTACGTCTCTTAGACTAGGAAATATTTGTACCCGAGTTCATAAGGGTAGAATTAACTATTAAACTGTAGTTTACAAAAATGAGTATGTGTTGAATGTTTGGAATTGTGTATTGTACAAGTTGGTAAGAGTTCAGAAATTGTACTTGCGTGATTGTTGTAAAGTCCTTTTACGTCTGACTGGATTAGTCAAGACGGGAGTTCTTTAAGTGTCACATTTTGGCAGCGGAGTTGAGACGCACGAGTGAGTAAAGAGAACGATAATTACTCGTGTTTGGTTTTTATAATCTGTTGTATCACGTGACAAGGCTCAAACCTAATTGGCGCGAAAAGACCTGTCGCGTGGAGGTGATTTGATTGGTCGAAACTGACCAATCAGCGAGCTAGATTGAAGGTGATTGACCAATGAATGCTCGTTATATATTTTGTAAGTATGGTGTTGGTGATGCGGATAATAATAATTCCACAAGTCTATGTTTATGCACCTTGATTAAAGATAAGAGACGGGACGTTCTCTCTTCTCCCATTCCCGCCCAGAGAAAAAAAATTCTTTTACCTTTTCTTCCTCTTCTAGAAGAAATTCTTAACTCGGAACACAGTAGTCTTTAAGAAATATTCATTAATCCATCGCGTGGCTATTTTGTTCTTTTAACGTTCAATGGGATGGAAGGTGTGGTGACCATTTTTTGTTACGGCCGCTACTTGTGGCTCAACGAAAAAACAAGGAACACCAAAATAGTGCTTAAAATGCGATAGGAAGTAGGTAGGTATTGAATGTGTGGATTCGTCCATTTACCTTATCCCCCTAGCAACAAGAACATTTCATTTTGCACGCCTACGAGAACTAACACAACCAATCAAAACCCTATAGTGTTAAACAGCGAATTCTATTGGCTCACAGCGTGATAACTCAGAAAACTTCACGTGGAGAAGTTAAATTGCGCCAAAACCAACTTGAGCCGATTTTCACACCTAAATCCTTATATAAGGAAGATTTTCAACTGACCAAGTTAGTCAGTCCAGCAAACACAGAGAAACACGGATCGAATCCCCGCAACTTACGATTGTAATTTTCCCGCGCGAAAAGAACACAACTGACTCTCTCACAAACTCGACTCTAAGATTACTCTGTGATTACAACGAATTTCAACTTACGAAACTTTACTCATCCAAAGTGATTATTCAACACTCACTATAACTTAAGTAAAAAACTATTATCGAACATAACACATATCTACAGTTAAAGGTAGACTACTTTTGCTAACTTCATTCTAAACAGTACAAAACGATACGAACATAAAAAAACGTTGTTTAAACATTAATCCCAATTCCTTGTGGACTGTAATGCAAACATACCAACACACCAAAAAATAAGCAAACCTTCGTCCACTAACCAACACAAGACATAAAATACCTCGAAGCAACATTTTGTAAATAATCTTTAAATTGTACATAAATGCATTTGTTTGTTTGAATTGCATTCATGTTTTTGTCTTATTTTATATTGCGAAATATTTATTGTTGTGGATGCATGAACAGATCACGCAACCTGATAAAAAAATCCTTCTGAAAAATTCTAACGCTCATGCAAAATCCTAGTTCATACTGCACATCCCCAACAAATGTATTTATGCGAGATTTTGTTGGTTTTACATATGTTGGATTTTGACTCTAGGCATGTTATGATGACCACAATAATGGAGAATGGATAAAATTAATTCATAGATTCTGATTTAGGTTGACTTTCCATCTATTTATATACAAATCTGGAGTTTGACTTCTTATTTGTCCATGATCAGTGACCTTATATCCTTGTTGGGAACAGATCTTGTTTCTGATTCTCTCGCTAGACCTATTATGTTCGTATCCTTGATCAAAATATGGTTTCATGGCTTAAGGATTCTGAATATACATCTGTTTTTTTTTAGAAACGGTGAGATTTTGGTCTCCTTTTTATTATTCATTTATTTTTCTATCGCTACAAGAGGATCACAGTACTGCAGTGGATCTAAGAAGGCTGCGTGAATATTTAAGACTGTGCTGTAAATAAAATATGCAATATCCACAAACATAAATTATAAGAAATGGCCAAATAGTAACGATATTCAATCACGACAAAAAATACATGTTTGAAACAACAGATTAAATTTTATATACACAATTTACAATTTCTTTGTAATGATGTATGCAAAGTTATATTTTAGAGAAAAGGTTCTTTGCTGTTTCGGAAATGTTCAATGTTTAAAAAGTTGTCTGCCTTTGATTGAAAAGGTTGACAAAAGATTTTTCTATGAAAGATATTGAGTGAAAAAGTTTGTTGTGTAAATTTTTCAAATCTCTCATAAGGGAAGTTTGTTTCTTTAGCGTCTCTGAAGCAATAATTCCCGTGCATATCTTTCGCGTGTGTGAATCTCAAATGCGACGAAATTTCGTTTACTATTTCTATTTATAGTTTTCTTAACAACGAAGTCGGCTCCAACAAGGCTTGGTAGCTGTTGCGAATTTTTATGAGAAATGCGTGGCGAATGTTGTATTTTTTATTTTTTAGCCAATAAGATTTCTTGAAACATTTAAATTAGGGATGAATTTGAGAAAGATTTTTTTACGTCGGTTGAGCCCATTTTTGAACAAATTTTGACAGTTTTGTTATGGAAATTTCTCAAAGCTTATTTTTTATTTAACAACCAATGAAATTCAAGAAAATGTTTGAAATAGAAATGAAGGTTACTAAAACAGGTTTCGTGTAGTTGTATCTTTGTGTGTATATTAATGTTCTAGCGATGTTGTCGAGGTTTGTTCCTTTATCAAGTTCTATATTATTGAAAAGTGTAAGAATGTATCAGCTTCTAATTAACATCAGTAAAAGGAATTTAGTTGTTGTGTTAAATGTTGGCTCATATTTAAATATTGAAACAAAATAAGAAAGAAATCAGAAAAGAGCGGACACACAAAGAGGCCATTGAATGTTGAGGGAGAGGTTCTGCGGGCCAAAAGTAAGCCTGTCGCCAGTGAGGGTATCAACTTCCCAACTAGGAGCCGCTGACCCTGTGAACATTTTCCAAAACATAGAGTCTGTAGACAGGTAGACTGTGGAGGTTGTGTTAATGGATTAAATTATATGGATGAAAAATTGTTGAGTAAATTAGGCTGCGTGAAACAAACCTAGAATAAGGACAACATGAGAAACAACAGTTTTTGCAAAACAATGAATAAAATATTTATATAAACAAGAGATAAAAAGTTCAAACGTCCATTTATGTTTAGATTTAAATGTTGTCAAAGTTTTGGTTTGATAGATTATAAATTGTTGAATGGTCTGTACAATAATGAGAAAATGTGTTTAGGTATTATTATAAAATTTTTATTTCTATTTAAAAAAAAGAATTAAAAACCAAAAGTCAAATTAAATGTAAAACCGTCTAGGTGTTGTTTTTTGTTTTGTTTATTTACACGTCTTTTGAGAGAGGTGTATTTTTTGTAAGCCGGACGGTGTGTGTAAAAAAAAAAAAAGCTGTGCGATTTTTATGACCCTTTCGGATCAGGAATTTGCCGCCAAAGTTGTTTGCCAAACTCTGATTTTCTTGTGCGATTTTTATGACCCTTTCGGATCAGGAATAGCCGCCAGTAGCGAAATTTTTGAAGAGCCTTTTTTTATATATTGGCCAATGAAAATTAAGTTTTCGAGACCCGTAGAAATTCCGGATGGCCCCAAGTGGAGCCGACTCTTTCAAATAAAAGAGAGGGCTTTAAGAAACGGAAGGGAGAAAACGAAAAAATAACGAAAGGGAGCCGCAGCAGAGATCTGAGACGACACTCAGTTGGCAGACCACTTAACACCCTCTCTCTACATCGACCGGCAAGTGGGCCATAAATCAGCCTTTCTTCAACTACCAAAAAACCAACCTTTTCCAAAACCAATCCGGCCTGCTGTCAACGAAAATTCTTCAAAGGAGGTGGGTGCTTTTGTGAGTTCTGCTAAGTGTTGGTCTCTTAAAAAAAAGAAAAAAAACTTTATCCCTTTTTTGTATTTTTGTAAAGGGTCTAAAAACTTTATCCCTTTTTTTGTATTTTTGTAAAGGGTCTAAAACTTTATCCTTTTGTATTTTTAAAGGGTCTAAAATTTTTAAAAACCAGAGTTGGACTAAACAATTAATTTCATAGCTTGTTTCTGTGGGTATTTCCTTTTTAGAAACCCCAGGAAAATATTGTTATCCTGCCGTGTTAGGCGCACAGAAGGAGATTTTTGTGCAACCTTTCTTGTTCTTGTCTGTACCTTTGTGATTATTGTAAAATAATTGTACAATAAATGTTTTTCCTGTTTTAAAAATTTTACGCAGTGGTTTGTCTTGTATCGTTAACTCGCGCTTACTAACGGCAGCTATCGTTTCTTCTGCCAACTAAATTTTGTGTCTGGCACAAGGAGTTGGTAGGAGAGTGAGAAAAAGGAAACAAAATTTTTACATTATTGCAATTTAAGGAAAAATAAACAGTTCAAGTTTGAACTTAAAGTAGAGAAATATTGTTCACGACTTACTTTAAGGTTTACAAAGTTGTCACCCTTTGATTTGTTTTCACTTGTCGTTCGAAGAGAATATTCTGTAGTTGGAGTAAGTGGTTCTTAACAAGCTGTGTTTATGTTATTTGCAATAATTAACGTTGAGCTTGAAAGCGTATGAAAAAGATTCGTGTATTAAGTTGAATGTGGAAAAATATTGCTGTGTGAGTGAGTGTTCTTTCAGGCTGGAATCATGTTAAGGAACTTTAACGTAAAGCCTGGAACTGTGTGACGAGTTCAAAGGATTCCGATCGGCTCACTGTCGAAGATGAAAGACGTTTCATATTTTATTGCTAACTTTGGTCACGTGTTAGGCTCACAGAGGCTTGACAGATTTTGGCGGAATTATTTTTTTGGTCAGGTCAAGAACTAGGTCGATGTTATTAAATATTAAGTGACCAATTAGAAATTGAGATTTTCTGAAAATATTTATTAAACTGAATAAGCTCTGTGATCCACTTTTTGTACGAAAATTGATGTTGATAAAAAAAGGTGGTAGCGGGATGCTAAAAGACAGACTTGGGGACAGGATCTGAACCTGGGTTACACGGAATCTACAAAGCTAAATGAAATCAGTTTGATATTTTTGGGCAACAGAAATCGGGAAAGAGAAAGAAGGAAGCAGGCTGACAGGTAAGATTTTGCCATGTTTATTAAGTACACCTATTTAAAAAAAAAAAAAGCAAGAGCCTGGTTAGTACTTAGATGGGTGACTACTTGGGTATATCAGGTTGTAGGGGTGTGGTATGTTGGCTAGGGTCACCATGATATAATCAATATCAAAGAAGGCTGTGTTCTTGTAAAACAACACCCTACATTAATTTATGAACAACAATACACGAGAGAAAAATAATCAAGCTCAGTGAACATTAATAATATTGTATTAACAATGGTATACAAATTTCAACAATAAGTATAAAGAAAGTTGCTTCCCTTTTTCCATTAATAAAAAGGGTAATTTTAGCTAATAAATGTTGAATACAAAATTGAATGTAATTTAACTACAAAGTTCAGTTGAAGTCTTAGCTAAATAAAGAATAGTTCCACAGTGTTTTATCAGTGTAGAAAGATGTAATGTTCATGAGTGATATCAACCAGATTTAGTATGATTACTTGAATTAGTAATAATTAAGAATTAAAATGTCAATATAGCGCCGTGCCTTATCTTCCAAGAATTGAACTGCTACTGCCACTGGCAAACAGCGAGAGTCTTTATATAACAAGTTTTAGGCTCCGGATGGCTTGGCGGTAAAAATATAGAAAAGATAATAAAATACGCAATTGGTCAGGAAATGGACCAATCCGTGATTTTAGAGAAAAATTTGAATTACCTGCGATGGTTAAATTGTCCTATAATAAGTATCATGTATTTATTAACCAATGATATTAAAGAAAGCGGAGGTGTGGCACATGTAAGTGATTAAGGTGCTATAAGCTTGGATGCGCAGATGATGTAATGAATTATCAGAATTGTTAATCGGAGAGTTCTGTACTGATCTATATCGCACACGCATACATACATACGTAAATACATACATACACAAATAAAAATCACATACAACGACAAGCATTCATTGGTTAATTAATCACCAATACGTTATTATAGACAATTTACAAATCGCAGCAATGCGACAATTTTGTAATCGCTCTATTTTCATTTATATTGTACATCTTGTTAAATATATATTTTATGTGTAACAATGTCTTTTGCTTATCCTTTTCTGCGTCTGCCCTGTTTCCTAATCTAAAGTTAAATTAATGTGGTGAAGTGCGCCATATTTCAACCTTTTCTTACTTAAATGCATGCTTTCTTTCAGATCGTTGTTTGATATTGTACATCTTGTTAAATACATATTTTATGTGTAACAATGTCTTTCGCTTATCCTTTTCTGCGTCAGCCCTGTTTCCTAATCTAAAGTTAAATTAATGTGGTGAAGTGCGACATATTTCAACCTTTTCTTACTTAAATGCATGCTTTCTTTCACATCGTTGTTTGATATTGTACATCTTGTTAAATACATATTTTATGTGTAACAATGTCTTTTGCTTATCCTTTTCTGCGTCCGCCCTGTTTCCTAATCTAAAGTTAAATTAATGTGGTGAAGTCCGCCATATTTCAACCTTTTCTTACTTAAATGCATGCTTTCTTTCACATCGTTGTTTGATATTGTACATCTTGTTAAATACATATTTTATGTGTAACAATGTCTTTTGCTTATCCTTTTCTGCGTCCGCCCTGTTTCCTAATCTAAAGTTAAATTAATGTGGTGAAGTGCGCCATATTTCAACCTTTTCTTACTTAAATGCATGCTTTCTTTCACATCGTTGTTTGATATTGTACATCTTGTTAAATACATATTTTATGTGTAACAATGTCTTTCGCTTATCCTTTTCTGCGTCCGCCCTGTTTCCTAATCTAAAGTTAAATTAATGTGGTGAAGTGCGCCATATTTCAACCTTTTCTTACTTAAATGCATGCTTTCTTTCACATCGTTGTTTGATATTGTACATCTTGTTAAATACATATTTTATGTGTAACAATGTCTTTCGCTTATCCTTTTCTGCGTCCGCCCTGTTTCCTAATCTAAAGTTAAATTAATGTGGTGAAGTCCGCCATATTTCAACCTTTTCTTACTTAAATGCATGCTTTCTTTCACATCGTTGTTTGATATTGTACATCTTGTTAAATACATATTTTATGTGTAACAATGTCTTTTGCTTATCCTTTTCTGCGTCCGCCCTGTTTCCTAATCTAAAGTTAAATTAATGTGGTGAAGTCCGCCATATTTCAACCTTTTCTTACTTAAATGCATGCTTTCTTTCACATCGTTGTTTGATATTGTACATCTTGTTAAATACATATTTTATGTGTAACAATGTCTTTTGCTTATCCTTTTCTGCGTCCGCCCTGTTTCCTAATCTAAAGTTAAATTAATGTGGTGAAGTGCGCCATATTTCAACCTTTTCTTACTTAAATGCATGCTTTCTTTCACATCGTTGTTTGATATTGTACATCTTGTTAAATACATATTTTATGTGTAACAATGTCTTTTGCTTATCCTTTTCTGCGTCCGCCCTGTTTCCTAATCTAAAGTTAAATTAATGTGGTGAAGTGCGCCATATTTCAACCTTTTCTTACTTAAATGCATGCTTTCTTTCACATCGTTGTTTGATATTGTACATCTTGTTAAATACATATTTTATGTGTAACAATGTCTTTCGCTTATCCTTTTCTGCGTCCGCCCTGTTTCCTAATCTAAAGTTAAATTAATGTGGTGAAGTGCGCCATATTTCAACCTTTTCTTACTTAAATGCATGCTTTCTTTCACATCGTTGTTTGATATTGTACATCTTGTTAAATACATATTTTATGTGTAACAATGTCTTTCGCTTATCCTTTTCTGCGTCCGCCCTGTTTCCTAATCTAAAGTTAAATTAATGTGGTGAAGTGCGCCATATTTCAACCTTTTCTTACTTAAATGCATGCTTTCTTTCACATCGTTGTTTGATATTGTACATCTTGTTAAATACATATTTTATGTGTAACAATGTCTTTCGCTTATCCTTTTCTGCGTCCGCCCTGTTTCCTAATCTAAAGTTAAATTAATGTGGTGAAGTGCGCCATATTTCAACCTTTTCTTACTTAAATGCATGCTTTCTTTCACATCGTTGTTTGATATTGTACATCTTGTTAAATACATATTTTATGTGTAACAATGTCTTTCGCTTATCCTTTTCTGCGTCCGCCCTGTTTCCTAATCTAAAGTTAAATTAATGTGGTGAAGTGCGCCATATTTCAACCTTTTCTTACTTAAATGCATGCTTTCTTTCACATCGTTGTTTGATATTGTACATCTTGTTAAATACATATTTTATGTGTAACAATGTCTTTCGCTTATCCTTTTCTGCGTCCGCCCTGTTTCCTAATCTAAAGTTAAATTAATGTGGTGAAGTGCGCCATATTTCAACCTTTTCTTACTTAAATGCATGCTTTCTTTCACATCGTTGTTTGATATTGTACATCTTGTTAAATACATATTTTATGTGTAACAATGTCTTTCGCTTATCCTTTTCTGCGTCCGCCCTGTTTCCTAATCTAAAGTTAAATTAATGTGGTGAAGTGCGCCATATTTCAACCTTTTCTTACTTAAATGCATGCTTTCTTTCACATCGTTGTTTGATATTGTACATCTTGTTAAATACATATTTTATGTGTAACAATGTCTTTCGCTTATCCTTTTCTGCGTCCGCCCTGTTTCCTAATCTAAAGTTAAATTAATGTGGTGAAGTGCGCCATATTTCAACCTTTTCTTACTTAAATGCATGCTTTCTTTCACATCGTTGTTTGATATTGTACATCTTGTTAAATACATATTTTATGTGTAACAATGTCTTTCGCTTATCCTTTTCTGCGTCCGCCCTGTTTCCTAATCTAAAGTTAAATTAATGTGGTGAAGTGCGCCATATTTCAACCTTTTCTTACTTAAATGCATGCTTTCTTTCACATCGTTGTTTGATATTGTACATCTTGTTAAATACATATTTTATGTGTAACAATGTCTTTCGCTTATCCTTTTCTGCGTCCGCCCTGTTTCCTAATCTAAAGTTAAATTAATGTGGTGAAGTGCGCCATATTTCAACCTTTTCTTACTTAAATGCATGCTTTCTTTCACATCGTTGTTTGATATTGTACATCTTGTTAAATACATATTTTATGTGTAACAATGTCTTTCGCTTATCCTTTTCTGCGTCCGCCCTGTTTCCTAATCTAAAGTTAAATTAATGTGGTGAAGTGCGCCATATTTCAACCTTTTCTTACTTAAATGCATGCTTTCTTTCACATCGTTGTTTGATATTGTACATCTTGTTAAATACATATTTTATGTGTAACAATGTCTTTCGCTTATCCTTTTCTGCGTCCGCCCTGTTTCCTAATCTAAAGTTAAATTAATGTGGTGAAGTGCGCCATATTTCAACCTTTTCTTACTTAAATGCATGCTTTCTTTCACATCGTTGTTTGATATTGTACATCTTGTTAAATACATATTTTATGTGTAACAATGTCTTTCGCTTATCCTTTTCTGCGTCCGCCCTGTTTCCTAATCTAAAGTTAAATTAATGTGGTGAAGTGCGCCATATTTCAACCTTTTCTTACTTAAATGCATGCTTTCTTTCACATCGTTGTTTGATATTGTACATCTTGTTAAATACATATTTTATGTGTAACAATGTCTTTCGCTTATCCTTTTCTGCGTCCGCCCTGTTTCCTAATCTAAAGTTAAATTAATGTGGTGAAGTGCGCCATATTTCAACCTTTTCTTACTTAAATGCATGCTTTCTTTCACATCGTTGTTTGATATTGTACATCTTGTTAAATACATATTTTATGTGTAACAATGTCTTTCGCTTATCCTTTTCTGCGTCCGCCCTGTTTCCTAATCTAAAGTTAAATTAATGTGGTGAAGTGCGCCATATTTCAACCTTTTCTTACTTAAATGCATGCTTTCTTTCACATCGTTGTTTGATATTGTACATCTTATTAAATACATATTTTATGTGTAACAATGTCTTTCGCTTATCCTTTTCTGCGTCCGCCCTGTTTCCTAATCTAAAGTTAAATTAATGTGGTGAAGTGCGCCATATTTCAACCTTTTCTTACTTAAATGCATGCTTTCTTTCACATCGTTGTTTGATATTGTACATCTTGTTAAATACATATTTTATGTGTAACAATGTCTTTCGCTTATCCTTTTCTGCGTCCGCCCTGTTTCCTAATCTAAAGTTAAATTAATGTGGTGAAGTGCGCCATATTTCAACCTTTTCTTACTTAAATGCATGCTTTCTTTCACATCGTTGTTTGATATTGTACATCTTGTTAAATACATATTTTATGTGTAACAATGTCTTTCGCTTATCCTTTTCTGCGTCCGCCCTGTTTCCTAATCTAAAGTTAAATTAATGTGGTGAAGTGCGCCATATTTCAACCTTTTCTTACTTAAATGCATGCTTTCTTTCACATCGTTGTTTGATATTGTACATCTTGTTAAATACATATTTTATGTGTAACAATGTCTTTCGCTTATCCTTTTCTGCGTCCGCCCTGTTTCCTAATCTAAAGTTAAATTAATGTGGTGAAGTGCGCCATATTTCAACCTTTTCTTACTTAAATGCATGCTTTCTTTCACATCGTTGTTTGATATTGTACATCTTGTTAAATACATATTTTATGTGTAACAATGTCTTTCGCTTATCCTTTTCTGCGTCCGCCCTGTTTCCTAATCTAAAGTTAAATTAATGTGGTGAAGTGCGCCATATTTCAACCTTTTCTTACTTAAATGCATGCTTTCTTTCACATCGTTGTTTGATATTGTACATCTTGTTAAATACATATTTTATGTGTAACAATGTCTTTCGCTTATCCTTTTCTGCGTCCGCCCTGTTTCCTAATCTAAAGTTAAATTAATGTGGTGAAGTGCGCCATATTTCAACCTTTTCTTACTTAAATGCATGCTTTCTTTCACATCGTTGTTTGATATTGTACATCTTGTTAAATACATATTTTATGTGTAACAATGTCTTTCGCTTATCCTTTTCTGCGTCCGCCCTGTTTCCTAATCTAAAGTTAAATTAATGTGGTGAAGTGCGCCATATTTCAACCTTTTCTTACTTAAATGCATGCTTTCTTTCACATCGTTGTTTGATATTGTACATCTTGTTAAATACATATTTTATGTGTAACAATGTCTTTCGCTTATCCTTTTCTGCGTCCGCCCTGTTTCCTAATCTAAAGTTAAATTAATGTGGTGAAGTGCGCCATATTTCAACCTTTTCTTACTTAAATGCATGCTTTCTTTCACATCGTTGTTTGATATTGTACATCTTGTTAAATACATATTTTATGTGTAACAATGTCTTTCGCTTATCCTTTTCTGCGTCCGCCCTGTTTCCTAATCTAAAGTTAAATTAATGTGGTGAAGTGCGCCATATTTCAACCTTTTCTTACTTAAATGCATGCTTTCTTTCACATCGTTGTTTGATATTGTACATCTTGTTAAATACATATTTTAAGTGTAACAATGTCTTTCGCTTATCCTTTTCTGCGTCCGCCCTGTTTCCTAATCTAAAGTTAAATTAATGTGGTGAAGTCCGCCATATTTCAACCTTTTCTTACTTAAATGCATGCTTTCTTTCACATCGTTGTTTGATATTGTACATCTTGTTAAATACATATTTTATGTGTAACAATGTCTTTCGCTTATCCTTTTCTGCGTCCGCCCTGTTTCCTAATCTAAAGTTAAATTAATGTGGTGAAGTGCGCCATATTTCAACCTTTTCTTACTTAAATGCATGCTTTCTTTCACATCGTTGTTTGATATTGTACATCTTGTTAAATACATATTTTATGTGTAACAATGTCTTTCGCTTATCCTTTTCTGCGTCCGCCCTGTTTCCTAATCTAAAGTTAAATTAATGTGGTGAAGTCCGCCATATTTCAACCTTTTCTTACTTAAATGCATGCTTTCTTTCACATCGTTGTTTGATATTGTACATCTTGTTAAATACATATTTTATGTGTAACAATGTCTTTCGCTTATCCTTTTCTGCGTCCGCCCTGTTTCCTAATCTAAAGTTAAATTAATGTGGTGAAGTGCGCCATATTTCAACCTTTTCTTACTTAAATGCATGCTTTCTTTCACATCGTTGTTTGATATTGTACATCTTGTTAAATACATATTTTATGTGTAACAATGTCTTTCGCTTATCCTTTTCTGCGTCCGCCCTGTTTCCTAATCTAAAGTTAAATTAATGTGGTGAAGTGCGCCATATTTCAACCTTTTCTTACTTAAATGCATGCTTTCTTTCACATCGTTGTTTGATATTGTACATCTTGTTAAATACATATTTTATGTGTAACAATGTCTTTCGCTTATCCTTTTCTGCGTCCGCCCTGTTTCCTAATCTAAAGTTAAATTAATGTGGTGAAGTCCGCCATATTTCAACCTTTTCTTACTTAAATGCATGCTTTCTTTCACATCGTTGTTTGATATTGTACATCTTGTTAAATACATATTTTATGTGTAACAATGTCTTTTGCTTATCCTTTTCTGCGTCCGCCCTGTTTCCTAATCTAAAGTTAAATTAATGTGGTGAAGTCCGCCATATTTCAACCTTTTCTTACTTAAATGCATGCTTTCTTTCACATCGTTGTTTGATATTGTACATCTTGTTAAATACATATTTTATGTGTAACAATGTCTTTTGCTTATCCTTTTCTGCGTCCGCCCTGTTTCCTAATCTAAAGTTAAATTAATGTGGTGAAGTCCGCCATATTTCAACCTTTTCTTACTTAAATGCATGCTTTCTTTCACATCGTTGTTTGATATTGTACATCTTGTTAAATACATATTTTATGTGTAACAATGTCTTTTGCTTATCCTTTTCTGCGTCCGCCCTGTTTCCTAATCTAAAGTTAAATTAATGTGGTGAAGTCCGCCATATTTCAACCTTTTCTTACTTAAATGCATGCTTTCTTTCACATCGTTGTTTGATATTGTACATCTTGTTAAATACATATTTTATGTGTAACAATGTCTTTTGCTTATCCTTTTCTGCGTCCGCCCTGTTTCCTAATCTAAAGTTAAATTAATGTGGTGAAGTCCGCCATATTTCAACCTTTTCTTACTTAAATGCATGCTTTCTTTCACATCGTTGTTTGATATTGTACATCTTGTTAAATACATATTTTATGTGTAACAATGTCTTTTGCTTATCCTTTTCTGCGTCCGCCCTGTTTCCTAATCTAAAGTTAAATTAATGTGGTGAAGTCCGCCATATTTCAACCTTTTCTTACTTAAATGCATGCTTTCTTTCACATCGTTGTTTGATATTGTACATCTTGTTAAATACATATTTTATGTGTAACAATGTCTTTTGCTTATCCTTTTCTGCGTCCGCCCTGTTTCCTAATCTAAAGTTAAATTAATGTGGTGAAGTCCGCCATATTTCAACCTTTTCTTACTTAAATGCATGCTTTCTTTCACATCGTTGTTTGATATTGTACATCTTGTTAAATACATATTTTATGTGTAACAATGTCTTTTGCTTATCCTTTTCTGCGTCCGCCCTGTTTCCTAATCTAAAGTTAAATTAATGTGGTGAAGTCCGCCATATTTCAACCTTTTCTTACTTAAATGCATGCTTTCTTTCACATCGTTGTTTGATATTGTACATCTTGTTAAATACATATTTTATGTGTAACAATGTCTTTTGCTTATCCTTTTCTGCGTCCGCCCTGTTTCCTAATCTAAAGTTAAATTAATGTGGTGAAGTCCGCCATATTTCAACCTTTTCTTACTTAAATGCATGCTTTCTTTCACATCGTTGTTTGATATTGTACATCTTGTTAAATACATATTTTATGTGTAACAATGTCTTTTGCTTATCCTTTTCTGCGTCCGCCCTGTTTCCTAATCTAAAGTTAAATTAATGTGGTGAAGTGCGCCATATTTCAACCTTTTCTTACTTAAATGCATGCTTTCTTTCACATCGTTGTTTGATATTGTACATCTTGTTAAATACATATTTTATGTGTAACAATGTCTTTCGCTTATCCTTTTCTGCGTCTGCCCTGTTTCCTAATCTAAAGTTAAATTAATGTGGTGAAGTCCGCCATATTTCAACCTTTTCTTACTTAAATGCATGCTTTCTTTCACATCGTTGTTTGATATTGTACATCTTGTTAAATACATATTTTATGTGTAACAATGTCTTTCGCTTATCCTTTTCTGCGTCTGCCCTGTTTCCTAATCTAAAGTTAAATTAATGTGGTGAAGTCCGCCATATTTCAACCTTTTCTTACTTAAATGCATGCTTTCTTTCACATCGTTGTTTGATATTGTACATCTTGTTAAATACATATTTTATGTGTAACAATGTCTTTTGCTTATCCTTTTCTGCGTCTGCCCTGTTTCCTAATCTAAAGTTAAATTAATGTGGTGAAGTCCGCTACAATTCCAATTGGGTTCATAAATACTCTTGGGAAAGGTATGAATCTACCTTTTCTCCCCCCAGCTATGGGTTAATTAATAAGGCTTGTATCACTAGATCATCAATGTCGCAAAAAATTTCTTACAATCTAGAAATATGTTCCGACTTTAAATAACCTGCAAAGGGTTGATAAGCCGTAAAAATTGAATCAATCAATTCTTGCTTCAGTTTTATTTTCATTTGAAGCTGAAGCTGATACTTGACCTTGTACATCAGGCTTTAATATTCTCCTTTTTGTGTTAATCAGCTAATCTCGGTTCCCATGTTGTATAGCCCCACATGCTGGGCGGTCAATGGCGCCAATTTAACTATAATGTTGCATATCTTCTCTCAGCCGGCAATAGCTAGTTGTTTTAGTTAGCAATGAATGACATCGAACACAGAGGATTTTAACTGATCTATTTTTATTATTCAGATCGATATGTACGTTTTCTAACTATCCAGTGGGGGTCGCTTGCCCACCCAGTGGGGTCCGTTCCAGACACGAAAGTGAACACGCCTACATTGCTTGCCGTGTAAGAACCAACTCGCTGAAAAACCTTTCTCTATATGTCATTCCCACGCTAGCTCAGCCAATCAAAATCGACTTCCTTGTTATGTCTTCTATCTGACCTGGAAGCTTAACCTCCAAATCAGCCAAGATATTAAAAAATAATAGTCTGCTAAAGTATTATTTAACACCCATTTGTCACGACATATATTCCATTGCTTAACTCTCATTGACAAAGCCTGTCAGCAAGTGACTTACAGGGCCATGAATTCGGCCTGGAGGAAATTGTGTCTGGATTGTGTTGCAGGCTGAAGATTTTGCTGTTGTCAGTGTTATTTCATTTCTTGGTAAAAAGATGGACTTTGAAGATAACAATGAAGACGTGGAGGGGGGGGTTAGCTGGGGACCACAAAATGAACTCAGCACAGAAGAACCGAGAGAACTTCCGGAGCAACAGCGAAAAGCAATTCCTCAGAGAAAGGGGGAGGAAGGGAGGAGTTCTTTGATCCGTGAAATTTGTCCAAAATGGGATGAGGTGTAAAGATTCGTGGAACGATAAACCAATAGCAACCCACAGCATAAAAACTTTCAATGACAATGCCAGTTATCACTTTAGAAATCTCATTGGACATTTTCTTTTCTTTTTTTTTTTTTGAGACAGAACTATTGTGCGTCTCAAGCAGAGAAAGAGAAGAAACCCCAGGAAGACCTTCCCCTTCCTCACCACCTTCTACTTACGCCATCATCTCTCCACCGTAAAGTAAAATTTAATTTTCATCTATAGTTTATCTATTTAGTACTGTGTTTATCTTTTTCATGTTAGATTTGATGATTTCCATTTTGGTTTTGTGTTCGAATTTCTGTACACAGTCCTGTTATAAAAGTTTAAATAAACAATTATCTGGGATTCAGGAATGGATTAATTTATTTTACATGGATTCCGATGGGGAAAATAGTGATCCGAAATGTTCGTAAACCGAAACTATTTTCCCCATAGGAATCAATGTAAAATAGATAGTTTCGGTTTGCGAACATTTCAGGTCATTAACGACCTTCAGGTACGGATTAATCTATTTTACATTGATTCCTATGGGTAAAATAGTGATCCGAAATGCTCGTAAACAGAAACTATTTTCCCCATAGGAATCAATGTAAAATAGATTAATCCGTACCTGAAGGTCGTTAGTGACCTGAAATGTTCGTAAACCGAAACTATCTATTTTACATTGATTCCTATGGGGAAAATAGTTTCGGTTTACGAACATTTCGGGTCACGAATGGCCTTCAGGAATTAATTAAATTTGTGAATCAAGGATTCACTGAATTCCTATTTCTATTTACTAAACCCTCTTCCTTTTCTTTTCACTCCTTACCTGCATTTACAAGGGCAAAGGAGAAAGGCTTAACTTTCTCGTAGTACTGCAGAAAATCACCCAACAAGGACCTCGCAAAAGAGAAAATGCTTGTGGAATCATATAAATATATACCAAGTTTCCTACAAAATAAAACTATCTCTATTTACACTATTTATATTCGGATTATTGTCCTGATTTTTGTTGTTTTAATTATAAAACCAACAAAGATAAGGACAATAGTCCGAATATAAATAGTGTAAATAATGATAACTCCTCATTCCAGAAATTCAGACCAAAAACAATCTCATCTTTGATAATTAAAACCAACTCACTATTTGGCACCCGCGTTTCACTGTTTAATCAAACAATGAAAACGTAAGAATTTATCCATATAGAAATAAATAAAAACTTGGTTCATTAGGTGCACAAGAAAAGAAGGACTCTTAGAGTGAAATTGAACAGAAAGAATTTGTTTATTTACAATAGATTTAATTGGAAAAGAGAGAAGATTGTGAAATATTCTTTTTTGATGCGTAATAAAAAATAACCTGGTTAGAGAAAAAATATTTATGTGAAAATGAGACTTATGTAGTTACTACAACTACCCTATCTCATACCATGAAAGTGTTGAGCCCACCAGAGTAACTTTATCGCTTCAGCTGTCAAGGTCTTGGCAGTGCCAGAATATTCTCCAGCACCAGATGGTTCTGCCAGAAACCTTGGCGGACGACATCCAGCAGCTGCATGGTCTGTTGCGAGGTCACCGCAAGTCTGCAGAGGTCGGATCAAACTGGTAGATGACTCTGCTGCAGTGGTCATCAGGTCATTGCAGAACATGACCGAGCCAGCGAACACAGCACTGAGAAATGGGGGGGGGGCGATGTAGAGGATGTTCAGCTGACCTGTCGTCTGCAACATCGGATCAGTGCACCTCACCAATGATCCGAGTAAAAATAATGTAAAGCTTTGAAAACATCGGTGTTATCAGGGGATATTTTTACCAGGTCATCATGCGATCAACTTGCTTTTCCCCAAATGACATCCTCAGAAATAGTCACCAGTTAACAGTTTTTCATTTATCAGCAGCAATTTCTCCACTGAAGAAGAAGATCCTTCAAGTGCTAATAAAGCATTCAATATTGTATTGCAATTTTCTATATCATACCTCTGCAAATTATGATTTTCTGCACTTAGTAATATTAAATGCATTGATGAAGAAATGCGAGTATGTTTATCACCTATAAGGCCTTCAACAATGGCCAAAGCACAGGTTTTACACAAACATACTTAAATATGAAATCTCTTAAAAATAAATGTTTATTTCAGGAGATTTTTTATTTTCCTATTTTCAAATTTCATGACTAATTCTACTTTATTAAAATTTAAAGTGCACCTCAGAGTTTTAGTTATTCTACAAGTGTGTGTTGAATAAAAAATGGCTGAAATGTAACAGAGATAATTTGGGAACCACACACAAACACACACATATATTTCTTTCTTTTTATTGAAATTGGAATAGATTAGAACAGCGAAATTAGATCAGAACAATTTTGTTTACGGATGGGAATCTGATCTAGCCCATTTGGAACTGGGTCATTAGGAAGACAATGTAAGATGATCGAGATAATTTTTATCGGTTAAAATTTGAAATAGAGCTTACTAAGGTTATGAGGGACTTTGAAATTCACATGATTTTGGGTTGAAGGCAGCACTTGTGATAGTTGCATGTGGGCCAAGGGTCGATTTATGATCAGCCAGGTTTATCTATATAAACACGCACAGAAATCTGTTGACAGAGTGGTTGGCTCGTCTGCTGTTGAGTGCAATCAAGCTGGGTGGAGAGAGGTCAGAGATTGAAAGTGATGTCAGAGATTGGAACCAAACGCCCGCTAACATATTTTGTTGATATAAGTACAAAGAAGCAAATTACTCCTCCAACAATCTAAGACTGCTACTGCTACTATTATTACTACAACTAGAAACGGAAATGTTGAACAAGCTACAATAATCAAAAGGTTGTTATTGGGCTCACCTGTCGTCGAGTGCAGTCGAGCTGGGTGGAGAGATATCGGAGACTGGAAGTGACGTCAGGGATTGGAACAAAACCCCCGCTAACATGTACTGTTAATATAAGTACCGATGCTTCTGCTACCACGAAGATTACTACTACTGTTACTACCGCCGAGGAGGAATGCAACTATAAACTTTAAGCCTCACACAGAAATCTTTATCTCTCCATCGCAAGAGTTGTATATCGTTATGAGACGATTTCACAACAAGCTAATCACAACCCAATCTGTCTAGAATCCAGTGTATGAGTTTTTACGTCAATTAATTTCCTTTTCTGTAACCTGTTTCTTTTCTATACTATTCTTTGCTGCTATATAAAAGACATTAACAATTCAACCATTGAATAGTTGTTTGTCCGGCTTTCTGCAGATATTAATTTTTTTTGGTGCATTCTAAATTTCTTAGCACAGACTCTCCAGCCATGTCTATATCTTCAGTCAACTGTGAATGGATGAGCATCACTTCTGCTTTCTGGATCAAACCAAACACAATGTGGGCAGGAAGCAGGATTAAACCAGTGGACTGGTCGAATGATCTACGGATGCTCAGGGGACCTATGGTCACTCCCTTAAGTTCAGTTAAGACCGAGTAGACACCTCAACCCAGAGAGTAAAACGTTGGAGGTTGAGGGGCTGAGGCGAAAGTGTTAGAGAGAAACACTGATCTAGAAGCATGGCCATTCAAAACAACCTTCATTATACAATTAAGATTGACTGGATTAAGCCAAATATACCTGATAATTGTCATAGGATCAACAGTCATTGATCTTTCTTTTGTGTTAACAGCCAAATATGTTCACCATTGCTATTTTCTCACCCACCAAAATAAAAAGAACTAGAAAAAGACAAATTTAATTCAGATACAATTTATTTATATACACTGTATGTATGTGTGTTCACATTTTGTGTTTGTGTGTACAATTTGTAATGTGAAAATGTTTGTTTTAATTCAAAATGGGGTAAAAAGGAGGAATCATTGTGAAGATCCTGTTTTTAATACGCAAATGCCAAAACTTATCCACCATCAGCACACAAGACAAAAGCAGGGAAGGAATAGATGGGGAGGTACTGTCACTTTTTTTTCCTGTTTAAACCTCCCCACTCCACTACCCAAAATGGGGCAACAGACTTGGTCCTGATGACAACATTTTGTTAGCACACAGAAGGATATCCAGTTGTACAATGACAAAGAGAGACAAATGCAGGCTGCTTTACAGGCATGAACTTACAATTACATAAATCAGACATGCAACAAAATTAAGGAACGTCACATGCACAAGAGAAAAATATTTGCTGGCTTTGGGGGTGGAGTATTGGTATTTTTTTTTTTATCATACCAGTTTGACAAATCTGTTCCAGGGATATATAATTTTTTATTTTTAACAAATTTGAACCACAATATTAAAAAAAAAATTAATTAAGGCAATAAAAATAGACATAATCAAAAAGGACAAAAGGGGGTTAACGACTGCTAGAGTATTGGTAAAATGAAATCTGGAATGAGAAAGAAAAACAAAAAATTGGATAGAAGAATCTAACCGGTTATCGCTCATCATTTGTCAAAACTCAATCGGGAAAAATAAAAGTTTATTTTTTTCATGTTTCTCTTCTCAGTGTGCACAACTGACAAGTAAGGAACAATAAACGGTTAGATCATGCGATTTTTCTTCTTTCTTGTTTCTAATTTCATACTCCCATCTTCCACAGTTGTTACGTTTTTTTTATCACTTTTAATTATCTCCCCTTTTATTGCCTTAATATATTAAAAAAAAAAAAGAAATTAACCATTGAAGTCACAGTGACAATCTTTAGGAAGTGTTTCTTGTCAACCCATTTAGTCACTAAATGAAGCCGGATGCCTCTAGTGAGGCTGCCAAAAATATTGTTTGATAATAAGGCCTCAAATGATTTACAGACTCCAGATGAATTTTTCATTTTTTTTTTGTTTGTTTGTTTAAAAACAAAAAAAAACAAAAAAATAAAATTTATGTATACATAAATTCAAGGTAATTTTGGGAGCAAAAGACACAAATGTAGAAACTTTAGTCATAAAATATGTGAATTTCTTAGAATTTTCAGCTTAGTACAAATGTTTATAGATATATGCACACAAGGGATAAGTGTGTATATTTAAGTAGATAATTTATACCCATAGGGTACTGTAGATTAACATTTTGTTTTTTTAAATATATTTACAAGAATACAAATGGACGACTGGCCAAAAGAGACATTGGGCATTAAAGACATGTACCAAATGTGAAACATTAAAGAAAAATCCAAATAACGTTGAATACATGGTTCTAGGAAAAACAAAATAATTGCTTTATCAAAATCATTGTGTCTGCATGTTTGTGAGTGTTTGTTTGTAGCCATATCATGTTGAAAAAACTGTTCCTTGTTCAGACATCAAAGTTAAGCAACGCTGAACCTGGTCAGTATCCAGATGGGTAGCAACTTGGGAATACCAGGTTCTGTAAGCTCGGATGTGTGTGGGGAGGTGTAATGGTTAATGACTCTGAATGAAAAATCAGCTCTCTGATTTTGAATTGCAGTTGAGTTCATTACATTCATTTCTGTGCAAATACCCTAGAGAAAGAGTATGAATCTATCTCTTCTTCCCCACCACTCCCATCTATGGGTATATAGCAGGACAGACAGGACCCTATAGCCTTGGTTGGCAACCAGTCTAGGAGAAGGAAAACTCTGACTCTAAACCATATTGGAGAGGATTTGGCAAAGTGTAGATGGACTTCTTACAAGAGCCAATGGCCATGGTACATGCCCAGTGAGAGTGTGGGGGCCATTGTGGGTCACAGACAATTGACCATTTTAAACAATTCATTTGTGCAGATTGTTCAGTAAAAACTTAAAATTTAGCATTCTTGATGGGAGACTATATATATATATATATATATATATATATATATATATATATATATATTCAAATTTATAACATAGGCATGTTGTAAGATAACTACAAAAGTCACAAATTTGTTTCATCAAGTGATGATGTACTTGTGTATGTATATATGTGTATGTGTGTGTATATATATATATATATATATATATATATATATATATGTATATATATGTGTGTGTGTGTGTTTATTTGGGAGAACCAATCCCTCTTTTATACAAGTTTCATTAAAGATGACTGACAAGGTACAGCGATTAAGCTTTTTATTCAATTTTTCTTGTGTTTGTATAAGTGTTTTCTTTTCTGGACATAAAGTCTGTAGTAATTGTCTAAATGTTTGCATATCTGAGCACTTTCATTTATCAGGGATGATTTTGATTTTTAACTAAATGCTAGTTGCCTGACGATTGCACTAGCATGAAACAGACTGTCGCCTCTAAGTGTTGACATCTATGTTCAGTTTTATATTTACACTCACTCTATCTCTGATATTGAGCACCTTATCCCATAAATATAGCACACTTTAAGACTATATTTCTTCATATATATATATATATATATATTTTGACTAGGTTTGCTCTATGTTTGTATTGAGCTCTTTAGTTAGTTGTTTACTTGTGTCGTGGTTTTTTCTTTGGGCCTTGAACCTGTATCTGTGCGATTATTTTTGACAGACTTCCATGTTCCTGGCTCTTTCTTTTTTAAAACCTTTTTTTTCCCTTCGAGATTGATTTGGCTATTGTTAAATCAAGAATTCGAAGGTTTTTCAACACGAGTACAGTTTTTTATATATGTGTGTGTGTGTGTGTGTGTGTGTGTGTGTGTAAATATGTTGGGTTTTTAACTTTTCTTCCACTTCTTCAATTAGTATGCTCCATGATTAGCCAGTCATGTGTCCTTTAATGGACAGTTTACAAAGCTGTGTCTGTACAGAGCTACAGTCTTTAAGCAGATGCCAGACTTGGGAGTAAAGAGAACTTGTTTTTAGCATCTACCAGTTTTCCTTTTCAGGGATGAAGAGAAGGCATGAAATCTGTTTCTATATTCTGTTAGCGTGTTCTCTTTCTAGAAAATAAAGACTTCGTTTATATCCTAACTTCTCCCTAGACATTTTGTTATTGGCTTGAAGATTCTGTTCAGGGCTGAAACAGACTATCGCCATTCAGTGTTGACCTCAGTGTTCACTTTTATATTTACATGGGCTCTATCACTGAGATTGAGCACTTTTATCCAGAAATATAGCTTACCTTAATACTATATTTTTATTATATTTTTTTTTATTATATTTAATTTTTTTTATTATAAATCTTTGGGTAAATATCTGGACCAATGACAGATGCTACCAAAGCCTCACACATATATTTGATAAATCCAACGTGTGTGTGTGTGCAGTATTAAAGTATGCTATATTTATGGGTAAAAGTGCTCAATGTCAGTGATAGAGCCTATGTAAATATAAAAGTGGACATAGAGTGACAACAGTCTGTTCTGTGCTTGAAATTATGGTCTGAAGTTGCCAGTGTTGACCTCAATATCCAATTAGATATATACGTTACACATACAAAAAAAAATACTGAGCTTAAATTAATTTTAGAAAAATATAACAGACAGGTCTTTTGAAAGAAAATATTGATCATTTTTAAAACAAAAGTTATTACTGCCAATATTTCTGAGATGAGATCTTGTAACTATTTACATCGTTGTTGTCTTCCTCTTTATTGCCATAGTCATGACATTTTGGTCATTGTACGCGCCGGTCTTCAGCGGAGAAAAGTGTTTGAGTAATTCAAAAAGTGTCTTAACCCAAAGAGTTTTGAGTTCAATACCTGACCACAACAATGGAAACAAAAACTTTGAGTTGAGTTATAAGGGGACTTAAATGAAACTGAGATATCCAGAAAAGGCATGGAATTAGAACAATCTACCCCAGTGGTTTAAATAAAGGGTTCATTTCAAAATTCCAATGTATATCACCTGAAGAAAACCAGAGCATACAACAGTTGAAACATCATGAATATAGCAATAAACATGAGGACAACAGTCCAAAATTATGTAGTGTAATTAAAAATTATTACATTAGTTTTAATTTTACTTTCAATTTTTCAAGAACATTATGCAATTTTAACTTGATTTTTTTTTCTACCGCTACCATAATGTAAGAAAATATAAAATTATTTTTTATGGAAACACGGCCAATAAAAACTCAAAACACCCAAATGTAAAAGAAACTTGCATAAAGCAAGAAATGGGTTTCAGCAGACAAGCAAATTCCTGAAACAAGTGCCAAATTTAAAAAAGGAAACAAGGGAAGGTCATTTTTTTTTTTAAATCCTGTCAACGGAGAAGATATTTAATTTTTTTTTTAAATGTCTCCAGCCCATTTGAACCTTTTGAATTTGACAATTTGATGAAAATGGTATCGCCTTATTTGGAAAAGTGTGAAGAATCTATTTATTCTTTGAATGGTGGGGGTTTTGTGGAACTTATTAATACCACCAATAGCTACAGTAATTAGTTTACATAATTTGAAGCTTCAAAAGCAAATGGTGAGAGATTGCGACCACTCGGTGTTTTCAAATAATTATTTGATTTAAATAATGGTATACCATGAAATCAAGTGGTAAAAGAAAACATTTATGCAAGATTTACATTTATGGACTGAAGGTTGGGTTCAAGCATGAAACAGACTATCACTGTTTGGTGTTGACCTCAGTGTCCACTTTTATCATTTAGATTTTCATGTTCTATCTCTGGTATTAAGCACTCTTATCCATAAATACAACATACCTTAAAACTATATATATATATATATATTATATATATATATATATATATATATAGAAAGAAAGAGAGGGGATTAGTACAAATGTAAAATTTGTCACTTAGCTTATTGGTACTCTATTCAGCACACCAACTCCAGAGTTTCGTAGACAAAACCTTTTGCATTTGTTTGGTCCACTTTTAAGGTGGTTTCAGCAAATACCTGCCAATTTTCTCATTTTACTTATTTTTATACGAATTTAAAAAAATAATTTATGCACTATTTATTGTCGTTGATTTTCTTTGTGTGTGTGTATTGAATCTCATGTTTTCCCCTCCTGTTCTCGTCTCCTCCTACTCTCTGCCTATCCCTTCCCCCCTCCTGTTCTCGTCTCCTCCTACTCTCTGCCTATCCCTTCCCCCCCTCCTGTTCTCGTCTCCTCCTACTCTCTGCCTATCCCTCCCCCCTCCTGTTCTCGTCTCCTCCTACTCTCTGCCTATCCCTCCCCCCTCCTGTTCTCGTCTCCTCCTACTCTCTGTCTATCCCTTTTCCTTCTTTTTTTATCTCTTTTGGCTCTGGGTGTCAAAGATAATGTAACAATGTCATGCTAAACTCTGGGATTGGAAGCAAGATAAAGAAAAGAATGGTAAATAATAAAATATGAAAACCAATATGACTTTAAGATTGTCCAAATTTGAGAGGAATCCTTATTGATGTTCAAGATTTGTGTTTTTATTTGGTGTTATTTTTATCCCTACATTTCAGCAGATGCATTCTTTGTCCTTCTTCCTGTGTACAATTCAAGGAGGCTATCATGGACACAATTCAAGTTCATATCAAAATAATGAAGAAAGAAATGGAAGATAAAATAGAAGAAAAGACGGCAAATTCAAGAACCGAACAAAAGGATGCATGAGAAGAGCCAACGTACAAGTTTGTGATGCAAACACAGATACTTTGGAAACTAAGAAACATTAATAGGAAGAAATGATATCATTAGTTCCTCAAAAATGTAGTGAGACAATTAGTATGCATGTTGACCTACTCAATTCCAAGAGCAAAATATGTTCAGCCTGTCTCATAAAATAGCACATCCCTTCAAGAATATCTAATGCCTAAATCTATAACTAACTGTACTTATAAGGTTTTTTTATCACCAACATGTTTATAGAAATTTGACTAAATCTTAATTGACTTCTTTTTCCTACGATTAATATCAACAGGGGAAAAGTAGTATACATATATATATGTATGTATGTATGTATGTATGTATACATATATATGTATGTATGTATGTATGTATACATATATATATGTATGTATACATATATATGTATGTATACATATATATGTATGTATGTATACATATATATGTATGTATGTATACATATATATATGTATGTATACATATATATGTATGTATGTATGTATGTATACATATATATGTATGTATACATATATATGTATGTATGTATGTATACATATATATGTATGTATGTATGTATACATATATATGTATGTATGTATGTATGTATGTATACATATATATGTATGTATGTATGTATACATATATATGTATGTATGTATGTATACATATATATGTATGTATGTATGTATGTATGTATACATATATATGTATGTATACATATATATGTATGTATGTATGTATGTATGTATACATATATATGTATGTATGTATGTATGTATGTATACATATATATGTATGTATGTATACATGTATATGTATGTATGTATATGTATGTATGTATACATATATATGTATGTATGTGTGTATATGTATGTATATGTATACATATATATGTATGTATGTGTATATATATATATATACATATATATATATATACATATATATATATATATATATAATTATATATGTATTATATTATGTGTGTGTGTATGTGAGAGAGAGAGGTGATATTGAAAAGTTCTTGGTTTGACCAAGAAGTAATGTCAAAATCTCTGTTCGTATTTTGGGAACTGGATTGGGCTTAAGACTTTTCAGTACCGTAAAAAAATTTAAGATCACTTCAAAGATTATGCTTCAAAGCTGACTTTTATGTTCAATTTTATAAATATAGATAGTTTTGCGGTAAAATTACATGAAATATCACATTGCACAAGGTTTGGGTACATTCAATAATAAAAATAACATTTTTCTTTTTATTGCAGTACCTTGAGTACCTAGCACTCCAAGTGTGAGGAGGCTGACTCTAAATTGTTTTAGAGTGCTCTATTTTGCAACAACAGAGTCCAGAGTCACTATTGGCATTCCTTATGCATTGTCAGATGAGGAAACACCACTAAATATAAGTTTCATAATTGGTATTATGTGTTTCAGTTCAATTATTAAAAATATTAATTTTAATTTTGCAGATTCAATCTTAATATGAACAAGAAGTTTAATTTATCACCTGAGAAGACGTGAGCGATTACATTGCGAAGGCTATAGTTTCCGAGATGTAACGAAAACAGTTAAAGTTTCATACACTGCAGTTTGCTCTGCTATTGTGAGAAATGTGGAAATAGGCAAAAATAACGAGACAGCGGTCAAGTTGGCCAAAATCCACTTCCAAATTAAAAGATAATTTCATCAGAATCACGAGTCTTCAAAAGAGGAATCTAACAGTCTTTCCAATTGCCGGCAGAGCTAATACATCTGCAGACACATTTAGGAGAAGACTCACTATTGTGACAAATCACTGCTTAGACTGACAAATAAGCAAAAGCAATTCATAGGGGGGGGGGATCAAACTGAACTGTTGATCAATGGAAATGAGTGCTCTGTTTGAAATCTTCGAATCTGAGGCGAGTGTATGTGAG
Organism: Acanthosepion esculentum; assembly: GCA_964036315.1. Lineage (NCBI taxonomy): Eukaryota > Metazoa > Mollusca > Cephalopoda > Sepiida > Sepiidae > Acanthosepion > Acanthosepion esculentum. The sequence continues at coordinate 9,717,797 of OZ038499.1, read as the reverse complement.
GAGAAAAGCTAGTGAATGAATAATTACTGCTTGTGTTGTGCCAACTCTGAAGCATGGTGAAGAAAATGTGATGATCTGGGATTGTTTTGCAGGCAATACATTAGGTGATATTTATCGGGTGCCAGGAATATTGAATCAATATGGATATCACTCTATCCTACAGTGCCATGTCATTCCATCCGGGGCATGGCTGGTCGGTGATAGATTTGTGCTTATGCAACATAATGACCCGAAACATACCTCTAAGCTATGTAAAAACTATTTGCAAAAGAAAACCAAAAAAAAAAAATTGACTCTCATGGAATGGTCATCGCAATCACCTGAATGCAACCCCATTGAATTAGTTTGAGATAAATTTGAGTGCAGAATCAAAAAGCGACACACCCAATTAGTGCAGAAACTTTGTGGACACTATTAAAAGAGGAAGTGCAAAACATTAAAGTGAATATTTGCTTTCATTAATCGAAAGAATGCCAAGGGGATGCTCACCAATTATCAAGGCGGAGGGTGGATATTTTGATTAATCCCATATTCAGCATGGTTTATATTTCTGTTTAGTTACAGAGTAAAAATATATTATGTAATAAATACATTTCATAAAAAATTGCCTAAAAACTCAGAGTTATTTCCTTACTATAGAGGTTTTTTGAAAAGATGTTAGGTGATCTGAAACTTTTTAGTGAGTAGAGTGTGTGTGCGTATATATATATATATATACACACACACACATATACATACTCTACCCTCTAAAAAGTTTCAGATCACCTAACAGTGATTCCATCATATATATATATATATATATATATATATATATATATATATATATATATATATATATATATTAGGAGTTGATCACACAACAGTTTTGAAACATTTGTAAGCATTGGGAATGATTTAAAAGCAAAGACATTGGGTACTGTATGAGTTGTACAGAAAAGGAATGTTTTTTTGCATTGTATCATGACTGGCGATGAAAAATGGATCCACTATGATAACTCTAAGCGTAGAAGATTGTGCGGTAAGCAAAGTCAAATATACATGGTTCGAAGCTTCTGCTCTGCATTTGGTGGGATCAGCTGGGTGCAGTTTATTATGAGCTGCTCAAACCAACCAAAACCATCATGGGAATGATGTATTTGAGCCAAGCACTGAAGTAAAAAATGGCCGCTATACAAGCAGAAACATGACACAGTGATTTTGCAACATGACAATGCTAGACCACATGTTGCAAAATGGGTGGAAAACCTACTTGGAAATGCTTAAATGGGAAATTCTACCCCACCCACAATATTCACTAGACATTGCCTGGTCCAATTATCACTTGTTCTGATCGATGAGCTGGCTGAGCAGCACTTTCATTCTTATGAAGAAGCCAAAAAAAAGGGGTGACTCGTGGTTAGCCTCAAAAAATGTGTTGTTTTTGTGACGTGGAATTCAAATACTGTGAGAAAGATAGGAAAAGTAGTGGACAATACTTTCAGTGACATGTTTCTTATTAATTTTTGTAAATAAAACATTGTATATCAATTTAAATGTCCTCTAGGAGATTGTATCTCTGATAAAAATGTCAATATGTACGTTGTCTTTACTACAACGATGCTAACAAAAAGACTTACATTTCATTTGGCTGAACAAAACTCAATATGTCAGCACTTACAGGAAGACTCATGCCCACACTCACAGATTAGACGGATATTAGTTGAAAATTCATCTATATTACATAAAAACAATAACAAGCAAAACCTAAAACTCCTTGAAGCCCTTTATATAAGCGAGTTAAAGCCCAAAATAAATCAAGTTAACTATGAGTAATGAGTATAGCAACAAAGTCCTTAAATGCTTAGGAGAGAAAGAAAAAAATTATTATATATGTATGAACAAAAACAAAAAAGTTACTCCCCTTACACTGAAAAAACCCCAAAAGAACACGTGAAATTTGAAATCTAGAAAGCTGTATCAGCAGTAAGAAAACAAACAGGTGAAATGTTTGAAATTCACAAAAACACATATACATACTCAAAGACAACCGAACCCCCTGAAGATAGTTTCAGATGAGACTGAAAGTACTTGGGAAAATAAAA
>OZ038499.1:9700716-9710716 GCA_964036315.1 Acanthosepion esculentum | reverse complement strand
TGATTTGGTTGGTTGTATTAAATTTAGTATAGCATATAATTAATTTTACTTTTTGACTTGGATCAAAGGGGGGGATGTATTAGTTTTTATATGTCTTTTAAGAATTTTTAGATCCTGCTTAGAGTTAGAATTATGATTACCGAATAGTAGAAATAAATAAAGTCATCTATGAGTATAGCGACTAAGATATCCCACATTGTTATAATAGATCTGCCAGTTAATGGTGAAATGTAAGAGCCAGGGTGCAAATTTACCAAAGAAGACCTTGCGATCAAGGCACTCTCTAGACATTTTTGTCATAGTGAAGAGTTTTTTCCTTTGATCAAAAGAAGAAAAAAAAGAAAAGAAAATTTAAAATTCACAATGTCTGTGTGCAGCTGTTGGTGCACTAACATCACAAATTTAGTCCAATGAAGACAAAAAGGACAAAATGTGTCACACGAAAACTTTTACACTTTGTCATACATTTTTTTTACAATATTGTTCTTGATTTTATATATATATATATATATATGTTTGCACATAATACCATATACACACACAAGATAATATAAACTGCCAGGGAGCATATTCAATGATTTTTTTTTTTCCAGAACTTTCTTATAAAGGAAAATTGAAAAATAACCTATTGTGTTAAAGGGTTCTCTTGTAATAAATGAAACTAAAAAAGTAGAAAAATTTTTTAAAAGTATAAAAAAAAAAAAAAAAAAAATGGTAATTTTTTTTCAACCTATTCAAATGACAAAACTTAAAAATCAATGAACGTTTTTTGGACCATTTGTACAATTTGTTATTGAAACCTTTGTTTGATTTCAAATTAAAACATTCTGGAAATTTCAAACAATCAGGAAACCAAAAAAAGGAAAAAAAATTAGATGAACATTTTACAATAAGCAGCTTGTGTCGTATTATCACTCAAGGTACACACAATTACCAAAAAAAAAACAAAACAAAAAAAAAACAGACTTATGGAAAATTTACACAAAAAAGAAAACAAAAACAGCAGAAAACAATTCTTTGTATTTGTCATCTACTTATCATGTATAATAAACACTGAAGAAAACAAGCCTAAATTTTAAGTTTCTACCACTTTTGTTTGTTTTACTTTTCAAGACCCCCCCCCCCGCGCCTCTCACTCACACACACACACACACACACACACACACACACACACACACACACATTGCTAGTGAGGGCCGTTGATATGGGCAGGAGTGACATGAAGAATATTGTGTTCGCATCCAAACTAAAAATTAAGAAAACAGAAAAATTGATTTCACATGAACCATATATTTATCAATTTCTTCTTCTAGAACAAATTAGAACAGTTGGATAGACTCTAGTAAAGACCCACGGCTCAGAGGTTAACGGATGAACATGCCAACACCAAAGCCTCTTGTTCCCCTTTACTGTAACTGGCAGTCTCTTTGGAGTGAATATAGAAAAAAAAATAATTACAAAGAAAGTAAGTCTCATTAAAGAGATAATAAATAAAAAAAAAAAAAAACAACAATAAAATGGCCAAATTTGATCTCCCAAAACTCAGTGCCTTAGAGAATGTGAAGTTCATACAAATTAAAAATATAATCCAAAATTATTTTATTGCATTATTTACATTATTCAGACCGTTATCCTCATCTACATTGCCATATTCACAATACTTCGGCTGTTTTATGCCTTCTTCAGATGATTGGAATTTTGAACTGAACCCTTTATTTCATCCCTTCTCCTAGATCCACATGCTATGCCTCTTCCGGATGTCTCAGTTATTTCCCTTTAACTCAACTCTCCAAGTTTTGGTTCGCCGCTGCTGTGGCCCGGTATTGAACTCAACTCTTTGGGTCTAATCACTGGATCTAACCAAGTTACTTTATCCACTGGGCCATGTATCCTTGAGGAAATGTGTATATGGCAATGAAGTTGTGGATAACAGTCCAAATAATGTAAATAATGCAAGTAATCATAATACCTCATCTCAGAGATATAGACACAAAATTGTTTTATTTAACAACAAATGAAAACTAAAGAAATTTTTTCTTGAATTTATTTGATTTTCTGACAAAAGTGAAAATAACTGACCTTAAAAACAACCCTGGTTTTTGACTATTCACTTAGAATTGTATTTATCTTTGACTAATTTGGCTTTAGTTTCAAATTTGTAGAAAAAAGTGCAGCTGGAGACTCCAAAACCAGTTTACTAATTATCTCTATATATAAAACAGAAATGCTTAGTTTGTTAAGGTTAAAAACTTAAAAATGTTTCCTATAAAGTCAATCAGCCTTTTAATATCACAAGTATTTAATTAATATTTATTAGTTAAAAGGATTCTCTTTCATTCGGTACTAACTGCTAATCTTATGTCATTTACATATATTTTTAAATATATTCACAAATAAAATTGGAGCCATTTTTGAGTGAAAATCCTGAACAAATAACCCATTGCAACTTATTAAAGAACTTAAAACTTTAAAGTTTCAAGTCAAAATCTGGTTTAATATTACACTTATATGTAAGACAATTTGAGAGACTCTTCTATTTTGAAATGTTTGCTGACAAATTAGCATCATCAGACAAACGATTTCAACAGATTTTTGTTGAAATAAAAAATTCTTTTTTTGCTGATGCCAATTCATTGGCAAAACATTAAAATGGAAGTGTATAAAATGTATAAAGTCAGGGTTTAAAATATTTGTTCTTATAATACAATCTATATATATTTTTAAATATATTAGCTTAGCAATTGAATGACAAAACACCCATTCTTTTTGTAAAAACTAATTCATTTTGAAACAGATAAAAAAAGAAAGAAAGAAAACATTTTCAAAAGCCACAATTTTGCTCCAATGAAATGAACTCCAATTAGCCTCAAAAGTAATAAAGAACAATATGAAATTATTTCCTCCAAATATGAGAGTGATTTGGCACTGTGCTGATTGTACAAGACATTTTTATTTTAAATTTTTTAATATTTTATACCAAGTGTTGTCTGAAATCGTCATGGCAGTGGAGATTTGTCAACTTATTCTATTTGTGCCACATCAAACAAATATTCTGCCAGGAATTTTTATATAAAATTAAATGAACATAATAATCGTGCTGCAAGAAAATTATCTGGAAAATAATAAGTGTGTTATTCCAAATAAGCATAGTGCTTGGTTTGTTGAAGGAAATAATTTAAGTGTGTTGGCATTTGTACTGGGGACACAAAAGAAGAGATATAGTTTCCCAGCACCTGTAGAACAAAAGCCTTACCAGATTAACGTGTTTAGTGAATAAAACATCTAAATCCTAACATATTTCATTTGCAGACATTAAAACTTTTCACTTGACACGCACCCGTTGATAACTCTGCAGCAGCAGCAACCCCTTTTCAGCTTTTGGGGGTAAGTGTAAATAAAACAAAAATGTGTGTGTACTGCAAATCCAAAGAAGCAAGCACTGTTTCACTTCAGGCCGAGATTGAGATAGCACACTAAAATCAGCGCTCCGTGAAATAGGCACACATGGTGTAGACAATACACTTCCCAAACTCTTTGATTCACCAACAGAGTAAGTTCAATTATTTCTTCCTCTTTTTCACAGAGACACTTAAGAACATTCCCAGAATTCGCACTTTCTTTCAGGAACACTCCTTAAAATTTTCTTTACACAATACCTCCCCGACAGAATAAAAAATTCTATCTCATTTGATTTTACTCTTTCGTCTTTTTCCTCAACCAATTCAACACTATACATTTTGTTTGTTAACACATAACGTCTCCTCAAATTCAAATGACCCCTAATCTAATAACCGCATATTTACCATTCCTTGATTTTGCTCAGCATCTTTCAGAGATTTTATAATCTTTATTTCTTTCAAGAAATTACCGAATATTTTTGCTCTGTTAACAATTGAGGAATAAAAATATCAGACACAGAGCTGTTCAGTCTTTTCAAAATGATCAACCATTTTTGTAGACGATTGATTGATTGGTGCAAATTCTATCGACATTTGAATCTCTTTAGAAGCAAAAAGATAAGAGTTAAATGTAAATAAGTTAAAATGCAACAAAATTAAAATTTCACTTGCAATATCAAGAAAAACGGTGTTAATTATTTTACTCCTATTAAAAATTCTGAGTGCCCTTTCAATTATTATATTTTCTTGGGTATAATAAAAAAATTTTCAACAAAAATTATAGGCCATGAGAAAATGGTCATATTATACACAAACACAGGTTTTCAGAGAATGTTAGCTTAAAAAAACTTATTTGAGACATGAAGGTTGCAAATACACTCAGTTTGAACAATAGATAATAAACCACAAAGTAGGCAGGTGTTGATAACAATTGTTTACAAAAGATATTTGATAAGTCGGCCATATTTGTTTCTCTCTTCATTCTTAATAAAAGACAATATTTTTTTATTTTCATAGTTTATTAATGTACAGAAATATAATAGTCATATCAAACAGAAAAGTATGATAGATCAATTAACACCTTAAATTGTATTACCGGTTATGTCTACCTTTCCCTGAAAATAAGTTTTGAAACGGAAACTAAAAGAAATATGCAATGCTTAAACATCCAATTCATCTCTATTCTTTGTCATGAAAACAACATTGAGATTTTAATGTATAATATGGTCAACTTTTCAAAAAAAAGATTTACTCATCGATTTCTGAACTACAGGGTCGTATTATCAAGGATGTAATTTATTCCCTGTTTTAGCTTCAGAAACACTGAAGTCGTATTATACACAAGAAAGCATAGTATTATTTTTCTAGAGAATTGCAGAATTCTGATTTATGGGAATAAACTTCAGTGATTTTAAAAGACGAGAGACAAAATTGCTCCATATGTCAGGCTCATATTGTATAGAGGGCTTTACTCTATTTACATTTAATATTAGGTAATGGAGTAAAGACAAGTACTGGTTGGACATGGCATCTGGATTAATATTAATCTGCCACAAAGCTTTCCAAAATAATGTGTCAGTGATAATATTTTTCAATTATTAACCAAATCATCCCAAGAATTATATATATATATATATATATATATATATATATATATATATATATAAATTAAACCTGTGGCCTCATTGCCTTGCTTGGGGTGAAATGATTATATATATATAATGTATATAAATTTAAAAATTGTGTATTTAGGCAGCAATCCTTCTTTCATTCACATTTCATTGAATACGACAGACAAGGTGCTTTGATTTAGTTTTTTATACAATTTCACATGTAATCTAATAATTTTTTGTTTTCCAATGAAAAATTATATAAAAACTGTCCGAATGTTCTTTTTATCCGAGCGCTTTCGGCTATACATTTAGCCATTTTCAAGGTTGAATTATATTAACTGTTAACAAGAAATAGTTTGTTGAATGTATGTACTTATATAATGTTTTCATTTTCAAAACACGGTCAAGATATTGTGTCCATGTTCATAGTTAATATTATTAAGTGTTGTTTTTTTTGTTTTTATTAATAAGGCTTCCATTATTTTTAGCCTTTTTTTGCATGTAGATGATGCGATTATATTTGTGTTGTCAACAAGTATGCTACGAATAGGGTTCAGTATGTCTCAATGAGTATTTAAATGAGATCTAATTGAGCTATGGTCAGAAAGGTGTAGAGTCTTTGTGTCAAACATGTTGTAGCATGGCCTATATAATTATTTACGAATTTTGATTGATCAGGAATACACAGTTTTTATATAATTTATCATCTGAAAAGAAAAAAATTATCACATGAGAAATTGTATAAAAAACTAAATCAAAGCACCTTATCTGTTGTATTCAATGAAATATATATTATCAAATGGACAAAGTCCGACAATTATTTTAAGACATTTTTATGTTTATACATTCTTTTTATAGATACAAATATTTAAGTAAATGCTCTGTTCAAATATTTGTATCTATAAAAAGAATGTATAAACATAAAAATGTCTTAAAAATAATTGTCAGACTTTGTCCATTTCATAATGTGTGACGTCATTTGTTTACATTTGGATACACCATGAGCAGATATGAATATACGAGAGAAAATCATGGAAGATTGTAGTTTAAAGACAGTAAAATCGACCTTGCTAACCGAATGCTCCTCTGTGGCCCAATCGGTTAAAGGCACGTCAGGTTATATGACGGTTCCGTATAGGATACAGGTTTGATTCCTGTCAGAGGACAAATATTTTCTATGAAAATTTCTCGGACATTCAGGCCGGTAAATGTTGTTTAATACTGTTTATTATAAACAGAGCATTTACTTAAATATTTCTATCTATAAAAAGAATATATAAACATAAAAATGTCGTAAAATATATATATTATATATATATATATAGGTTGGGTAGAAAGAAACTCCTTATTGAAATATCATCACATTTGCATGAAACAAAATCTAGTGATATTTGAAGTGATAGAATTTCATTGTTAATTGATAAGTGTAGACCAGAATATTACACAAAACCTGACACCACATGAATGAGTGTCTGTCTGTGGTACAAGAGCATAGATGGTGGTGCAGTCTTCATAGAGCTGGGGCTTCAGAAATTGTTATCCTAAGCTGATGAGTACAGGATCTGTAGCAGATACTCACAGAGGCAACCGTCCTTCAACATCCAGATTAGAAGAAAAATTGAAAAGGTACTGGAAATGTTGAAGTAGATACCCATATGATTGCAAACAATAGGGGACAATCTATCTCTTCTGCCCCAAGCTATGGCTCGAATAGAAGGACAGACTGGGTTCTTTAGCCTTGGTTGACAACTAGTCCCTCACAGAAAGAATCAAAATCATGTATCAAAAGGTACTTGATCACCCAAGCATGTATCACGTAGATGACTTTACTTCAATCATTGTAATGTTCAAAATAAAACATTTTATGAAAAAAATCAAACAATAATTAATAAAGTTATTAACAATTTAAATAGGGAGTTTCTTTCCACCAACCATATATATATATATATATATATATATATATATAGGTGAACATTGAAGTCATCATTTAGAGGCAACAGGCTGTTTCATGCTAAATGCAATTGTCTAGCATGAAACAGCCTGTCACCTCTGAGTGTTGACTTCAGTGTTCACTTTTATATTTACATATGCTCTATCTCTGATATTGAGCATTTTATCCCATAAATATAGCACCCTTTAAAACTATATATATATATAAAAGTGAACATTGAAGTCAACACGCAGAGGCGACAGGCTGTTTCATGCTGGACGCAATCGTCAGGCCGACGATTATATTTATATTTACATACGCTCTAGCTCTGATATTGAGCACGTTATATATATATATATATATATTAAAAATGTCTAAATTTATATTACTTCAAACATTATTATAGTGAATACTCATATTTGAAATAGATGCCCCATTTCTTTTTACTTTTAATGGTGTGCATTGAGGTTATTGATCTGTGTATTTGAGAAACCATTTAATATGGTGTGCTTTATGAAGAGGGTCAAATTTTAATTATTGAGATTTAAAGCAGGCAGATCACATTATTAAAGTTAGAAGTTAAAATAAAAATAGGGCATGTATTTCAAACATGGATGTCCACTATAATAACATTTGAAAAAGATAAAAATCTCTTAATTATATATATATATATATATATATATATATATATCGTTAAATTTGTATCCTTTCTTGTCATCTGTCTTATGTTAACATTGTAGCAAACTTAAATTTGTATCTAATATAACGTCTGTCTATGGTTTTTAAATCTGTGGGCCATTTTGATTGGTGAATTTGATTATAAACAAAACAAATTCTGCTGTTCTCCCCTCCCTTTTCTTTCTTACTTACTTACTTACTTACTTACTTTTTTTCCTTATTCATCCTTTTCTCTGGAAAAGAGAGATTGTATCTTGTGCCTTTCTTCCTTACTCTTTTTCTTTTCTTTTCTTTTTTCCACGTGAAAAGAGGTTGTATGTGGTTGGAAATCTCAATAAATTGTACTAACCAGTCATTTGCTAACGCCTGATGAGATGTGATAATACACATCGAAACATGATTGTATTTGTGTAGCCTTATTCACATGTTTTAATGTAATATCCTATAAAAAAGAATATTGCTCTACTGTTGTATTGAGTCCCCTTTTTAAATTAATGTTACGAATGTCGGAATTTTTTTTGTTTTTAAATTAAGAATGAGAAATGTTATGTTTTTCTTAATAAGGTGGTTGTCGGGATTTTCCAGATATATTTTCAAAGAGGTAGATAAAAGGAATTTCAATAAATGTTTACAAGTATAAACTTGCAACATTTATGTAGGTATGTCCACTTTTTCACTAAAAACATAGCATACTCTGATGAAAAAAGCCCCAAATTTAATAAAAACAAAATTTTATTGCGAAAAAGTTTATGTTATTAATAAGAGGAGAGACCAAAGTATTTTTTAATTATTTAAAAAATTTTTTTATTCCTTTTTAGCAGATTTGAATTTTTGGTTGAAAATCTTACTTAAACTTTAAAACTAGTAACTGTGTAACTCTGTAATTTTTTTAATTAAATAAAAAAGACTTTGAGGAATATAAATCATCAATTTCTTGTAAAATTTTACACTCAATAACCCAAACTTTAGCTCTGAATTTAAAATACAAAACTCAAGAAAACTAAGACATTATTTAATGAAAACAGCTTTTAATGGCTTTTATCAATAATATATATTAAGGACGTTTTTGTCTGAAGCCAAAATTTTTTCAGTTGAAAAATGAATTTTTACAAGAATTGTTTTCTTTTTTTTTCAATTATAAATACAAAAGTGATAAAATTGATAATTGTTTTAAAATTAAATTTAAAACTTAAAGACTCTGGAAATACTCTTATTAAAAAGAGTGTATTTTTACAGATCATAAATTAGAAAGCTTATTAAAATCTGTTATTCATTCTATTTTTAAAATAATTTTTTATTATGTCAAAAAATGTATTAGAATTGTCTCCGACAAAACTATGGATGTACATTTCTGAAAAAAAAAATATCATGTGTGCTAGAGTTATTTATTTATTTTTTCAATTTTTTTTTTTAAAATCAGAAACTTAAATCAAATTATTTCAGGCATAAAATTGAGAGTTTGAAGGAAAACAATACCGTTGGCAATTTTCAATTATATGGCCACCAGGGGTTAAAAAATTGACACCCATCCACAGAAATCTTTAGTAGTTCCTTTTTTTGAAAAAAAAAAAAAAAAAAAAAAAGTAGTGATAAGGAAAATAAAGCCAAATTGACTTTGACATATCTGGGTTAAAGGCCAGCCAGCCAGCAATAAACGTCTGTCAACAGCTTGTAATAAATCCCACCACTTACAATAAAAAAAAAAAAAAAAATTTTTTATGTGTACATAACAATATTGTTACTCTTTTTTAGTCTTATAAAATTTGCATTATAAATGTATTTTTCATAGTTTACATGTTATTTTTATTCCAGAATTATTTTAATCCAGAATTCTCCCTCAAATGTAAGGTAATAAAAAAAATTTTGGAAAGTGTATTCTTTTTATAGATCTACTAACCAGGCTCACTGATTAGTAGATCTGGTTAATACAAATTGTCACTTCTGTCCTACCATCTGATAAATTCCCCTGACATAGTCAAGAGATTGATGTACATCAGTTAACACCTCTCAATCAGGCCCAAAAATCAAGCACCACAGTTGGAAATGTCTCTCTTAAAACATTTTCAGTAAAAAAAAAAAAAAATCTTTCTTTCAAATTACATTTAAATTTTCTGATTTTCCTTAAATAACTTTAAAAAAATATAATTGAATGTTATGAGATATTTAAATAGGAAATTTGACTTTTGTTTATAAAACTGTCAATAATGGCTGACATGATTGATTTTACATCAATTTTGATGACTCAAAAAAATCAAGATTTTTAACTAAAATTTTGGACATGATAGGAAGGATGAAAATTTTTTTAAAAATACTCAAAAAATACTTTGGTCTTACTTCTTTATAATGACAAACATTTAGACAACACAAAATTTTTTAATCAA
>OZ038499.1:9648216-9698216 GCA_964036315.1 Acanthosepion esculentum | reverse complement strand
TTAAGAAAAATATTTTAGAAATTTCAACTCAGTAGCATTAGGTGTTCTATCAATAAATGATAAATAAAGAAACAGCTAATATTACCCTTAGCATATGTAAGCAACATTGAAACACATTCGATTAGACAAAACAGACAAAGAATGTAGCTACACACACAGGGTACGACAGTTTAAATGTGCTTCAGCTAAGTTTGATATTTAAAGAGAATCTCCAGTGAGTAATATTGAGTAAATGAATGGAGCCCATTTTTTATTATAAAAACAAAAGCTCAAAGTTAGATCTACAGACATTTCGGAGAATGCTTCAATCTGTCAATAAAATGAAATACAGTATATATATATATATATATATATATATATATATATATATATATATATATATATATATATATATATATATATATGTATGTATGTATGTATGTATGTGCTTTTATTAGCTGGGTCACTTCTTTACTTGGATATTCTCTTATTGGAATGACACATCCAATGTCTATTTTTAATATCGTAACTCATTTCCTTTTTCATCATAGGTTTTTTGATTTCCTAAAGGAGAGAGAAAGCAAGTTGTTCTATTTGGCCATTTCTATATAGCTTATGGTTGTTTATCTTTTAATAAAAAATTGATTGCCACATAAAAGAGGAAACAAAGGAAAACTATACCAGTTATAACATTGCATTGAGAAATTAAGGTTATAAAATTAAAACTGAAACAAATGAAGGGAAGAAAACCAATTCATTTATTTTATATTTTAACCAAATTCATTTCTTTCATAGATGGAGGAGTTGACAATCCTGTCAAGAGTTTAAAACCAGATTTAAACAAAAAAAAACATTTCAAATGAGGAAAATACCAGATTTGAACTATTTAGATTTTTATGAAACATACAAAGAAAAGCTTCATTTTTTCCTCACTCTAAATCCTGCCTAATTCATGTTGAGTTATTGTCTAGTTAAAGAATTTATACATTATTTACATTATTCAGACTATTGTCCTCATCTTTGTCACCATGTTTATTACAACGTTTCAGCCATTGTACACCCCAGCCTTCTTCAGGTGGTTGAACTGAACCCTTTATTTCGCTCATTGGAGTAGACTGTTCTAGTTCCACGTGCCATGTTTAATCGGTCAGTTATCAGTTATCTCCTGTTAATTCCCCTCTCCAAGTCCTGCACTGCCTTAACCGGGTATTGAAGTCACACTCTTTGGGTCCTGTCACAGTGGATAAAGGTGTTAGTTAGATCCAGTGACAGGACCCAAAGAGTGTGAGTTCAATACCCAGTTAAGGCAGTGCAGGACTTTTATAGGGAAATTAACAGGAGATAACTGATAACTGACATCCATTAAACATGGTATGTGAAACTAGAACAGTCTACCCCAGTGAGCAAAATAAAGGGTTCAGTTAGACATTTCAACCACCTGAAGAAGACCGGAGCGTACAACGGCCGAAACGTTGTAATAAATATGGCGACAAAGATGAGGACAATAATCCGAATAATGTACATAATACCTCATCTCAGAAATATAGACAAAGAATTTATAATCTGTACAAATTAATTATCATTAAGTTTGATTCTTCCCTGATAATTCGTATTATTTTGTTAAAAAGGGAAATAACTCTGTAATTAACAGTTAATAGACTTATACTGATCTTCTTCGGACAGACTTTTTTTTTCTAATTAAAACTTATTTGGTAACTGGAAATTGTTTTATTTTTCCAATTGGACTATTTAATGGTATTGTGCTGACAATAATCACAGAATGTTGTGCTGTTTACTGTGGTACAAACTAGAAATTAGTTTCATATATAGATTCCTCATTTTATAGCTAAGTTTTGTGCCTGATCCTTTCAGTTAAAAAGAAAAAATTCTGGCCAGAAATCGACTGTGACTGGAGTTGATTATTTGCTTATCCATTTAACAAATATTTTGTCTTTATTCACTGACTGGACAACTATGTAAATAATTGTTTGACAATCACCCAATATATGTCACTTGATATTAGTTAGCATATTAGTCAAAATAGGAGAAAAACAAAAACAATAAGAAAATAACCAAAGAAAACAAAAAAAGAAAAGAAATTAAAAGAAAAAAAATGTACCATTTTTATTTTTAAAGCGTTTGTTTGTCATGTTTTGGACTTTGTTTTTACATACATTGGTAGCAAACAAAATAGAAAAATGCACCTTTTTTAAAACCATGTTTCCTATCGTGACTATTCAGAAACATTTGACAGCATAGTTTTTGTTATATCAGAACATTGACAAGTGGAGACAAGAAAAAAAAAAATTGTAAACCAAGGAAGGGAGATAACTTTGTCATTTAAGGATTTTTAATTTCTAACCAAAGTTCACTTTTTTCATGACTTCATAATTGGATAATTGAACATAAAGACAGAAAAGAAAAATTTGTTCATTTTTTGTTAAATGTTTAAATAGAAACGATTTATGCCTAAAAAGTGTTAGCAATTAAAGAATAGTTTTAAAATTGTTACAAAGAAATTTATAACAGTGTTATTTCAAAAGCACACAAATTTAAACTTTGTTCTAACAAGTAATCGTGTCTGATGTGGCTAATGTCAAAATATTTGTCATCCATTTGCAAGCCAAAATATAATTTATGTTTTGTCAAATCTTGCAATCAATATTAATCTTTAGAATTTTTAGAAATAGAAGTTTAACTTTTGAATAGAAAGTCACAATATGATACAGGGCTCCAAGAAAGAAAAAAATACTCCAGGATACTTTGTACAAATATTCTTTAAAAAGTATAAACAAAAGAGGAAAAAAAAAACACCTTTTTGTGGTATCTCAGTAGTTGCAACACTGTAGAGAAAGCTATGAAGTTTGCAGTTCAAGTTCCAGAGGGTTGCAAAGACTAACTCACCTAAGAGAAGGAAAATTTCAAAATAGTTAAAAAAAAAAAAAAAAAAAAAAAAGAACTAAAAATATAAATATCAAAGTCTTTGCAATAATAGGCAATGAAAAACATCAGCTATAATTTGCTGTAAAACAAGAGACTGCATGATAATAAAATAGCCTAGATACACTTCATCATGACTCAGTATATGGTGGTGCTCCTAAAAAAAAAAAAAAAAAAGAAAAAAAAGGGAGATGAAGAACCCATTCTGACATTTTGAGAATTTTTCTTTTTAAGCAATATGAAATTATATATATATATATTATATATATATATATAAAAGAAGGCAAATTACATCCCAACACATTTCAAATTTTAGAGCTTATCAAGATAATATCTTTTCTCTTTATGAGATCTACTCATAGGGATAAAGATATCACAGAAAATAAATGCTATGTCTGAATTTCTGGAATGAAGAGTTATTATTTACATTTACACTAATGTTTTCATCTTTGTTGTTATCATTATAGTGTTTCGGCCATTATACCTTCCAGCCTTCTTCAGGTGTCTGTTGATCAGTGCAAACTTTGAAGAATTTC
The DNA here is from genome assembly GCA_964036315.1 of Acanthosepion esculentum. Lineage (NCBI taxonomy): Eukaryota > Metazoa > Mollusca > Cephalopoda > Sepiida > Sepiidae > Acanthosepion > Acanthosepion esculentum. The sequence goes on along the minus strand of OZ038499.1, from coordinate 9,694,761 downwards.
GAACTGAAATCTTTATTTAATTTACAACGTTAGATTGTTCATATCTAGAGGAGGTAACACATTTTTTTATTTTTTTAGTACTGCTCAATTACTGTCTATATTTCTGAGATGAGGTATTATGTACATTATTCGGACTATTGTCCTCATCTTTGTCGCCATATTTATTACAACGTTTCGGACTTCTTCTAAACATGGCACATGAAACTAGAACAGTCTACCCCAGTGAACGAAATAAAGGGTTCAGTTCAACATTCCAACCACCTGAAGAAGGCCAGAGGGTACAACGGCCGAAACGTTGTAATAAATATGGCAACAAAGATGAGGACATTAGTCTGAATAATGTAAATAATGCTCAGTTACTGCTCATCCTGATTCCCCAGAATTTGTATTTTTATGTCTCAGTGGAAATAGCAATTACTGAGATGTAGTTAAAAAAGAAAAAAAAAATACAAGATACCCCAAAGGGTTCACTTCAAAATTCCTTTCATAGTTACTCAGATTGACAGACACCTGAAGAAGGCCAGCAGGCAGTACGGCTGAAACATTGTGATAACAAAGGAAACTCCCATCAATAATGGAATGAGCAATAACATTACTGAACTTGAGAAACTTTTTTTCCTGAAAATTGTTTTAAGAGAAATAATTTTAAGAATTTCAACCAAAAGTAGTATTGGTGGCTTGATCAATAAATGCCGAATGTTTCCTTATTAGGAAATGGCTAATATTACCGTTAACATATTTAGGCAACACTGAAACATGTTCGATTAGATAGAACAAACAAAGAATGCATGTATCTAAACACACACACAAGGTAGGACAGAAATAATAGAATCGCCAATCATATAATATAAAACATTTTTACACAATACTTAACTATAGATGTTTTAAAAATTCAGATATGCTTTTAACTGAAAGTTTGAAGGCCAATAACATAGATAGGGAATATTGAATAAATAAAACTATTCTGAAAGGGCTTTACTGAGGAAATCAAAATAAAAGGCCAAATGTTTTAGTAGTCTAAAAGTCTTTTGATTGGTTGGCATATGGATTTTGATTTGAATCCAAAAATACTTAATATTAGTCTTGAACAGACCAAAATAGATTTTAAAATACCAGTTCCAAAACTGTGTCGTGCAATAATGTCATATTTATACAAGTGTATAATAAAGATACACATATTGTAAGTGTGACACCAGAAAGAAAAAAGAAAGACATTGTTCCCGTCAATTAGGAAAGAGATTATCTGTTATTTCTTTCCAGTTTTTTTGCATCAAAAGAATTTCACAATTTTTTCTATAAGCAAAATCAGCCTTTCAATAACAGTAGATCTGTACATCTAACTTTTAATAAATGTCCAATGTGAACAGTAAACAAAAGGAAATATTTCCTAAAACTGCCTCAGGTGAAACATTTATCAGCAAAAAGAATAAAATTCAAGATACTCCAGTTTCTTGAATATGAAACCAAAAATTAAGTTCTGTTCAGATAGTAATCATAAAAATAAAAGGCAATTTTCATAAATAATTGACCATGGCTGTTCTTTAAATTGATAAAAAACTTTAATTTAGTTTCAAGGCTAAGATAAAATGTTAGCCACACAGTTTTCAAAAGTAGCTTCAATTTCTTTTCAAGTAATTACATCAGTAGTATCCAGTAGGCAACAGAAAATCATTCCATTATGTTTTGTGAAAGTCATATTAAACAAAAGGAATCTGTAGAGATCCATGATCATCTACATCCTGAATGGACATGGTATTAAAAAATGTATTCTATATGTGAAGAAAACAAACATATATATAATTTCTAGTTCTATAAAAGGTATCAAACATTCTGAGAGAGAAAACTTTATATATATATATATATATATATATATATATATATATATATGCTCTTGAAAAATTTATTTCGGTTGAGCTCTCTGGGGAGGAAGTGTGGGTTTGTAAACAGTGACTATTATGGCTAATAGTGCAAGACTCTTCGGTAAATTGAATCGAGTTCTCTCAGTCGCTGTGTGTTTATCTAAAAATAAATACGCTTAAATTCACCTTCATCAAAGCTTAAGCGCCAACAGCTTAGTGATAGAATCTCCGACTGACGCCAATTCAGTCAGGTTTCAATCATAGCTAGAGGCAACTGGACATCTAGCCACACTGATGAGCTGTGATACAGTGAAACAGTTTGTCTGTGGATGACTATATAATTTTATCATATAGACAAAAACAGTTTACTCACTACAAAGATGCAACTTTGTTTTGGTGCATTTGAATAGAACCAAAAATCCATTTTTGGTTCTCACCAGTCAAAGTGGAATTGAAATGCACTGAAACAAAGTTGTATCTTTGTAGTGAGTAAACTGTTTTTGTCTATATGATAAAATTATAATAAATTATTATCACTCTACTATTGGTATCAAGCCCCCTTTTGAATTAATGCTGCGAACGTTAGAATTTATATATTACTTTCGTTCTCATTGCATTATATATATATATATATATATATATATATATATATGAACTTGTCTAAAAAGTAGAGTTTTGCACCAATTTCATTAATGAATATAATCCCTAAGTAAGAATTATGCAGACATAGAATAGAAATCAGAAATTAACTTGGGTGTTGAAACATGTGAATAAAAGCCACTTAAAAATTGTCTTTTTATGATTTCTTCCACATGAATAATAATGTCTGAAGAGAGATGACCATGAATTTTCTGAGTAACAATTATAATCCAATCTGGTCCAACTAAAGAAAACTATACTGTTTCTCGCAACACAACCAGACAGTTTACAAGAAGATGCTTATATGGAAAATCAGGCAAGTGGAGTTCCAAAACATTTTTTTAAATCCCACTTACAAAGAAAAACATGTTACACATTTTAATGCTAATAAAAATATTGCCACCACATCTAAATAAATTTATCAATCACCTTAAGTGTTCCTTTAGTTTTATAAACCAATCAAAAGTCATTTGAAAATTTCCCACTAAATCAAACATAAAAAATTTACCTTAATTTATCAGCAATATTGTGACATTGTTTACATTAAAGGAAATCTTGAAATGCACTTGGTGCAATTAGTAATGGTTCAGTTCAAAAGCTAAATGTCTTTTTTTATCCATACTGTTGCCAAATATTCACATTTTATCAGTATTCACAGTTTGTGATACTGAACTGCACACAGAATTACAGTCCAATATGAATTTTTCACTTATGTTGAAGCCACTCATCAAAGCGATTAACATAACCAAGCCAATCCAAATGATTGATTTCAATATTTTAAGTATGTTGGCTATCTTTCACATTTTATAATACTGATTATTCTAATGTAAGGCCTTCAGTTGATTGTTCTCAACCCCAAATCATCTACACAAGCATTGCTCGAGAAATTTCTATTTTCTGAAATGCTTATTGTAGAACAATGACACAGAGCCTACATTGACAACATTCAGTGCACTGCATACATTTGCCTGCAAACACATTAACTTCAGTTCCAATTTATATATTTCACCATCTATATAAATATAATATATATATATATATATATATTATATATACACCACAAAAATCAAAAGTTGGTACAACCAACAGAAAGTCTACCAGGGGACCAAAAGAAACTCAATAAAAAGGAAATACTAATAACAATTATAGCAAAAACCAAGAAAAAAAAAACAAACCCTATACAAGAAAATGAGACAAACTAAAAATGAGCAAAATGCAGACCCCCTACCTAAACAGTAACCAACAGTACTCTATGCCTATGTAATCAAGACAGAGCAAAAAAAAAAACCCTTTACAGTGTCACATCTAGAAAAAAAACTATGTTCAGAGAACTACTGAAGTTTCACTTAAAGTGTCCAAAACTTAAGTAGCTGTTCAAACATTGGCTCTTTTGAGACACACACACACATTATATATACATATACATATATATATATATAGTGGACACTGAGGTTAACACCAAGTGGTGACTGTTTCCTGCTCCAATGCAATCTTCAGGCCATATCTAGAACATCGCACATTGAGTCTGCTACCAGTGAGGAAAAAAATATATATTATCATATTTCCATGATTCCAATAGAAGTCCTCTTTGAAAATATACAAATCTGCCAATCTTTTTTTTTTTTTTTTATTGTATTCTGACCATGATCCAATTAAAATGAAAAACTATGCCATACAAAATTAACAAAGCAATAGTTTTCTGAATTGCTTAAATATATTTTTTTCCATTCTTTATCATCAAGTATAATGCTGTAAATAAATGTCTTTCTTAAATTACAAAGCAAATAAACAAAGTTTGGAGTGTTATCCATGTGTGCGTTGTGTTTGTGTTACATATGCATTTCTTCTTTGTGTTTATAACTAAGAAAAAACATTTAAGTGATGGCCATCAGAGTTTGTGTCAGTTGACACAAAATAACACTAAGACCAAGTGATTGATGACAAAAATTTAATTGATATGAACATAAATGTCATTTTTTATGATAAACTGTAAAAACAAAGAACAATATGTTCACTTATGTATTTATAATAGAATAAAAAATGTTTTAAATAAAAAGAAAAACAGTAAATTAGTACCTCTGCTGTACAGTAGTTGCTACATTTGCATATTTCATGAACTAAGTGTTATAAAACAGACATAGTACATTATAGTCAGAATCTTATTTTTGACTAAACAGTGAAAAAAAAAAAAAAAAAATACAAAGCATTTTCCTTTTTCACAAGGAAAAATTGACATTTATTTATTCAAGAAAACAATCTTTCAAGACTGTGTTGACAGCAAAGTTAGTGGATGGACTTAGCTGAAACCTGATGTACACGTGCATACGCAGAGGTTTTTCTGACTCCAAGAGTGTGACAGGCATTTCGGGGTCATATTGTCACCAACAGGGAAAAAAAAAAAAAAAAAAAAATTATTTTAACGTGTATCGGTTGAATGAAGTTATCCATCAGAGTTACTTCCCCTTTTGCTCCTGCTGATCTTCAAACAAATAAAAAGAGATTCATTTTAATCACTTTTCTACAAAAGGTTTCTCAAGAATTTTTTAATCTTGTATGATCTTTCATTTTCTAACAAAAGTATCCCGTGTTGGAAAACATTTTAATTTAAGGTATCATGCTAAATGGAAAGCAAAATGATCAGATAGTATTGAAGAGAGTTATAAAAGTGAATTATCTCCAAATTGTAGGAGCAACGAACCCATCTGCATGAGGTGCTAAACTTTTCTGTTATAATGTAAATTCATTTCAAAAGTGCATTAGTCATTTTTGTTTATCTATTTGATCCATAAAATTTACATAGTTCAATTAATAATAAATAAAAACATGAAATTCAGATAAAATTTATGGAAGATCATTTATAAGTGAAGAGAAGTTCTTGAGAGATGAGACGTTGTAAGCCAGAATACATTACAGTAGAGAAAATAACCTGGATGCAGATTGACTTACAATTGATTTGTGTGTTTGCTTTTATATATCAGGATATTCAGTCAGCAGCTGCTACACTGAAGAACTTAAAATATGAACATAGAGCCGAGATATAAACTGATAAGCATAAATTCAAATAAATTTATCCTCATTTATTATGACTTCAATGGTTCAGTAAATGTTTAAGATGTGTAAGAATAAAAGTTTTTTTTTGTGTTTTTAAATTAAAGTGTACAATTTGTTTTACATGATTAGAGAGATAACAGTTCTTACCAGATCATTTTTTTCTATTGAATCTGAATAGACCAAAACCAAATCTCAACGTGTACATTATGCTGCAGTTTCCAAAAATAAAAATCTTTAGTAATTCTGGTGGTTTCTTTAATCCAACTCATTTTTCCATGGAACTGATTTTTGGAAGGGTTAAACAAGAGTTATGAAATACAAGTCAGTTCATAATCCCAGTAGCCAAAAATATGATCATTGTAATATTACCCATAATTTTAAGCTGAAGGAAAAATGAATTAGAATCAAGGGCAATTGATAGAAAAAAAAAAATTTAGGATGTATTGTTATACTTGATGACATTATGGCAACAACATAACTTTATTTTTTATTGTCATCATCAGAATCAGACTGTATTTATGAGCAGGAAGTGGCACAGACAAAAAAAAAAGAAGCACAATTTCAAAAAAAAAAAAAAAGCTAAATCTCTATAGGTTTCTTTTTTTGTTTTTCCTCTAATTTTGAGCTGAAGCATTATCACAAATTGTTATCAAATTTTTCTGTCTTTTCCTGCCATCTCTCTTACAGCTCATGAAAAGGATGAAGAAAAAGGAGATAAGGTAATTAAAGTTAATGAGCGACATCGAAAAGAAAGAACTGACTGATACATTTTGACAGGAACGGCAAGAAAGAAGAGAGAAGTTCAGAAAATTTGATGATAATTTTACTGGCTTTCTACAATGTATTAATTTTTGTTTTTTTAATTTCTTTGTGAAAATTGGGTATTTATAGATTGTTGCACACTTTTTAAACAAACAAAAGAAAATATCAGTGTACATTTTGAATAAGTGAATACTTTAGGTTTTGAAATGACTCAAAATTAAAAAAAATTAAAATACTGTTTAACCGTTTATAAAAGGGGGGGTATTTTAATCAAGAAGTGGACAAGTGGATAAAGAAGTGTCCGGTCTGGAGGGAACATAAAAGAAGAAGATGGACAACAAAAAATGCCATCAAGGGGAAGATTTCAAAGGCACAGTCATCAAAAAAGTCTTTAGATTCCTCCATATTTTTCCCTCATCTTGGAATATTGTAGCCAAATAAATAACCAAGACAGGAAAAGGAGGTCTATGGAGGAAATACCCCCCCCCACACACACACACTTTTTTTAAAACATTTTTGCTTATCCTATTTTCTTATAATGTTAAAAAAATTAAAAGGGCGAGAGAAACACAGTTTCTCCTGAGTGAGTAATGAGCACTTACACAACAAAAATCAGAATCGCCTAAATGGAGACTTAATGGAAAAAAAAATGTTATTAAAAAATAAAATATAAGATGAATTTAATCGAAAAATAAATTGTTTTTAAAATAAAATTAGAGAGAAAAAAAAGGAGCTTTTAAAGGGACGTAACTCGATCAAAACTAATAATAGTCACGCCCCTTGTAACTATTATTCGAAAGAATTACTATTTTCAAGTTATCTACCTGCTGCCACTTATAAAAGACTCTACAATTAACGAAAAAAAACTCTTGTCGACATTATATAAATAAATCACTAAAAGCAAGACATACAAGCTAGCGACAATTGTTTCTTTGCACACCAAGGAATTTGACTAAATTTTAAAAACTGAAAAAGAAATACTATGATTATATATATATATATATATATATATATATATATATATATATATATATAGGAGGGTAAATCAAATAACTAGATATTAGCAACCGTATATGCACGCTAGCGCATGTATACACAGGTAAGCAAATAAATATTTACCAAATTTACATCAAGGTATAAACATAACAGTGCTTGATGTGGTTAAATAGAACTAAGAAATATATATTAATAAATATACATACATATATATATATATATATATATATATATATATATATATATATATATATATGAAGCAGAAACCCCTCTTCTTGAATACATCTTTTGTTAAACAAAACAGATAATGTATATTTTTCATATAAAAAACAAAAGTACTTTGCCAATCTTGTTGAACAAAACTGTCACACAGACACAAACACACACACATATATATATATATATATATATATATATATATATATATATATATATATAGGCTAAGAAGAATTTGGTAATCCGTATAGGTAGTCCCAAAAAGGATGAAATCCTGAGAGCTCAATGTAAATCCAGAGCTAATAATTTAAAGGAAAAACAGACCACTTTAAGGCTCTGTTTTTCATAAAATTAAAATTATCTTTCAACTCAGTTGCACAAAAATAAATCCACTCATCAGAAGTAAGATAAATCAATTGATTTTTTTTAACAGATATCATATCTATCATAAAATTACCTATTACACATAATCAATTTCAGATATCACATTAATGTCTTTAAGATAGAAAAATTTTCAATTTAGTTGTCATCAGAAATTAATGTCTTTTCTATGTAATATATTTTAAAATAGATCTGATATCTGTTAATATATTTAATTGATTTGTCTTACCCCTGAAGAGTGGACGTACCTCTGCAGAATTCAGAGCCTTTCAACATTTTTATTTATTTACTATTAATGCTTGATTTCTTGAGAACTTTATTTGCAAAACCGGCTTGCCCTAAAAAAGTCATCCTCCATTAATATACTGATCAACTTTATTTTAGGCATATAAGTTCAACACTGAACAGCAACAGTCTGTTTCATGCTTGAACATAATCTTTAGGCCATATATACAGATAGATAGATAGATAGATAGATAGATAGATAATGGACTCTCCTCTTGGTTTTAACATATCAGTGTCCAGCAGATTATAGGTTAGTCGATAGATGTTTAAGTCAAATATCACATTTCCCTCCTGCCAGAGACTTACAGACAAGATCACATCGAGTACAAAATTTCTGGTCTTAATGCAAATTGTTTAGTCCTTGCTTTTGACTCTCTTAAACATTGGAAGCATTCAAGTTCAAATGCTTTAATGTCAATGGGACAGCATACTCTTCACTCTTTTCAGTCCAGAGCCATCTGCTCAAAAGGTCTTAAGTGGTTCCCTGACAGCTTCCGCTTGTCTTTGTACAAGGAACCATGGTCTACCTGTTTCTTTTACCGCTCTGTGTGCAAACATTTGGTATTTGATTGTCACTTATTATGGTGTTTAGGTTAAATATGACACTTTGGTACCGCAAGAGACTTACAGACATGACCACATTACGAGACAAGGCTACTAAAGGTCTTACTTAATGCAGGGTTTAGTGCTTAATCTTGCCTCCCTTAGATGTTGAAGGCAACTAAGATCAGAGGCTTTAATGCCAGGGGACAGTATACTCGCCATACTTTTTGTTTCAGGGCCATCTGTTCAACGGTCTTACCCTGGTAGCTTCAACCACACACACACACACACATATATATATATATATATATATATATATATATATATACACACACACACACACACTACTCAAGATAAGGTAAAGTTCAAAAGAGGAAATTTTTTTTTTTTTTTTTTTTTTTTTTTTTCCATTTTTGGCATTTCTTCGAACTTTTGCTATTTGATTAAAACTATTAGCAAAAAAGAAATTAAATGCCTTGGAGCAAAGTTTAAGCAAGCTTCTAATTAACTATTTTTATTTAATATTTTCCAACCTATTACAGGAATTCTTGGTATTTTAATTGTTCTAACAATTTTTGCAGTATCTGAAGCATGAAAGTGGGTGAATTGTTGGGAAAAATTATGTATGTCAGTATAATTCAAGTACAAAATTTTTGTTTATTTATTTTCTTTCTATTTTTCTTTTCAGTTTTCATAAAATGTTGACTAAAAGAAAACTTTGAACACAAAATTTTGTTCAATGTTCAAATATTAACAGATTACGAAAATCATGTAAAGTAATCATAATTAGATAAATAAAAACAAAATATATCTGTTGACAGCATTGATAGAACAAATTTGCAAATAGTGATGATGATGATGAGGATGATCTAAAAAGTAAATAAAAATAACTCATAAAATTGAACGGTAGCAATGTATAAGCTAGTAGTTTCAGTATAATGGCATGGTGACTTTACTCAATTCTTCATTACCGATTATAAAGATTAAGTCATAAAAAACTGCCCTGTTCTTAAAAGAAATCCTAAATTATTCTTGATATTTTTTTAATTATTTTTTCTCGTTTGTATTGATTTCATATTTGATTTCTAAGTCTTAATAAAAAAAAGGGAGTTCATTCAGCTTAAAGTTTAATTTCTTTTTTAAAAATATAAAATCCAAGCACAAGCAAAAATTATGAACATACTATTCTGAAGCTAATACAAGATGTCAATTACTGAAATTTAAAAAAAAAAAAAATGTGTTTTATAAAAGGTGTTTTATAATGAATCTATACATATAGATTTATTATAAAAAGCTTTGATTTTTTGTTTTTTAAATTTAAAGGGATGTTAAGAAGAGAAAATCCACTGACTTTAAATTCTTACATAATTTAATAAATTTTAGTAAACAATTTTGCTTAAAATTATTCTGAATGCCAAAAAATTAAGATTTAAAACTGTTATTTTTAAATTGTTTTGAATGAACCTCTAAAATTAATTATAATAGTTAATTACAAAAATTGTTTTTTGTTTTTTTTTTGTTTTTTTTTTATCATTCTCAAGAATTCTAAAATTGAGGCCAAATTTTACCTTTTATATTTGAAAAGGAAATTTGCCAACAATACATGTTTGTGTGTATCACATTTGGTTTTGCTACATGGGGCAAATTCTTAACACAAGATTCAGTCATAGATCAACACACATTTTAGAGAGCAAACACCATTTACATAATGTGTATAAACAAAAAAAAATATGGCATATACAAAAAAAAAAAAAATGAATAAGAAAACATTTCAAGCATTGATTAAAAAAAATAAAGTTGCAAAGAAATGTAGAAACATTTAAGATGCACCCACCCCCCAAAAAGAGGATAAAACTGGAGGGATACAGTTGCAATGGAATAGCAATTCTTTTGAAAGAAGACAGGGCAGAAAAACCAAACCAGCAGTTAGTCAATGGAATAAAGAGATGGGATGTTCTTTCAGAATTAGGAGTAAAGAACAGTGGTAAATGTAGTCATGACAACTGTTTAAAGTGTAGAGGTTCAAGCCCAGGAAGGGGCAGCTAAGTAAAAGATATGTATAAATAACCATGTCTTTCTGTTCGTTTTTTTTTAAATTTTTTTTTCCTTTCTTTCTTGACTAGGAAGGGGTGAATGAAAGTACCTACCCTCTTTGTGAAAAAAAAGAAAAAACTCACTCTCATTTTGGCTTTCTCTCTCTCTCTTTTAATCAGATTCCATAGTGGTCTAATAATATTAGAGAGTCATATTTTCAAGGGTAGTATATTCTCTTTCAAATTCTTTCTCAAAAGTCTGTCCATCTGGTGGGCGTGTTCTTGTTCACCAAGGAAAGTTGAATTGAGAATATAATCACTCCGCAGCATTAGATATATCAGAAGTTTTCTAACCCTTGGTATCATAAAAATTGTAATCTCTACATGACTGTTAGATTCCTGGAATATTTCTTCATTTCTTTGCAATTGCTTTCTTCCATTTTCTCTGAGATTTTGAAAAGAGTTCTCATTATTCAAAGACTGTTTTCAGATGAATGCCCATCTTTGCTGTTTGCTTGAAGATTCATAACATTTCATTCAGTTGTGTTTCTATGTTGTTTTTTTTCCAGGTGAAATTTTGTTTGCTACAGATTCAACTATTGCAGAGACTTATTTTTCATTAGTTTCTCAATCTTTTTGTTTTACTATTTATCACATTTCTATTTAGCTGGTCTATTTTTCAGCTATTAATATAAATTGTAGGAATTAAATATCAGATTTGGAGATTTGAATGCATGTGTCTTCTACTTAAATATTTTATTCTTAAAGTGTTTAATTAAAATGCTAAGTCATCTGACAATTTTGCGATAAAAAGCAACAAAAAAGATGGAGAAACATCTCAAAATTTTTTCTTGCATAAACTGCTGTGATGTTTTCTCAGCATCTTATTACTGACTTGTCGAGTTTCATCACGGTAGTTCCCTCCTGGCCATCCGAGCAAGTCTTCAGTCAGAAAGCACGATGATAACAGACCAAATTAGATCAGTAAAACTGACCTAAAACAAACACTGTAATAGAACATTCTTCACCTGAAGATGGAAGGAGAATGAACCAATGTTGTGAAAGAAAAACAAAAATGAAGATTAAGAAATATGACTCCCCCCCCCAACTCCAATGATTGAATTATCATTTACTTCATAAAGAAAAGTTTTTCTTTCAATTTTCCTTTATTTGTTTTGTATTTTTTTGTTTTATATTCTTCTTTTATTCCATATATTAAAAACTATTCATTCATTTCTTGAGTTCAGATATTCAAGCAAAATATTGATCAGGGTTGAAGAGTTGAGAGATGAAAGAGAATTAGGGGTGACATTCCTCAGAGGAAAACTAGCTTCAGATGAAGGAGAGAGAGAGAGAGAGAGGTCAGGGCAACAGAGGTGTGTCAGTAGAGGAGGATTTTCTTCTGAATTGGTTTACGGCACATGTGACACTGTTTTAGGACGTCACCACACTCCTTGCACGTGGTATGTCCACAGACAAATGCCATATTCCAGCGACGTTCCATGCAGATTGAGCACATATATTGCTCCTCCAATTCCTGCAGCTTATTACTGTGCTTTGAATCTTGTGTAGCCGACGATGAAGATGGCGGTGATGACGAATGTTTAAACTGGGAACCATCTGAAATTGGGAACAAACCACAGAAAAAAAAATTAGGTTATAGATAAAAGAATTCCATTTAAAAGATGGAAATTTTATAATGAATTGGTTCTGGAAATGTAACCACATAAATAAGGGCAAACATGGACCTTTGTGCTTGCAAAAAAATGATGTGTCAAAAGGATGTTTTTTTTTCCCTTGACGCTGCTATTATTTTAACTACCTTTGCCCCTCAGCAATCTTTATTGTTTTACAAAGCAATGGTGAGAATTAGAATAAAACTTAAACATTTGATGAAAGTGAATTTATACATTTTCGTTTGCTCTTGAGAATTCACAGCAAAAATATTAAATACTATTAGATTGTTTATTTACAAGAATAAATTTTATATTGACAACATTCTAAAAACTAATAAAACTAATGTAATTCAATATTTACCAATTTATAAAGAAATAAACATTAAAAATTTTTATTCATAAATTGATAAACACTTACTAAATTATTAAAATATGTGAACCAACCATATCAAAATCCTTATTATTTACCATTTTATAGAGTTTAAATCAATTGGCAATTAGCCATTGTTTTGCCAACCATTCCAATAAACAATCTAATAAATAAATAGTGTTTATTATTTTTGTTCTCAATTCTCAAGAACAAAGAAAATGTATAAATTTACTTTCATGTTTAGGTTTTATTACAATTGTAATCATCACTTTTCAAAAGAATAAACATTGCCAAAAAGCGATGATAGTTGAAATAGAAACAATATCATGGGGAAAACTGTCCTTTTGATGTGCCATTTTTTGCAGGCACAAAGGTCCATGTTTACCTAAATAAGTTTAGAGAATAGTTTTAAAGAGTAACATGTTTGTGCATGGAAGGTGTTCTTGCAATGTTTAGAAATACATTCATCATTAATTGCTGTCTTATTTAGTTAAATATTTAAAGTGAAGACAACAGAATCGTCCATGAGTATTTCTTTTCGTACATATTCCTCTAATTTATTATTTCAGTCACTTACTGACTTAATTGTGTAGAATACATACATAGCCATGTTTTTTTTTTGTTACCAAACCTGACAAAGGATTTGTCAATGATTTAAGGTAAGGTTTTACAAGCCTGGATGCTTTTCCTGACACCCAATTCAGACACTCACAGTAGTAGAAGTACTCTAAGTTTATCAAGATACCATTTCTAGGAAGGTTGCCATTCAAGGCTAGAGACCCCATCCTAGTCATATTACTCTGTCCCGGACATTGACTTCTACCTGGATTCTATACTCTTGGAAATTATTTATATATATATATATAGGTAACTATACTCGTCTCAAATACCTTCGGTTTCTTGATTTGCCAATAATCAAATCAATATCAAAGGAAAAAAAAGAAAAGAAAGAGCCAGGAACATGAACGTCTGTCGAAAGTAATCGTACAGCTTACTGGCTCAAAGCCCAAAGGAAAAACCTTGACACAAGTAAACAACTAACTAAAAAAGTGCTCAATACAAAAGTAGAGCAGACTAGGTGACGATCCGCTTAGGTGAAACCTTGGTGGGTTTGTCTGGCTCTCTAGGTTTGACTATATATATATATATATATATATATATATATATATATATATATATATATATATATATTTGCGTATTTAGGCAGCAATCCTTCTTTCATGCACATTTCATTGAAAACGACAGACAAGGTGCTTTTATTTAGTTTTTTATACAATTTCTTATGCGACCTTTTTGGATGATAAATTATATAAAAACTGTCTGAATGTTCTTTTTATCTGAGCACTTTCGGCGATACATTTAGCCATTTTCAAGGATTAAATATTATTTACGAATTTAAATGCCCATTAAGGAATTGTATTCCTGATCAATCAAAATTCGTAAATAATTATATAGGCCACACTACAACATGTTTGACACGCAGACTCACTCTACACCTTTCTGACCATAGCTCAATTAGATCTTTTAAATATTCATGGAGACCTACAGGACCCTATTCATAACATACTTGTTGACAACACTAATATAATAGCATCATCTACATGCAAAAAAAGGCTAAAAATAATGGAAGCCTTATTAATAAAAACAAAAAAAAACAACACTTAATAATATTAACTTTGAATATGGACACAATATCTTGACCGTGTTTTGAAAAATGAAAACATTTTATAAAACATACATACAACAAACTATTTCTTATTTAACAGTTAAAATATTTAATCCTTGAAAACGGCTAAATGTATAGCCGAAAGTGCTTGGATAAAAAGAACATTCGGACAGTTTTTATATAATTTACCATCCGAAAAGAAAAAAATTATTAAATCACATGAGAAATTGTATAAAAAACTAAATAAAAGCACCTTGTCTGTTGTATTCACTGAAATATATATATCTATATCTGATGATCACAAAAGCGTGAAACACAGGGTCACAAACTCATATCCATACATCTAAATGTGTGTGTGTGTGTGTGTGTCATTGGCTCCTCTAAGACGCTCATCCACACTTTGACAGCTCTTGTTTTTCATCCTACAGAGTGACATGCCACCTCCTCACCACCAGAAAAACTACTGGGGGAGCTGGTTTAGACAACAACCACCTGTCCATGTGGCAGGTTATCGGGTTACATGTTACCACTAGCAGGCCTAAGCCTGACTTGAAATGTTCTTTCCAGGGAATTACCCTCTTGGTTTGTATTCATTCCAATCTTTTCTTTAAAAACAAAAGTGACTCCTCAAGGCTTCCATACATATCACTGGTCGTAATATTTCAGTATTTTCTATTTCTATTAATTGCATTACATATAATTATTTTCTCAAGTTCTAAGGTTTTTTTTTTTTTATTATTGCATACAATTTTCAGACTAGTATCTTCATTTTTGTTATTTTAACCAATATGTTCTTTGGCCTTCCTTGATTGCAATAGGCACTTTACAAAATTTAGAATTCATTAAAAAGTATTTTTCCTTTCTCATTTCTTTAAGTTTTCATAACTGAATGCCAAAGTTTCTTATCAAAAACCAAGAGTGAAATGTTTTTCTTTATCAAGGAATTAGACTGACATGTGAGATGTGTTAGTAGCCAAAAATGTTTCTCTTTAGCAAGAGTTCCTAAATTTTCTTTTTTTTTTATTAACTTCAGTGCAGTTTCTTTCAATTATGTGTCAAGGACAAATTATTCTACAGGTTTCAAATGTTTAATAAAATGTATCGCTGGTTATAGAACACTGTCTTAACGCATGCAAGATATATTGTGGCTAGGGTGGGAAACTCTGTTAAATTATAATAAACGACAAAGAAAATATATATATATATATATATATATATATATATATATATATATATATATATATATATATAAGTAATATTTAAATGAATTCCTTCAAATACACAATATACTTGAAAATTACATTGTCTAAATTCAACAAAGGACCAGATTTTTAGATTGTAAGGATTTTTTTGGAAATAATAATGATTTAATAATACAAGTCCTACTAATTAACCCATAGCTGGAGGAGAAGAGGTGGATTCATACCTTTCTCAAGGGTATTTGTACGTAAGTGAATGTACCGAACCTGACTGAAATGAACACATGGCTCTCTGATTTCCAATTCCAAGTCATTATCTGAACTTACAGCATCTGGTATTCTCAAGCAGACACCCATCTAAGTACTGACTAAGCTCAATGTTGCTTAACTTCAGTGATTATACAAGAACCCATGTTTCAACATAGTTAGAATCCCTGGTCCCCCAATGCTGTGGGCATTCCTGAAAAATGTCCCTATTTTCACCATCATATTTTATGCTGGTAATTGTTGAAACAATTTACAAATCCAAATTGCTTTATTAGTTGCAATAGAAAAAAGAAATCCTTATTTCATGGATCCAAAACTTTCCATATGATTTAATATCAAATTCCTACTTTGCCTAAAATTCGTCCCCATTAGATCTGAAATTCCTCCCTTGACAGCCAAATGCCCCTGTCTGAGAATTGCTATCTGACAAAGCTATGGATGTTAAAATGTCAATCTGTATGAATACAAATGGGTGCTGAAAAAGCTTGAGTCACTTCCCAAAATCTATTTAAATGACTAAACTTCAGAATTTTCTTTGGAAGATCTTGGTCAGGTTAAGAACTTTTCAGCACCTCATCATACAAATAACCATAAGGAATAATTGGGGAAAGAAAAATTTAGGCATCTAACCAAACTGAACGCAAATTTATGAAAAACTGACCATATTTTAATTGTTTCACAAGAAGTTGATTTTGTTTAAAGTTTGACATTTTTACTTACATTTTTTTTTAAGATGATATTTCATTTCCAAATAAGATTTTATTTTTTTTAATTTTAAATTAAAGTTAAAATAAAAAAAATTTTAGTTTATTTTTAATCTATTTTTTTTTTTTTTTTAGACAACTTCAAAAAGATTTCATTCAGAATTTTCCCATTTTCTATTTGACAATTGAGCCATAATACTGACCATACAAACACAGTAGCTGGGATCAATTGCTATTAATGAAAAACTTCAAAGGAATCTTCAGTGAACTCAAAGATAACCTCATTGTATTAATGGACATTATTTCAAATAATTTTAGAGAAACTGGTTAAAAGTTCAATAAATGGTATGACCATTTTTGTATTGCATCATCATTTGTTATATGAAAACTAGATTTTATATAATCGGAGAAAAATCAGTACAATTGCTGGATGTGAAGGAGAAACAAAAATATCAACTAAAATTATATAGACTATAACTCCAGAAAGTGTGCTTAGTAGATCAAGAAGGCTTACATACAGTGCAGCAAGAACTTCTCCATTGAATTTACTGAGAATTTTTAATTAAGTATTCTTTAGGATGCAAATTGCCAATTTGTTGTCCAGGTGAAATAAATATACAAGAGGAAGATTTTGATTAAATAAATAAATTTATCTATTTTATTTTCAGTTTGTTTAATAACTCCGAAATTATATACAGTGTAACCCGGATATAAGAGATATTTTCTCTGGTCCCAAATTAGAGCCTGTGTTAATGTATATATAATAGACTAAACCCAGATATAAGAGACAGTCTCCGGTCCCGACAACTCTCTTATATCCGGGTTACACTGTATTGTACAAATTGATATATTCTTAAATCGTTTTTAAAATGAAGTATTTTCACAATTACAATTATTTTAACTTTTCTTTTTTCAACAAATGATTTATTAATGACAATTAAATGGAATAAAAGATAAACTTATCAAAATATCATTGCTTTAGAAAACAAAGGCAAAAAAAACAAACTTACCAATTCCAATTCTGCTAGATACAGGCACTTTACACTGGATACATTTCTTGATCATAATTTTTAGACAACATTCTTCACAGGCAATAACGTGTCCACATGGCTGGAACTTGACAGTGGCTGCATTCTCTGAACAAACCATACATTCACTGGTATTGCATGACGGGCTGTCTGTCAAATTTCGTGGCATACTATAAACAAGACACAAAAATAAATTTAATAAAAAGAAAACTTTTTGTTGCAAGATGCGCAAGTCACAAAGATTTTAAATCAACCTCTATAGAGCATGACTATTTATGTCGGGGGGAGGGCAAATTTCTCAGTATGAGGGGCAAATATTTTAGACATTTTTGAAGAAAGAAAGAAAAAAAAAATTTTCAATGGCAATGGTTAAAAATAGCCATTTCCATACAGGCAACATTTGGCAGACACTGATCAAACAATATTATTGTATTGGGAGTTGAAATTTTCAGGAAAATAGGGTTCTCAAGTTCACTGTTAAAACTCTTTCTTGTATTGATGGGAGTTTCCTTCCAAACTTTTTGTCTAAGGTAATGTGGAAAGACAACACCTTGGTTATATAATTATTGTCCTTTCCAATTAGGAGGCTTATGGCAATATTCAGCAACCCTGTGGAGATTGGCCTAATTTACTGGTAATGTTGACTTATCTGTCTGTGGTTGTTCTTCTGCCTACTCAGTGGTAGCCATGTTGTCTGTATTGCTGGTTTTGATGCAGGATATCTTCAATATTATTTCAAAAGGAAACTGCAGCTTCCTTGTTCTTTGTGAAAATTCAGGCATCTGTAGCTGGGTTTAAAATCTTCAACTGATGGCTGCAACATATGCCAACTTCAAGGAGTGAAAAACTCTTTCAAATTAACTTCTCATAAAATATGTCGCTTTCTACTCTGGAGAAAGTGTCAAGTAACTAGAAACATTTTTTATTTAATGTCAAGCTAAATAAATTCAGAATATAAAAATTCTTTTTTTTTATTACCACTTAATGGTATAAATAATGAAATAGGTTTTTATCTCAGAACTTGTCCCAAGTTCTCAAAAGATTTCTTCCATTTCAAAATACTCAACATAAAAAATGTCGTCCAATGATGGATAATTTTGGGCCTCCAAATCCTTTCTGTCTAAAAATGCGCATATTTCCCCAGGTGTCAACAGAGTCAAAAAAAACCCCAAAAAACTAGTAACTTTCAAATCTAACCAATCAGAGGGTGACATGACAAGATAGTAAAAGCAAATAACCGTTACTAGAAATAAATTTCTTTACAAAAAAAAGAACATTTGTTCGCATTTTAAAAAAGAAACTAATTTGCACAAATTATTAGAATTAGAATATTGATCAGTTTTCAATGTATTTTTCTTAAATAAATTTCTTTAAGATAGATTATGGTGAGAAAAATTGTCTAGCATGACACGGTGAACCAACTTTCCTAGCAGAAGACCTAGCAATTGATTCAATGTAATCTTTCCACTGCATGTCAGCAAAAAATGTTATTTTGCTATTTCATCTCAATTATTTCATATCAGTTTTTCTCTACAAAAATGTTATCTAAAATTATGGCAATTTTTCATGAGAGATTTAAAGTATTTGCAGAACCAAAATACAAACTTACTGTGTACTGGCAAACTGTTTAACTCTTTCTTCTAAGACTGGATCATTGATCATACCAAGGGGCGTGGTATTACGGTGGTTCTTGTGAAACAGGTTGGCACCCTGCTGGACCAGGTAGCAGGCAATCGCCAGACCAGAGCGTTCATCTTCCTCACTCAAGCCAAGTTGAGAACGAATCTATGAAAAAAAAAAAATAATCAGTATCAAAAAGAATTTTTTTTATAGTTTTATAAATTTTGATTAGCATTGTTTTGAATTGTTGTGTGTGTGTGTGTGTGTGTGCGTGCGTTTGTGAATATGTGTGTGTGTGTGTGAATATATGTGTGTGTGTGTGTGTGTGTGTGTGTGTGTGTATATTTAGGCAGCAATCCTTCATTTATACATGTTTCATTAAAGATGACAGACGAGGTACTGCAATTAAGCTTTTTTAATTTTTCTTGTGTTCGAACAAGTGTTTCCTTGTTTGGACACAGAGTGTGTAGAAACTGTCCAAATGTAAAAAAAAAAAAAAAAAATTAAAAATAATGAAAGCCTTAATAATAAAAAAGAAAAACCAACACTTAATAATATTAACTATGAACACGGCCACAATGTGTTCGGAAAATAAAACATCCCTATAACACTAAAACATACACATAACCCATACACCCAATTAAAAAAACAAAAATAAAATCATCCTTGATAATGGCTAAAAGTATAGCCAAAAGCACTTGGAATTATAGATCATTTGGGCACTTTCTACACACTCTGTGTCCAAAAAAGAAAATACCCTTTCGAACACAAAAAAAATTAAATAAAAAGCTTAATTGTAGTACCTTGCTGTCATCTTTAATGAAACGCACACACGCACACATGTATGTATGTATATATATATATATATATATATATATATATATATATATATATATATATATATACAAGTGGACATTGAAGTCAAAACCTAGAGGCAACAGTTTGTTTCATGCTTAAATGTAATCGTCAGGCCATATATTTTTTTTTCTTTTTTTAATTTCTCTTTGTTTGTCTTCAGTTCTAATGATTTTCCCATTTCCTTTTATGGACACAGAGTGTGTAGAAACTGTCCAAATGTTCTAATCATTTTCCCATTTTCCTTTTATGGACACAGAGTGTGTAGAAACTGTCCAAATGTTCTAATCATTTTCCCATTTTCCTTTTATGGACACAGAGTATGTAGAAACTGTCCAAATGTTCTAATCATTTTCCCATTTTCCTTTTATGGACACAGAGTATGTAGAAACTGTCCAAATGTTCCAAATCATTTTCCCATTTTCCTTTTATGGACACAGAGTGTGTAGAAACTGTCCAAATGTTCTAATCATTTTCCCATTTTTCTTTTATGGACACAGAGTGTGTAGAAACTGTCCAAATGTTCTAATCATTTTCCCATTTTCCTTTTATGGACACAGAGTATGTAGAAACGGTCCAAATGTTCTAATCATTTTCCCATTTTCCTTTTATGGACACAGAGTATGTAGAAACTGTCCAAATGTTCCAAATCATTTTCCCATTTTCCTTTTATGGACACAGAGTATGTACAAACTGTCCAAATGCTCTAATGATTTTCCCATTTTCCTTTTATGGACACAGAGTGTGTAGAAACTGTCCAAATGTTCTAATCATTTTCCCATTTTCCTTTTATGGACACAGAGTGTGTAGAAACTGTCCAAATGTTCTAATCATTTTCCCATTTTTCTTTTATGGACACAGAGTATGTAGAAACTGTCCAAATGTTCCAAATCATTTTCCCATTTTCCTTTTATGGACACAGAGTATGTAGAAACTGTCCAAATGTTCCAAATCATTTTCCCATTTTCCTTTTATGGACACAGAGTATGTAGAAACTGTCCAAATGTTCTAATCATTTTCCCATTTTCCTTTTATGGACACAGAGTGTGTAGAAACTGTCCAAATGTTCCAAATCATTTTCCCATTTTCCTTTTATGGACACAGAGTATGTAGAAACTGTCCAAATGCTCTAATGATTTTCCCATTTTCCTTTTATGGACACAGAGTGTGTAGAAACTGTCCAAATGTTCTAATCATTTTCCTTTTATGGACACAGAGTATGTAGAAACTGTCCAAATGTTCCAAATCATTTTCCCATTTTCCTTTTATGGACACAGAGTATGTAGAAACTGTCCAAATGTTCCAAATCATTTTCCCATTTTCCTTTTATGGACACAGAGTATGTAGAAACTGTCCAAATGTTCTAATCATTTTCCCATTTTCCTTTTATGGACACAGAGTATGTAGAAACTGTCCAAATGTTCTAATCATTTTCCTTTTATGGACACAGAGTGTGTAGAAACTGTCCAAATGTTCTAATCATTTTCCCATTTTCCTTTTATGGACACAGAGTATGTAGAAACGGTCCAAATGTTCTAATCATTTTCCCATTTTCCTTTTATGGACACAGAGTATGTAGAAACTGTCCAAATGTTCCAAATCATTTTCCCATTTTCCTTTTATGGACACAGAGTATGTACAAACTGTCCAAATGCTCTAATGATTTTCCCATTTTCCTTTTATGGACACAGAGTGTGTAGAAACTGTCCAAATGTTCTAATCATTTTCCCATTTTCCTTTTATGGACACAGAGTGTGTAGAAACTGTCCAAATGTTCTAATCATTTTCCCATTTTTCTTTTATGGACACAGAGTATGTAGAAACTGTCCAAATGTTCCAAATCATTTTCCCATTTTCCTTTTATGGACACAGAGTATGTAGAAACTGTCCAAATGTTCCAAATCATTTTCCCATTTTCCTTTTATGGACACAGAGTATGTAGAAACTGTCCAAATGTTCTAATCATTTTCCCATTTTCCTTTTATGGACACAGAGTGTGTAGAAACTGTCCAAATGTTCCAAATCATTTTCCCATTTTCCTTTTATGGACACAGAGTATGTAGAAACTGTCCAAATGCTCTAATGATTTTCCCATTTTCCTTTTATGGACACAGAGTGTGTAGAAACTGTCCAAATGTTCTAATCATTTTCCTTTTATGGACACAGAGTATGTAGAAACTGTCCAAATGTTCCAAATCATTTTCCCATTTTCCTTTTATGGACACAGAGTATGTAGAAACTGTCCAAATGTTCCAAATCATTTTCCCATTTTCCTTTTATGGACACAGAGTATGTAGAAACTGTCCAAATGTTCTAATCATTTTCCCATTTTCCTTTTATGGACACAGAGTATGTAGAAACTGTCCAAATGTTCTAATCATTTTCCTTTTATGGACACAGAGTGTGTAGAAACTGTCCAAATGTTCTAATCATTTTCCCATTTTCCTTTTATGGACACAGAGTATGTAGAAACTGTCAAAATGTTCCAAATCATTTTCCCATTTTCCTTTTATGGACACAGAGTATGTAGAAACTGTCCAAATGTTCCAAATCATTTTCCCATTTTCCTTTTATGGACACAGAGTATGTAGAAACTGTCCAAATGTTCCAAATCATTTTCCCATTTTCCTTTTATGGACACAGAATATGTAGAAACTGTCCAAATGTTCCAAATCATTTTCCCATTTTCCTTTTATGGACACAGAGTATGTAGAAACTGTCCAAATGTTCTAATCATTTTCCCATTTTCCTTTTATGGACACAGAGTGTGTAGAAACTGTCCAAATGTTCTAATCATTTTCCCATTTTCCTTTTATGGACACAGAGTATGTAGAAACTGTCCAAATGTTCTAATCATTTTCTCATTTTCCTTTTATGGACACAGAGTATGTAGAAACTGTCCAAATGTTCTTATCATTTTCCCATTTTCCTTTTATGGACACAGAGTGTGTAGAAACTGTCCAAATGTTCTAATCATTTTCCTTTTATGGACACAGAGTATGTAGAAACTGTCCAAATGTTCCAAATCATTTTCCCATTTTCCTTTTATGGACACAGAGTATGTAGAAACTGTCCAAATGTTCCAAATCATTTTCCCATTTTCCTTTTATGGACACAGAGTATGTAGAAACTGTCCAAATGTTCTAATCATTTTCCCATTTTCCTTTTATGGACACAGAGTGTGTAGAAACTGTCCAAATGTTCTAATCATTTTCCTTTTATGGACACAGAGTATGTAGAAACTGTCCAAATGTTCCAAATCATTTTCCCATTTTCCTTTTATGGACACAGAGTATGTAGAAACTGTCCAAATGTTCCAAATCATTTTCCCATTTTCCTTTTATGGACACAGAGTATGTAGAAACTGTCCAAATGTTCCAAATCATTTTCCCATTTTCCTTTTATGGACACAGAGTGTGTAGAAACTGTCCAAATGTTCCAAATCATTTTCCCATTTTCCTTTTATGGACACAGAGTATGTAGAAACTGTCCAAATGTTCTAATCATTTTCCCATTTTCCTTTTATGGACACAGAGTGTGTAGAAACTGTCCAAATGTTCTAATCATTTTCCCATTTTCCTTTTATGGACACAGAGTATGTAGAAACTGTCCAAATGTTCTAATCATTTTCCCATTTTCTTTTTATGGACACAGAGTATGTAGAAACTGTCCAAATGTTCTAATCATTTTCTCATTTTCCTTTTATGGACACAGAGTATGTAGAAACTGTCCAAATGTTCTTATCATTTTCCCATTTTCCTTTTATGGACACAGAGTGTGTAGAAACTGTCCAAATGTTCTAATCATTTTCCTTTTATGGACACAGAGTATGTAGAAACTGTCCAAATGTTCCAAATCATTTTCCCATTTTCCTTTTATGGACACAGAGTATGTAGAAACTGTCCAAATGTTCTAATCATTTTCCCATTTTCCTTTTATGGACACAGAGTGTGTAGAAACTGTCCAAATGTTCTAATCATTTTCCTTTTATGGACACAGAGTATGTAGAAACTGTCCAAATGTTCCAAATGATTTTCCCATTTTCCTTTTATGGACACAGAGTATGTAGAAACTGTCCAAATGTTCCAAATCATTTTCCCATTTTCCTTTTATGGACACAGAGTATGTAGAAACTGTCCAAATGTTCCAAATCATTTTCCCATTTTCCTTTTATGGACACAGAGTGTGTAGAAACTATCCAAATGTTCTAATCATTTTCCTTTTATGGACACAGAGTATGTAGAAACTGTCCAAATGTTCCAAATCATTTTCCCATTTTCCTTTTATGGACACAGAGTATGTAGAAACTGTCCAAATGTTCCAAATCATTTTCCCATTTTCCTTTTATGGACACAGAGTATGTAGAAACTGTCCAAATGTTCCAAATCATTTTCCCATTTTCCTTTTATGGACACAGAGTATGTAGAAACTGTCCAAATGTTCCAAATCATTTTCCCATTTTCCTTTTATGGACACAGAGTATGTAGAAACTGTCCAAATGTTCCAAATCATTTTCCCATTTTCCTTTTATGGACACAGAGTATGTAGAAACTGTCCAAATGTTCCAAATCATTTTCCCATTTTCCTTTTATGGACACAGAGTGTGTAGAAACTGTCCAAATGTTCTAATCATTTTCCCATTTTCCTTTTATGGACACAGAGTATGTAGAAACTGTCCAAATGTTCTAATCATTTTCCTATTTTCTTTTTATGGACACAGAGTATGTAGAAACTGTCCAAATGTTCTAATCATTTTCCCATTTTCCTTTTATGGACACAGAGTATGTAGAAATTGTCCAAATGTTCTAATCATTTTCCCATTTTCCTTTTATGGACACAGAGTGTGTAGAAACTGTCCAAATGTTCTAATCATTTTCCTTTTATGGACACAGAGTATGTAGAAACTGTCCAAATGTTCCAAATCATTTTCCCATTTTCCTTTTATGGACACAGAGTATGTAGAAACTGTCCAAATGTTCCAAATCATTTTCCCATTTTCCTTTTATGGACACAGAGTGTGTAGAAACTGTCCAAATGTTCCAAATCATTTTCCCATTTTCCTTTTATGGACATAGAGTGTGTAGAAACTGTCCAAATGTTCCAATCATTTTCCCATTTTCCTTTTATGGACACAGAGTGTGTAGAAACTGTCCGAATGTTCTAATCATTTTCCCATTTTCCGGGCACAATTAATGCATAAATTTGTCCAGTGGCTTCTGTACACTTCCAGCTTTCATAAGCCATTATCAAAGAATTTTTTGTGGGTTAATGATATTGTGTCTATTGGAATGATAATTGTAACTGAAATTGACCATTTCCATACAGAAAAGATTTGGTATTCATTGACTGTCAGTTAAAATTCATAAAATCTTTTTTAAAAGTATTTTTTCAGGAAATTAGATTTCATAAGTCCAATAACTGTTATAGTGTGGAAAGTCAGCATTTTGTTTATATAATTATTTTCCCAGTTTGTTACATGTGCCGCCCATTTTTGTTGTTGCTGTTGTTGGATTGGTCGTTTTTTTTTTGAGCGTCACATCTTCATATGATTTACAACTTGGTCATTGTGATATGATCAACTAATAACACTGGAATGTGACTAGTGAGTACCAATTGGCAACAATTTACAACAAGGTCAAGCAAAAATTAATTTTCATAAAATGTACAATGGTGAAGGAGCTCCAAGAAAAATGAATGTCTGTAAATTTAAGGAGGAAATTCATTCAAAGTAGTGCAAACCAAAATTAAAATAACACAAAGTTTAATAAAAAGTAGAAAAATTTCAGGACAAATTATAATTGTCTAAACGTAGATTTAAGAAAATAAACTGAACTTTAAAAAAGGCTACAAGTAATTTTTTTCCCATTTTGCTTTCTGATAATATAAATCTATATAAATAAAGCACAGTGTAGGGTGTCCATCCATCCGTTTTTTTGATCTCAACAAACTTGTAGTAACACACGATTAAAAAATCAAATAAGTAACTCAAAGTTAAATTTAAATATTGAACACAGTGAAAGGTTTAAAAGGCAAATCTTTATTAAATGTTTAACTTTAATTTCATTTTTCATTGGAATTGATATCATCTAATTAAACTGTAATTATAACTGAAGCTAGGTACAGTAAGTTGCTCATACATTTTTTTCATTTTCTAGCAAGTGTACTCTGACATATTCAAAATAGTTCAGGTTCCCTAATGTCTTGATGTGAGGGGATCATAAAGAATGGTGATTTTAAAAGAAAATAAAAATTGCACACAAAATAAATGTAAACAAACTACGGAGATTGGGTGCGTATATGAAGAAAAATTGTGTCAAATAAAGATAAAATAATTTTACTATTTTTAGGTTCTTTTGATGATCTTTGGATGATGACCATTCCCTTGTTTGAGAAGGAATAGAGTTTTGATCATCTATTACCATTTCACTTGGTTCTTCAATGATGTACTGGGGGTGCGTTATTTTTTTTATGCACCTTTTGATTCTCTTGGGAATGTTTCTATTTCTTGAAGGATTTTTGTACTTTGGATTGGGATTTTCAGAGTTAATTGTTTGTTTTTTTTTTGTTTGAGGTTGACAAGATAGGATTTGTTTTGACTATGGGAGTTTGATTTGTGTGTAATATACTACATTTTAGTAGTTCTACTAGACTTTTTAATTCATTTATTAGACTGTCCTGGGTAAGATGATAAACTATGTCCAACAGCAAGGCCTCTGTTCAGGAGGTTTTGAGGAGCGTGGAACCACCTCTTAATTGCTGGTGTTCCCAGGTCCATCCTGACCTGGGATACTAGCACCTGTTAGGGTCCCAACTATGGGTAAATAGTTAGCCCACAAACTGGGGTTAAAACACTATGTAAGTAAAAAATAGGTTTTAATACCAGAAATACTTTGTAAAAAAAAATTTTAAAAATTAAAAAAAAATTATTACCAGCAATACATTTTTGAAAAAAGATATTACCAGCAATACATTTTGAAGACAAAATATTACCAGAAATAAAAATTTTGTCAGCATTAAATAACCCATTGAGGTTGATATGCCATAAAACAAAACAAAACAATCATTTATTAGAGTTGTAAGATCTTGGCTTCTTATCGCATTATTCTCTTAGATGTCATTTTGGTGAATTGATATTTTAGCGATATTTGCATATGATGCTGAAAATGAATAAGATTTGCCCTGTTTTCTGGCTTCTTGGAACAAAATGTTTTGCATGTATTTTATTCTTATTTCCTTTTCTTTTTTCCAGATGTTACACTCTTTAGAATCTGCTGAGTGTTTTTTTTACAGTTTGGCCTTTCACAGGGCGACTCTTCATGACCCGACTCAAGTTCCCCACATCTTTGACAGACTGATGCCCTCGTATAAATATTTTGTAGATGACCGAACTTCTGACAGATGTGACATCTACGGGGATTAGGGATGTATGGCTCTACCATGACTATTGAGTATCCTATCTTTATTTCTTTAGGTAGAGGAAGTTTGTTGAATATCAAAATGTACGTGTTTGTGTTTATTGAGGTGACATTTTTTTTTTATTTGAATTCTTTTGATGTCTGTTACTCCTTGCTTTTTTTAGGGTGTCATCCTAAGAATAGCTTACTACTTATTATGCTGCAGCAAGGCACTTTAAATTCAGGCAGTAAGTGCTCATTTGGACAGGTTTTGTTAAAGACAAGTTGTGTCTTGTTTTTTTAGATCATTTTTTTTTAATGGACAGCTTGATTTCCATATATTAGAATTGAAGGTACGAAGTAAGTGTCCATAGTCTGTGCCAGCTTATTTGGTTTGGTTTGTTTTGTTTTGTTTTACAGCATATCAACCTCAATGGGTCATTTAATGCCGACAACATTTTTTTCTCTCCTGGTAATATTTTTGTTTTGTCAAAAATCTATTTCTGTTAATATTTTTTTCCTCAAAAAGGTATAGCTGATAATATTACTTTTCCAAAATGTATAGCTGGTAATATTTTTTCAAAAACGTATAGCCAGCAACACTATTCTTTAAAAAAAAACAAAACAAAAAAAACGTATAGCTGTTAATATTATTTTTTCAAAAATGTACAGCTGGCAATATGATTTTTTCAAAAACCTATTATCAGAGGCCTTGCTGTTGGATGTAGTTTATCGTCATACCCCGGACGCTGATGTACTTTATCGTTATACCCAGGACGCACCAGCTTATTTGATATTTCAAGTTTTTGATAGACTTCAATAATTGTCATGAATCAATGTCCATTTTATTAGAATCCTGCGATGACATTTCTACCTCAAAATTTAAATATGATGCGTTATTTTTAATTTCCGAATATCACATGACAATTTTTAATTTAAATGTTTGTGATGTGAATGTGAGTATTTATTAAGCTTAACTTAGTCTGGCACAAGGCTACACAAAAATGAAATTCATTGGCTATCAAAGTAACTGCAAATTATAATAAATTGGGAGATTTGTTTGCTGACCATTACAGAGAGAGAAATTAACAGAATTTTACTCACAGCATCCAACCTGGGAGATTGTTCACTGTCTGTTGCAACTGTTTGTCTCATGAGAGCCAAATGCAAGCAGGTGTCTCCATCCTCATCCTCTACATTAATATCTGCTCCTTTAGACACCAAAAGCTCTATAAGAGACATGTGTCCCTGGGACACTGCAAGCAGTAATGGCGTCTGTAGTCGGTTATTCCTGATATCTAACTGTGCTTGGCCCTAAATGAAATGGAAAAAAATAAAGATAGAAATAAAAGATGAAAAAAAAAAAAGGTACCATATTTGATGGCCTATGAATCCCATCTCTATTTTCATCAATATTAAAAAAAAAAACAAACAATCTTTGGATGGTCCATTGAATGTTATTGGAATTTCATCCATGTCCCCAATTTGAAATAAATTTATTTCTGTTCATTTGAGACAAATTTATGAAATCCTAACACATTTGTAGGTGAAAAAACAGTGGGTTTTCCATGTCATCAAATACAGTACACAAAATATATGTGCAGATGGATTTGGGAAGAAGTAAAATATTTATACAGGTTTCAAAATCAAAAGGACCCTACAAGAAAAAATATTATAAAAGACACAGTGTCTGCTATATAATTGTCAGTGAAAGTCAATTCACTCTTAAGATTATTATTTCTTTTATTACAGAAAATAATTATTAATGATTAGCCAAATCGCTGTCGTACTAACATCTCTCTTAATAATCCAGCAGACAATGTCATTTTATTTATGGTATTTATGGATTTTTGGAAAATGCCTTATATAGTTTCCATTCTTTGAACACTGCGTATCTGAAAAATGGTGCTTTTATTGTTATTTGGCCTTTTAGCTGGGATGATAGTATAGTATCAGGCAAAAAAGCTACATTTCATCTCTCAGTTGTGTGTGTCTTTGGAAAGAGTGCAACGGAAAATATTATTGAGTGATGTCCAGTCTTAGACAGCAGCTGCTCGCAACAATAACACCCTCATTGCACTAAAGAGGGTGGATTGGTAGTAATACCAATGTCAGTGTAATGATGGTTTCAGACTCTAAGCTATTTTTGGACCTGGCCTGGGTGCACATGCTCAGGCTACCCACATTAAACTGACCGTGTGTCATATCCTGCCAGCTTAGGGCAGCAAGAAAATACAATCACTTCTTGGCCTTTTGGCTAAGTATGATCAAAGTGTGATATCTGTTCTTATCAGTTTAATCTGATTCTCTCTCTCCACATCTGTCTTCTCTTCTTTCTTTTTTCTTTCTTTCATTTTCTCACTGAAACCATGTAGTGTCTTTTCCCCAATTTCCACAAAATCAAAATGGAATAGTTGATTATTTAAGAGGTATTAGTTAGCATGTCATGTGAACTACTGAAGAGAAGGGACAAGTAGAATTATCATAGGATATTATTTAAGAAATAATATTATATTTTTTATCACAGCTGTAATTTAACATTTGTCCCTCCCTCTTGTTCTGAAGGCATGAATCTGTCTCTTCCCCCTTCAGCTGTGGGTGAAGTGAGCTGAACTCTCTAGCCCTTAGTAGCAACAAGTGTAAGAGAAATTCAAACAATGGAGAAAGCAATTGAAAACTACCAGACTATCTTTCTGTGATAAGGCATGGCAATTCAAGGATAATACAGAAAAGAAACCTGTGGAGAGCCACGAATGTTGATGTCCTTAAGGGATAATTAAAAGAAATATTATTCAAAACTTTAAAAGATATTTTCTTGCTATCTTGCCTGTTATTTGAATATTGTTTTTCATGTTATTGAAACGTTTTTTTAAAAAAAACTGTAGTTTAAATGAGTCTCTATTACCATGATGTCCAAATCAAGATACTGCTGGTTCAATTCGCCGTTCTTGCTTTCTGAAGACATCACAATATTAAATCCGACTGCTGTTCTCCCGTTTTCACTGCTTCAGCCCTTTTATCAGGCCAACACCGTGGTCGACCAACCAATCAGCGTTCTTCGCTTTTATTCTCAGTTACTCAGGCAAATAGCCTCCTCCAGTTCGACCAATCAGCACACGACTTTCTATTGGTGGAAGCATGCCAAACTGTACAAAAACCCTTGTTACTGCACATACTGCTGGAATTGCTAGACAAGAGAGTAATGCCATTTTCACAGAGCAAACTTGCCGATGTCACGTGCCGCATGTTAAGGTAAGACCCTTATTTTCCTATGCACCAGATGCAAGCCATTCTGGCTCGCTTGCTTCTATGGGGCTGTTCACCACAAAAACATTAACCTGCGATATTCTTTCCTGAATTTTTTTTTTTTATATTTAAAAAAGGCCATAAATATTACATAGAATTATGATAAAGTCTTCTAGCAATATGTCATCTCATGACAGGAAGAGAAACAACTTCTGGAAAAATAAAATGAGCAAATAAAAGAGAGGGATGACAAACCACAGTAAGTAGAGTATTGGCCACTTCCCTGTGGCCATTCAAGGCTGCTAGATGAAGAGCAGAGAAGCCATCATCTTTCTTTATATCAACAATATGTCTGCACTTTTGTAAGATTCTTTCCGTTGCACTAAAAAGAGAGAAAAATACAAAGAAACATTAAATAACGAGAAATTAAGATCAAATGTACACCATGACACTTTTCTTGGTTGTTAAAAAATGTTCTGCATTTATGAGTGAAACAATAAAATTCTTTTTTTTAATCATTTCACCCCTAGTAAGGCAATAATGCCACTAAGACACAAGTGGTTACTGCGAGTGAAAGAGAATGTGAAAGCATAATAAAAGAACAGGATTCAGGAAGATAGAAGATGGTGATTGACAATGCATTGAATTTCTTTGAGGCTTATAGGTGGCAGGAAAACAAGAAACTAAAAGAGAATTTCATAGGTGAGAAGTACAAGAAAATATTTCTTGTACAAAACTTCTTTAGATGGCCATATCTTTGACATTTGTGGCATCTTCTAGGATTTGGAATATATTTATCTACTTTGGCTATTAAATATCCAATTTTAATTTCGGATGGTGGTGTCGGAATATTGAAACTTAATATACATGTGTTTGTATTTATTATTTGATTTTTAATGGTTATCATTTTGACGTCAGTCACATTTTGTTTTTTTAAACTCTGCTTTAATCTTTTCTATCGTACAAAGCGATAGATTAGATCTCTATTACTAACTATACCTCTAGAGGTATTTAATCTTTCATGGAGGTATGCTTTTTTAATGTCATGGAATTTTTTCATCCTTAACAGGATGCTTGCATGTTTTTTTATTTTGTATTTCTACCAGGATGGTTCCATTTTTTAAAGTTTTTTACTGACTTAGGATTGACCATATTTGATATAACCCTCTGTATCAGGAATGGTGATAATTTAGTTAGTGGCGCCTCCTCTCTAGATTCTAATATTATGAATCTAGGAAAGGGTACCCCAGCCTGCTCTTGATCAGAATCTGACTCCATGCGGAAGTCTTTTAGGTTGGGTATTTTTTTCTGTATTCATATGATGAAATTATGTTTCACTGACTGTGCTCCCCACCCACCATAGAAGCCCTACAAGGGGTGATGACAAGGAGAAACCCATTTTCTTTGGCAGATCAGGTCTATACACTCAGTATACTCAGGATTAGGTAATAACTTCCTACGTCATAGTTCCTAAGTTAACTTTTTGCTCAGGCATAGTTTGAAACAATCGTCCCTTCTTAGAATGACTGCCCCTGCAGCCATGGCATTCTGATTCAGCTTTTTACAGAGTTTGTAAGAATCTGAATTAGGGCTTGGCGTGACTAGCCTGTTGATCGGATCAGGCTTCTCCGACCACCTGTCTAGCCCAGATAAAGTGATGCATTGGGATTCAGGAGTTAAACCATCCCTCCTCCAGAAGCCCTCAATCACTAGGATTCTATCCCCAGGAATCACAGGTCACCACTACCCACGGCCAACAGGTGACTTAATTGTGGTGGGGAGTACGGGGGTGGGAGGGTACCTATCTGCAGAGGTGCAGTTGGTGTATTCTGAAGCCCCAGCTGACAGGGCAAAGGTTGATGAAAGAAGAGTGATTTTTTTTTTCCTTTTTAATAGCAGAATAATAAAAAGGAAACACATCCCTACAATACAAGTACTTACAAATTATTCCCCTTGAGAGCCGCATGGTGAAGTACATTGAAGCCTCGGTTGTTACGCAATGTGAAGTCAACACCCGGGTAATTAATTAAGAGGTCAATAATTTGCCTATTCTCTTTACCAATTGCATCATGGAGAGCTGTATCTCCATAGGCATCCTGAAATGAGAAGAAAAGCAAATCTGAAAATGTACTTTTGTTGGGAATCAATTATTTATGATTAACGAACAACAAGCTTGAATTATTTTCTTAATATTCTGGAGTTTATTTCCATCATCTTTTTATTCCTTCCATGATAATTTTCTTTGGTTGATGTAAATAAAAAGGAAAATATTAACAAGATTTTAACAAGATTCACCCAACACATTTCTTCAATATTGAGCTTCTTTTTTCTTTCCTTTTTTGCTGGAGAGTTACTTTCATTCTTTACATTTTAAAATTGTCTGGTGGAAAAGAATAAATCTAATAAGTTTGGATGCTTAAAATATAGTATATTATAGATATCTACTCAGCTAAACAGTCTGACACAAATATAGGACACATAGTATTACTATAATAGAAATGGATCATTGTTATAGCAAATATCTTTTTTTTTTTGTATAAGTAACTTGTTGAGCTTTACTCAAATTTGACTAAATCTTAAACAACTCCACTTCAGATGTAGATTAAGCAATAAAAAAGGAAAAAATTAAACAAAAGGAGTTACTATATAAGTTATTTTATACTGTATTTAAGAATTCTACCAATTCTACTAGTTTATTTACATTGAAATGGATTTCTTTTCTATTTATTAGAATCAAGCTTAAAAAAAATTATTATCTTATTTTAGATAAAGCAACAGCCAGCATTTTTCACTAATAATTTTCTTTTTTTCTCTATAGAAAGCAATTAAAAAAAGAAAATAACTGCTCAAAAATTTTGAACTTAATACACAATTTTTTATAAAGCAATTTGTTTATGGACAGAGTTGTTTAAACAACACACAAAAAAAATGAAAAATGTATGTTGGTTCCAATCCTGTTAAGAATGACAGCAAAAACATGCCCTCTCCCCAAATCATACAGATGCATACTGGGATTTCTTCCTAACCAATAAAATGGACCACTTCTTAGTCTCATCTGCTATATTTTTGTTCTTTGATGTCTTGAAGTCAGAACACTACAATCACTTGACTGTATCCCTTTTGCATGTTAACTTCATTCTTACTTTGTAAACATTTGGCCTTATTACTGTTGCCTAGTTTTGTTTTGCATATATAATCGCCCTGTTCTTTTCTTTCTGATGTTATTATTTTTTGGAATTGACAACATTTTCAATAAATGATAACAAAAGAAAGAAAAAAAAAACAGGGAAAATAATAGTAAGCAAACAATATATATGCAAAACAAAACTAGGTCAAAAACACTAATAAGTCAAAAAGTTCACAAAGAATGGTATTAACAAGCAAAACGGATACAGTATTCTGAAGTATATATATATAATATATATATATATATATAATATATATATATATATATATATATATATATATATATACACACACAGAGTGTGTGGGGAAGCAAAAATTATAGTAAAATTTAAATTTTCCATGAAATAAAACCAAATGCAGAAGAAAGAAAATACTGTCACTAATTAATATACAACTATTTTTCAGGAATATTTTGGAATATGTGATGGTAAATAAATACTCTTATTCTTCTATAAAAGTTGAGTGCTGATGCCTGCTATAAGGTCCTGGGGTAACATGTTTTGATATGACTCAACGCCATCTACCCAGATGCCAAATGTGTCTGGATCCAAGACTACTTTCAGCCACACAATGAAGAAGGTACAGAATTGCTGCAAAATTAAGTTTGCAGATTTCTCACCATCCTTTAGTTCAGACCTCTATCTGCAAGAATAACATTGAATAAATCTTTTTGATATATCTCGGAATTTTATTAATATATTTTTGTACTGAAAGGTCTATTTATATTAATAAGTGAGTTTTGAAGGTCAAAGTAATTAACCTACCCCGTATATTACGCACTTAACTAAACAACATAATTGACAAAACTCAAAATGAAAAACTTTAAAATCATTTTTCTAACTTACCTGTTGACTAACCTGGATGTTGACCCTACCTGGAGGCTCGAGTAAGACCCTAACACACTTTACATATTGCTTATTTACAGCCACATGCAGAGTGTTGCATCCACCCTTATTCAATGCATTGATGTTGGCTCCTTTGGTCAACAAAAGTTCCATTACACTCGGTTGGTTGCTGAAACAACAAAGATACTGACATGTGAAAATAACAGACAAAGAAATGAAATTAAATTGAACAGTGAAGTTAAAAACCGGTTCACATGTTTTTTTATTAACCCTTTCATTCCAACTTTTACACAAATAATATGAGTTTCTTTTTTTAATTTTAACGTCTTCATGAGACTTCAATAGGTACTAATCTTTTGATTTAATGTAATTTTTAAGATTGGGGAAAATATATCCCAAACATATTATCTATTGATTGTTTTCTTTTTTTTATGACTTATCAACCCTTTATGGGTTATTTTTTATTTTTAAATCAATTCACCCCAAGCAAGGTGATAATGCAACTAAGACGCAAGGAGCTACTGGAAGTGAAAGAGAAGGAACAGATTTTTAGAAGGGACCAGAAACCCAATAAAATAAATGTTAGAGTTTGGGGGGAGATGTTAGAAGTATAGAGTTGAAGTAGACTTTATAAGGAACTGGAAACCCAGCTCTAAACAGGAGACAAGGAATCAACCACTAATCCTGTTCAAAAGCCTGGGAAGAGGTACAGCCAAAACATTTTGGGGGGCCATAAGAATAATCCTTTTTTTTTTTTCCTTTTGCAAGTGAATATTGCATTAATAATTTCTTAGGAGATAACAAGGATCTTTCCAGATACAAGTTCTACTATTTAACACATAGCTGTCGGGAGAAGAGATAGATTCATACGTTTCCCAAGAGTATTTGCACATAAGTGAATATAATGAACTCGACTGGAAATTGACCTGGGATTCCCCCAATTTCTCATTTCGAGCCACTATACATTACACAATATGTACATCCATATTATTATGTAACAAACAACTATGATCATTTACCGAAATTAACAACTGATATTACTAAAATATTGTACGTGATGGGGGCATATATCAGTTAGTCAAGTGCCATATGGGATACACACTTGAGTGGTCATGTCTCTTTCAATTCATGACTGACTAGGCAGATTTTCCTGCAGGAGGTTGCCATTTGTTTCTGTGGTAGACTGGTTGCCAACCAAGGCTATAATACCCAATGTGTTCTGCTTTTCAACCCATACCGGGGAGGAGAAGAGATGGATTCATATTTTTCCCCCAAGGGTATTTGCGCATAAGGGAACAGAACAAACCTGACTGGAATTTGAA
Source organism: Acanthosepion esculentum (assembly GCA_964036315.1). Classification (NCBI taxonomy): domain Eukaryota; kingdom Metazoa; phylum Mollusca; class Cephalopoda; order Sepiida; family Sepiidae; genus Acanthosepion; species Acanthosepion esculentum. The sequence goes on along the minus strand of OZ038499.1, from coordinate 9,658,618 downwards.
ATCAGCTCTCTGATTTCATGTTTCGAGCTGATATCCATTACACTACATGCCACAGCCTGGGGGGGGGGGGGGGGGGTACACACACATATTCCAATATTCCATTAGATTGAATTCAAAACTAAAAGTGTAATTCAAACTATAAAAATGTAATGCAAACTATATCAACAAATATCTAAAAAAAAAATAGAAATCTTGATATTTGCCCTGATAATTAAATTAACATTTTAAAAAAAATCCCCAAAGTACCAGGATTAAGATAAATTATCAACTAAATAAACCAAAACATCAACTATTATATTCCTTGACATTTCCAGGAGCTTAACAGTAACGAATATAAACTGACAACATAAAAGAATAATTGTTTTCTACTTGCAAATTTATTTTGGTTTTGTTTATTACAATATTTCAACCACAGTATTCTTCAAAATGTCATATCCAGTAATCTTCAGAGAATATTGAAACCTTTATCCAATAGGTTATATTGTTTTTGTCATATACAGCATCCTTCCTAGGATACAAGCTACAAGATATGACTAAAAATAAATTATTCTATTTTCTGGCACATCACAAATATTTAAAATTTACCTAAAAATATTTACAACAAAACCAATAATATTCAACTAATAATTCACTCATATTTATAAATCAGTTTTTAATAACATTATTTTGATTTGTAGACAGAATTTAACTATTTATAATTAAATACTCCATTTCATTCTGGGGTCATCAAGAAATGACTGTATCAAAAGTAAATTTTTAAACTAATTTAACATTAAAGCATAGTTACAAATTAAAATAGTCATTTGCAATCCTATATATTTAATTCTGGGATCATAAGAAAACCAATGTTTTTTTTTTTACGTTACTGTTATTGTATTTTTAAATCATTTTTTTCTTTCTCTTAATTCCTGGGATGAGGCGTTATCATTATTTATATTCTTTACATGCGGATTATTGTCCCAATCTTTGTTGTTATTATGACATCATTTTAGTCGGCATAGCCTCTGGACTTCATCAGACGCTTGTCTATCCTGATAACCTACAGGGAATTTCAAACTGAACACTTTACTTAATCTACAATGATATATTAAGTCTCATTCCATTCTCCATCCCTAGGGATATCTTGCCTGCTTCTCGTTTCTATTTTTTAGTACTGCTCAGTTATTATTTGCTCTGTTTCTGCTGAGCCTATACTACCCAGCCCAGGGATTGAAATCACAATTACTATGCTACCAAATTCACAAAGAAACGCATTAATCCTCTTGGCTACTGTCCCATGAGTATTTTAACATCATCAAACATGCAAAGGATGTATTGTTTGTTTTACGGCATATCAACCTCAATGGATCATTTAATGCCGACAACTTTTTTTCTTTTCCTGATAATATTTTTGTTTTGTCAAAGATCTACTTCTGTTAATATTTTTTTCCTTAAAAATGTATAGTTGGTAATATTTTTTCAAAAACGTATAGCTGGTAACATTTTTTCAGAAATGTATTGCTGGTAATAGTTTTTTCTTCAAAAACGTATTGCTGGTAATATTTTATAATGCTTTTTACCTCAGTTTCAAAAATTTGCATAAAATCATCTTCCATAATTTGACCAATAAAATTTCTTAATAATATATTGTCACATACAGAAACATGATTCCATTTGGGAAATAAATATAAAATTTACAAGGTTATCAATGCTAATGCAACTGTATATGGTGGATGTTTTTAAGATCAAAATCAAATGAAATAATCCAGAAACAAATCTAATCAATTGATAAAATACAAATTCATCATGTGTTCCATTTTTTGACAATAAAGTTGCAAGACCAACCCAAAAGCTGAATAGTGCAATGCCGTGTCTCCATCTTCATCCTGCAGCTCCAAATTGGCTCCAGCCTCCAGCAACAACAAAATAATCTCTTTATGGCCCTGGTGACTGGCTACCTGTAAAGCAGTCTTGCCTGAACTCTTCTGGTCGACCTGTATTAAAGCAAAGGATTATCGTAAATGAAATAACAAGTCAAAGAATACCTTCAAATTCTTATAGCTCATAAATGTGACTGTTTTTTATTTGATCAACTCCTGTTAGGCAAGATTCGAGAAATTTTGACATAGCATCCCTTGCTAGATATTTGTTTTTTTATTATTTTTGACTCTATAGGTAAACAAGTAGGCAGGTTTATACTTGAGCCTATAGGTAAACAAGTAGGCAGGTTTATACTTGAGCCTATAGGTAAACAAGTAGGCAGGTTTATACTTGAGCCTATAGGTAAACAAGTAGGCAGGTTTATACTTGAGCCTATAGGTAAACAAGTAGGCAGGTTTATACTTGAGCCTATAGGTAAACAAGTAGGCAGGTTTATTCTTGAGCCTATAGGTAAACAAGTAGGCAGGTTTATTCTTGAGCTTACAGGCAAATGAGTGAGCAAGTTCATATTTGAGCCTATAGTCAAATAAACAGACAGGTTTATAATTGAAACTATAGTCAAAGAGGTGGGCAAGTTTATACTTGAGCCTATAGGTAAACAAGTAGTCAGGTTTATACTTGAGCTTACAGGTAAACAAATGGATAGGTTTATGCTTGAGCCTATAGGTAAACAAGTAGACAGGTTTATACTTTCTGCAAACAGCCATCCAGAAGGTACTCTCATCTTTATTTTTTCATTTTTTTTTTTTGAAAGAGAAAAGTTTTAATCTTCTGTACAGCAGGCAGTTAGTATATTTTAGATTCTCCTGACAGAGCAACTAACAATGAAACAGAATATAACATAAGAAGCAAAAATTATTGCAACAAAATTAAAATTAAATAGCAGAATAAAACAGTTAACCAAAGTAGAACCATTTATTAAACTAAAAGATCATGAAGATAATTTTTTAAATAAACCTACATGTAGATTATTAAATAATACAAAAAGTAATATAAGAAAAATTAGATAAGAAATAATTGAAAAGATACGTTCAAAATTAAGAAAAATATTAAATATAAATTAATGGATGAATACAAAAGAAACCATAAGTTGGTTCAACAATATTACAAACAAAAATAATCTCATTTTTTTTACAAGTAATCAAAGATTTTTATCCATCAATTACTGAGAATATGTTAAATAAAGAGTTAAATTTAGCTAAACAACACATGGACATTCAAGAAGAAGAATTACATATAATTAAACATTGTAGAAAATCACTATTATACTACAACAATAAAAGATGGCTAAAAAGCACAATAACAATAACTTTGATGTAACAATGGGGAGTTGTGATGGTGTAATAGAATATATATTATGCATAATTTAACAGATATAAAAAATAAAAAAGATATAGATTTATATAGAGATAATGGTCTAATAATTATAAGAAATTGCAATACCAGAAAAATAGGAAAAATAAGAAAATAAATAATAGAAATATTTAAAAAAGTATTATTTATAACAGACATAAAATTTAACTTAAAATAGTAATTTTTCAAGACAATTACATTTAATTTAAATAACAATTCATACAAGCCATATAACAAAACAAATAATAATCCTATATACATAAACAAAAACTCAAATTACCCACCTAATGTATTCAAGTATATACCAATATCTATTAATAAAAGAATCACTACTAATTCTAGAAATACAAAAATATTTAATGAAAATAAAAAAAATATATTAATTGGCATGAAGAAAAAGTGGATATATGAATAAATTAGAATATATAACTACAAACAATACATACAAAAATAAAAGAAAAAAAAGTATATAATGTGATTTAACCCATCTTATAACAATACAATAAAAACAAAAATAGGAGAATTATGCTTTAAATTAATTGACAAACACTTTCATAAAAATAGTAAACTACCAAAAATCATCTATAAGAAAACAATAAAAATCAGCTACAGTTGTATGAATAATATGGAGAATAGAATAAATAAACATAATAAAAAATATTAAATAAAAATAATAACAATTACAATAAATACAAATCAGAATAACAACAAGTGTAATTTTTTAAATAAAAATAACTGCCCACTTGATAATAAATGTTTGACCAATAATATATAAAGCAACTGTATCAAATAATATTAATCCAGAACAAAAGATTTATATAGGAGCTACTGAAGCAACATTTAAGAAAAGATTTAACAATCACAAAATGTAATTCAAATTAAATAGATATGCAAACAAAAACATTATCTAAACATATATGGACTCAAAAAGAAAAAATATACCTACAAAAATCAAATGGGAAATAAAAAAAGTACCTCAAAATAACAGTAAAAATAGAACAATTATGCCTAAAAGAATATTATAGATATAATAAATTTTAACAATCAAATCAAATTGTTAAACAAAAGAATTGAATAAATGTTAAATGTAGATATTTGAATAAATTTTGTAACTTAAACACCAACATAATTTTCTTAAATTTAAACAACAATCTAATTTTGATATATATATATAGCCATCCACAGACAGACTGTTTTGCTGTATCACAGCTCATCAGTGTAGCTAGGTGTCCGGTTACCTCTAGCTAGGATCGAAACCTGGCTGAATTGGTGTCAGTCAGAGATTTTACCCCTAATCCATTGGTGCATGGCAAGGATGAAGGTGAATTTAAGCATATGTGTGTGTGTGTTTGTGTGTGTATATATATATATATATATGTGTGTGTGTGTGTGTGTGTGAGATATATAATATTAAAATTATATATCTAAATTAAATTTAAATAATACAAATTAACTAAATAACAATAATTTATATTTGAAACAATATATATATCTGTATGGAGATTATATATATATATATATATATATATATATATATATAAAGAACAACAATGAAAAGTAATAATTATAATAATTATGAAAATACAAAAAAATATATAACAAACAAAAAATACATAATGAAAAACATACAATGGAAAATCAATTTAATAAATTAAATTTACTTTATTCACAACTTATTTCATAGCAGGTGAATTATCTTCATAACTACTTAAGACTATAAACTATTTCACTGCATTTAACTGTCAGCTGAAATGCAGGCAGCGTAACATTTAACAATTCAGAAGGAAATTGATGAGTGGAGATCATTACATTCCCTTTCACACAAATACCTTTGGGAAAGGTCTTCTCCCCACCACTATGGGTTAAATAGCAGGGTTCAGGCTGGGCTCTTTTGCTTTGAGCTAACCACCAGTCCAGGAGAAGGTAAAAAGTGAATTCAAAACCAGCCTGAAGAAGGATGGCTCCATCAGGTTAACTTCACCTAGACACACCAATGCTACTCTGGATGCGGTACATGTGGTGTCCTTATAAGCCGAATGGGTTACAGGGACTTGTGAAATGAAGATATCAGAATAAAACAAAGACAACTATACAGACAGGAAACTGATGACAGAAACATTTTTGCAGATATATACTAATGGCAAAAAGAGAAAAAGAAATGTGCCATGTCTTTGTGACTTACCTTATCTGGATATTTGGTGATAATTTCCCTAACGCTATCTATGTTTCCCTGAGCAGATTCTCGTACCAAGCGGTCAAGGCCTGTATCCTTATTGTGTATAGCCAACAATTGTTCCAGCAGTTCACTTAATCTACCTACAAAAAACAAAAACGAAAAGTAATGAAAGGCATTTCAATTACTTACCAAATATTTGCACAAACACACATTCTATATCTATAAACACTGTCTTTGTTAGTGAGCACTTTTCTCCCATAATAATTTTCTAACATTATATAAAACAGACACACACACACACATATATATATATATATATATATATATATATATATATATATACTTGAAGTCAATGTCCACTTTTATTATATATATATATATATATATATATATATATAAGTGAACATTGACATCAACACTCCAAGGCAACGGACTGTTTCATGCTAAATGCAATCATCAGGCTTGATGATTGTGTTTAGCATGAAACCATCCGTCACCTCGGTGTGTTGACTTCAATGTTCACTTCTGTATTTACATATGCTCTATCTCTGATATTGAGCACTTTATCCCATAAATATAGCATACCTTAAAACTATACTTCTTTATATATATATATATATATGCATACACACAATGTGTTGAAAAATTCCAGGCTCACCCACTTCCCATATTCTGATATTTGGCCAGTGAAATATTGATTTTCAGAAGGAGATCAAGCCAAGAACTTTTCTGTCTGTATTATATATATATGTGTATATATATATATATATATATATATATATATATATATATATATATATATATATATGTATGCATTCATACCTAGCAAGCCTTCATTCAAACAAATGTTATTGTAATCAACTGATAAAGTCAGGCTGTTTAATTTTCTATTACAACTTGTCTATAAATAGTTGCAAATCTGGATCAAATTTATGGAGAAACATTCCAAATTAAGTTATATTTTTGGTTGAATATTTTTGATCGTCACTAGTCATTATTAGTATGCAATGTTTTTAGTTAAAATAAGAAAATCTTTTTGTTTCTTTATCCTGGTATTTCTTTGAAAAATTCTAAATTAAATATATATTTATTGACTAAAAGTGGCACCATGTGTGAACTGGTTATGTATAAAATGGAGGTTATTTATTCGCCTTCCCACAGTGACAAGATGGGATACAAAGTCATTTTGAAGTGGGATCGTCTTCAACCAATCCTAAATTTGCCCAATCCCTGCGATCACTGTCACGTTTGTGTTGATATTCCTCCTGCCCTCCATCTTCTAAGCCTATGAGAGTGGTGCTGCCTCAGGGTTGGAATCCCCGAGATTGAGCGTTTTCTCCATTAATTATAAGAACAGATACCACACATTGATTCCTGACCAAAATGAAGGCTGTACATAGGTAGGTTTAAATGATAAAAGGAATACTTTTTGTTATTCTATTTCAGAACAGCAGCGGGCAGTTTGGGGACATTTATGACTGTTTTTATTGTAAAAGAATCTTATAACAAACACAAAATAAATACTTATACAGACCTTTAAATAAATAGGACAATGGCAAACTAAGATAAGAGTCTCAATTGAGAAACATTTTATTTTAAGTAAAAAGATTATATCTCAGAAAGAACATTGTTTATCTGTGAATTTTAAGAAATTTACAAATATGTCAAAGACAAATGGTAAATCACTTCTAATATAGGTTTTTTGTTCTTGTTTAAATATAGAAGGAACAGATCAGTCAATTGAACGTCTTTCAGGCCAGATTCAGAACTCGTGTTTCTCAAGAGAATCAATATAAAGTCATCAATACTACATAATTCAATTAATGACAGATTTTGTTCAAATTATCAAATTCATATTCAAATTATTCGAATGGTATAAAGGGTGTTGTGCTCTCATAAGAATGGTGAACAAAATTTACAGAATTATGTAATTGAAAATAATTTATATTGAAAGAAACCATTGTTTTCCCAAAGAGAACAAATATGAAAGAAACTGATGATGAAAAGTTGAAAAAAATACAAAGTTTTAAAGTCAGATTTCTTGTTAAGATTTGATGTTGCCGTTTTGTAACTGCCTCAGGATATAAAGCACATCTAAGAGATAAGAAATTTAAAAAAAAAAATTTTTTTTTAAATAAGAGTAATTATGTATGCTTCAATAGGAGTAGATAGGTTTGCTTATCACCTGATTCACATTCCTTCTCTGTCTTTTGAACAGGAACAGAAATTTATTCCTTGTTTCCTGTTTTGGATTGGGTTCCTGATTCCTTCTAAAGTCTTTTCATTCTTTTGTGTTTTAGTCACATCATCGCTTTACTTTGGGTGAAATGATTTAAAAAAAAAAAAAAAACCCTTCAAAATTGAGGAAAAAATGAATCTATTGTGGCAATCAAATCCTAAGCTACACAAATTGAGAAAATCCAACTGATAATGTTTGATAATGATACACTGTTTTCATGTGAGGCAATGTGTAATAATGTTTCAATCCTAAAACCATGCTAGACCCCAGATTTATCAGGTATTAATAATGAAGATGAAGGAACTGCAAATATTGGCAGCTTGCACATATAGTGCAAAGTAAAGAATTTAAACTGAGCAAAAGATTTTTCTAGAAAATATTTACTGCATTATTTCTCAAAGACTATTTATATATATGTATGTATACACACATTTTACAACATTATTATTAGTCAGTGATTTTTAAATCAATCTTTGAAACAGTATAAAAACAATAACAACAGAAAACTGGGTTATTATTTTTTGGTGCTAAGGGTCACAAAAGATCTTTCTTCAGTGCTAGAATTGGTCCTTCCATAGTGTTTTGGCCATTAAGGATATCATTTTGGGATGAAGAGGCAAAGGTAACAATTATTTTGGGGTGGAGAGGCAGGGGTAACAATCATATCACAAAGTTTGCTCTCTACATGCATTTTGATTTGAAAGTAGTCACAAGGTCTACTTGTTGTTTACAGAGATTTAAAAACATTTTTTTTTTAATTGAGAATGGGAAGTGGTGGAGAGGAAGCTTTTAGGGTGTGTACTGGGCTGGAATTTCAAAGAGCAGCTACTATCTGTAACAGCCTTGATATTTCTCTCTCTCTCTCTCTCTCTCTCTCTCAATGTGAGTCAGAAACAAAAAAAAGAAAGAAAGAAATATAAGGTTTAAGCCAATCTTAATCTGCTACAGAAGATTTAAATAATGAAAAGATGAAAAGGATGCAAAAAGTTTTTTTTTTAAAGCAGGAGGAATGAGATTAAAAAGACAGAAAGAAAGCAATAAAGAATATCCTGATGCCCAAATGTCAAAAAGTGTACAATGAGTCAGAGAGAGAGAGAGAGAGAGAGAGAAAAGAAAGATAAAGAGATTTAACATTATGATTTCTTCCTTTGATATAAAAAGAAAACAGATAAAATAAAATAACTGCAATTGAAGGAAGAGAATTATGATCATAAAACAAACACATCAGACACTGGAACTAGAGAGAGGCCACCTGACAATGGCATACAAAACACACAAAGACGACTGATAGAAAATCTTCCTTCCTACTTCAAGATCTTCAAAATACAATAACAAATTATTATCATCATCATAACAGGAAAGTTCTGTACATGTTTGTAATTTAGGAACAGAATACAATTCACATTCTAATAATAGAAAAAAGAAATATTTACGGTTTTAAATAGCGTTTTATTTTTTTATAAACTTATATATACTTCATAAAATATTTTTAATTTCCAAAATCTTCAAAGCACAACGTGTGTGTGTGTGTGTGTGTATATAATATATATACACACACATTGAAAATTGAAATAATATATACATACATATACACATTGAAAAAAATATATATAGATATACATACACATTGAAATAATATCTATATATACATACACATTGAAAGAATATATATATGTACACATTGAAATAATATATACATATATACACACATATACATTGAAATAACATATATATATATACACACACACACACACACAAATATATATATATACAAACACACACTAAAATATATATATAATATATATACACACACACACACACATATATATATATATATACACAACCACTGAAATAATAACATATATATATATACATATATACACACACACTGAAATAATATATATAAATACACACACACAAATTATATATATATATATATACACACACACACAAACAAACACAGAAATTATATACACACACACACTGAAATGATATATATCTTAACTTGCCCTATATTTTTGCTTGATGAAAATTGTATTGAGCACTCTTAATTTAACCATTCTTTTGGCGAATATCACTTTTTGCCAAAGATTGAATATATATATATATATATATATATATATATATATAGAGAGAGAGAGAGAGAGAGAGAGAGAGAGAGAGGATGGATGTTTTTATTTATTAAGCAGACAGATTTTGATTAGTTATTTTTAATGGATACTCGTATTTGAGTAGGCACTCCATTTATTTGTTAAACAGAATATTTATTTATTTTTATCTACCAGCCTGAATGTTTGAGAACGGAGGGTGTATATAATAAGATTCCTTGATTATTCAGGCCAGTAGATGAAAATAAATAAATATACTGTTTAATAAATAAACGAAGCATCTACTCAAATATGAGTATCTACTAAAAATAACATTTAAGTAATATATATATATATATATATATATATATATATACACACACACATACTATTCATCCAATCTTAAGAATATCAAAATAATTACAATCTCATCCAAAGCTATTATGGATATAATCAGATGTCCCTAAGAATAATATTCTGAAGCAGATATATATAAAATAAGTTGTCACAATTGTCCCATACTGGAGAAACTTGTTGAAATTTAAAGAATGCCACAGTTATTAATTTACTTGGAAAGTTCTTAAAATTGCAGCTATCACTTCTCAAAATGTTAACTTATACAGAGTT